>CM077156.1:183317108-183489571 GCA_039583875.1 Platanthera guangdongensis
CCCTCTGGGGTTTCCGCAGGTTCAGCGTGCGACCGGGGGTAGTCCGAAGATATATATTTGGTGTTTGGGCTATCTTGCGACCACGTTGAGAAATTTAACATGGTATCAAAGCCAGGTTACTGAGGTTGAGGTTCAGTTGCGTGAGCGGAGGTCAGCCCGTGTTGTTACTCAGTGATTGAGTGGTGATTAACCTGTGTTGTTGCTCGGTGCTGCTGAGGGTACCAACAGGTGATTGCAATGGAAGGAAGCTTAGCAAGAGGTCTGGGCATTGAACTCTTAACGCCGACTAACTATTAAAAGTGGAAGTCGTGCATGAAGAGTTATCTTCTAGGCGAGGAGCTGTGGGAAGTTGTCGGTGGAGACGACAGACAGGAAGTAAATGCTGCTTTCGGTACTGCTGAACAGTGTGAGGCTCTGGAGAAGAACTAATGCTAGGCAGAGTTCGTTCTGAAGAGAGCTGTCTCTCCGGAACTGTTTGATCACATCATTGGGTGTGAGTCGGCTGCTGATATTTGGACAACCATTGATGAGTTGTTCAATAGGAAGAATGTGGCGCGGCTTCAGTTCCTGGAGAATGAGTTGGCCAGGGCAACTCAGGGAGACCTTTCCATCTCCAGGTACTTCTTAAAGATGAAGAGCTTGTGTGCTGAGCTGTCGGCACTGGATCCTGATGAGCCTATCTCTGAGGCAAAGATGAAAAGGCACATTTTCGCGGCCTTGGGAAGGAGTATGTGGCCTTTGTTACGTCTGTTCAAGGGTGGGCTACTCAAGCCGTCTCTGCTGGAGCTGGAGAATCTGCTTGCCTCGCAGGAGAGCTTAGCAGGCAGATGGCTGGAGTGAATCTGAATCAGGAAGGCAGCGAGCTCTCTTCTCAGGCAAGAAAAAGGGATGGGAAGGGAAGAAGAAGAAGAAGGTGCAGGCCGCTGTTGAGAAGGAGACTTCAACTTCATATCCGCCGGAGAGGAGCAATGCTCCTAAGGACTGGAAGAAGAATCTGAAGTGCTACCGGTGTCATCAGCGAGGGCACTTCAAGCGGGACTGCAAGGTCAAACTGCAGCCTGGGCATGCTGCGGGAAAGGAGGAAGCTTGCTCACGAAGTGAAGAAGCAGAATGGGGAGGAGCTTTCATGACGGGCACTTGTGTCCGGGCCTTATCTGCTGAGGACTTCAACAGCGAGTGGATCGTCGTTCGGGTGTGGTCATCACCTCACCGGAGACAAGTCGAAGTTCACCTCCATGCAGGCTTACTCAGGTAATGAAGCTATTATCACTGCTGATAATACTGTTTATGCAGTAGAGAAGGAGGGGGGTCGTGTCTTTGGGTAGTGATCAGGGGCCACTCACGTTAAGGAGTGTGTATCACGTGCCGGGCATGAAGAAGAACCTCTTCTCGGTGACCAACGCGGTGGACGCTGGGTATCACGTTCTGTTTGGGCCAACAGACGTGAGGTTCCTTCGCAACGTGTCAGCGGTAAAGGCTGATGTTGCTCATGTTGGAGGAGGGTGAAGAACTTGTTTGTTCTTTCCACCAGTGCCTATGTTGATAGGTGAGGGCCAATGATAGTGCGGCTATCTGGCATGAGAGGCTGTGGGGCATGTTGGCATGGACAAGCTGAAGGCAATGGCGAGTAGAAGTCTGGTGAGGGGGTTGCCGATGTTGTCCTCCTTTGGTGATGGGCATGTTTGTGCGGGCTGTCAATACGGTAAGGCACATCGCCTTCCGTTTGATAAATCACAAACAAGGAGCAAGAAACCATTGGAGTGTATTCATGGCGACCTGATGGGACCGACTGTTACTGCCAGCCTTGGTGGAAGCAAATACATGCTTGTCTTGGTTGATGACTACTCAAGGTATACTTGGGTGTACTTCTTAAAGGAGAAGTCGGAAGCCTTCCGTTTGTTCGTGGAGTTCAAGGAGTTGGTAGAGGCCGGCTTGGCTTGAGAATAAGAAGTTTAGAAACTGATAACGGGGAGAGTTTGTCTCTTCCGAGTTTTCTAACTTCTGCAGGAAGCACGGGATCCAACGGGAGCTTACATGTGCTCACACTCCACAACAAAATGGGGTAGCGGAGCGGGAAGATCCGTCATTTGACGGAAACCTGCAAATGCTGGCTGCATGCGAAAGATATCCCGAGGTCCTTTTGGGCGGAGGGAATGTACTGTGCTGCATATGTTATCAACCGGATGCCACTCAGCCCTATCAACATGAAGACGCCCATTGAGCTGTTGCTGAAGGAGAAGCCGGAGTTTGGACACCTTCGGGTGTTCGGTTCAACTTGCTACGTGCATGTCCGGATGCTTCACGGACAAAGCTGGATGCGAAGGCAAGGAAACTTGTCTTTGTTGGCTATGATGAGCGGAAGAAGGGATGGAAGTGCATGGACCCTGTGACGAAGAAGTTCGTGGTGTCAAGAGACGTTGTCTTTGACGAGCTGACGTCATATGGAGGTGGCTCGGTGGAGCCTACCGGAAGTAGCAAGGTTGAGGAAGCACCGGTGGAGGATGCTGGAGGCTTGGAAGAGGAGCTTGCTGTTTCACCAGCGCTCCTGTTGCTTCGAACTCCGAGGCTGAGCCTTCTGGCTCAGGAAGCAGGGGGAGCACTGCTCAATGCTTGCCCCAGGTAGGAGTGGAGCCTGAAGAAGCAACGGAAGCCGTGAGCAAGGAGCCGTGTCTTCGGAGATCGAAGAGGGTGGTTAAGCCACCGGCTCGGTACTGTGATGGGAATGCAGTGAGCTTTGTCTCCTGCTTCTTTGCGGGTCCTCTGGATGAGCGAGAGCCTGCAAACTTCAATGAGGCCACTGGAGTGAAGGAGTGGGATGGTGCCATGAAGGAAGAGATTGATGCTCTGAAGAAGAATGAAACCTGGGACCTTGTGCCCAAGGTTGATGGCATTACTCCGGTTACTTGCAAGTGGGTGTATAAGTTGAAGAAGAAGGCTGATGGGAGCATGATCGGTTCAAGGCTCGCCTGGTCGCTAGAGGATTCTCACAGCAGTATGGAGAAGACTATGAGGAGACATTCAGTCCAGTTGCGAAGATGACGTCTGTAAGAGTGGTGATCGCCTTGGCTGCTAGCAAGGGATGGAGGTTTGTGGCAACTCGATGTGAAGAATGCCTTTCTTTACGGAGAGGATTGACAAGGACATCTTCATGGATCAGCCGCTTGGTTTCGTCTCTGAGAAGCATCCGGACTATGTCTGCAAACTCAGGAAGGCTCTCTATGGGTTGAAGCAAGCTCCTCGAGCGTGGTATGGGAAGATTGCAGAGTACTGCAGTTCTGTGGATACCTGGCTTCTAACTCGGATTCAAGCTTGTTCGTCAAGAAGAAGGAGAGAGCTAAGAGTCTTGGTCCTGCTGTATGTGGATGATATGATCATCACAGGAAACTCGGAGGAGGAAGTAGCAAGGCTCAGGGAGAGTTGCTATACGCTTCGAGATGAAAGACTTGGGAGAGTTGCATCACTTTCTTGGTCTGGAAGTGGAGAGGAAGGATTGTGCGGGATTCTCATTAGCAGAAAGGGTATGCTGATCGTATTGTGAAGCGGTTTGGCATGGGCGAAGGGAAGAAGTGCTCTACTCCACTGGAATCTGGGCTGAAGCTTCGACGGGATGAGGGAAGGGTTCTTAATGATCCCTTGGTGTTCAGGGCTCTTGTTGGGAGCTTGATCTATCTGACGATTACAAGGCCGGATATAGCTTATGCTGTTGGCCGAGTAAGTCGGTATATGGCTGAACCAAGGCCAATCTCATCTAGTGGCGGCGAAGGGAATTCTGAAGTATGTCAAGGTGACTTCTGAGATGGGACTCTCTATGGAAGGGATGCGGAGTTTGCATTGCTCGGGTACACGGATGCTGACTATGGCGGTGATTCGGATGATCGAAGGTCTACTTCAGGTTATGTGTTCACTTGCGGTTCAGCTAGCATCTCGTGGTGTAGCAAGAAGCGGGATCGGTGTCGGTTTCAACCACGGAGGCGGAGTATAAGGCTTCGGCCTTGGCTGCTCGAAGCCGTTTGGTTGAGGAGGCTCATAGAGGATGTTCATGAAGAAGTGCAAGGGCCTACTTTACTCGGGGTGACAATGAGAGTGCTCTCAAACTGGGTAAACAATCCAGTGTGTCACGCCAGGACCAAGCATATAGAGATTGATCACCACTTCATCAGGGAGAAGGTGTTGGAGGGGTCTCTGCTGGTCGGGCATGTTCGGAGTGAAGATAATCTTGCTGACATCTTCACGAAGCCGCTGTCGAAGGGGCCCTTTGAACGCTTGCGCAGCTTGCTGGGCTTGGTCACCACTTCTCACTTCAAGGGGGAGTGTTGAAATTTGTGAAGTGGAAGTGGGTGACGGGACAGCGCGCGCGGCCTGTGCGGACAGCTTTGGCGGACTGAGCGGATGCGGACTGTGGGTTGCGGCCTGGTGAGAAGTATGGTGGAAGCCGGCTGTGTTCTGAGCGGGTTGTTGCATGGAGTCCGCGGTTTGGTGCGGCTGGTATCTGCGGATAGAGAGGCTTGCGGACTGGTGCTTTGCTCAGTGGTCGCGTGGGTGCAAGTTTGCGCTGTTGGCGGGTTGGTTCGAGTTCGCGGGAAGCCTTGCGGACTGGTGTGTCCGCGGTTGGGGCTGTTGCGGACTGAGCCTTGAGCTTGGCTGAGGCCTTGTCGAGCTCAGGTGTTACAGCAGGTCTTGCTGTGGAGACCGGTTGGCGGACTGATGTTTGGAGCCGGCTTGGTGCTGCTGCGTTGGACAAGTGCGAGGAGCTCGCGGACTGGTTGCGGTCTGTGCTAGGGTGTTTGGCGGACGGGACTTTGTGTCGCCATGCTCGCACTGGCCCTTGATGGTTTTGGACTTGGTCACACTTGGTGTCAAGTTCATGGTGTCCGCCGTATCCGCCAAGTCCGCTGTGACCGGGCGGACTGTTGCTGTTTGCCTTTGGTCGTGGACTTGTGGCGGATTGAGGTGTGGGTCTTGCGGACTGCCTCGGGTTGGTGCGGACTGCCATTGAAGAGGGTGATGTCCTGAACAGTTGGAGCTTTGCGGGCTGGTGCCTTGTCCGCTTAGATTGGGCGGACTAGAGTGGGTTCATCAATGGTTGCCTTGCTCCTGGCGGTTTCCTTGGTGACTGGCTAAGTCCTCGCGGACTGAGCGGACGGTCGTTTGTATTCGCGCGGGTTGGGGCGGTGTCGCTATCTCATGGGCGGTGACCACACTCCTCACCTGGCCTATAAATAGGACCCCCCTGGCACATCTACAGTAACCTGAGTAACGTGAGTGAACAGTAAATTGGGTTGGGCGAGTGCTGCGGTCTGTGTTTTCCAGTCCGCGCGGATTGTTTCAGGCTGACGGTTTGCTGTGTGCAGGTCGCGCGGATAACTTCAAGGAGCCAGGAGCTTGGCTTTGACTTCGGTCAGTGCTTGGAAGTGTTGCGGTCTCTGCGGACTCAGCAGGAGGTCGCTCTGCGGCTTGTCAGTTCTGTTTCAACTTTCCCAGCTTCAATAACCTGTCCGCCGGCTTCAGGCGGGTAGGGGAGTTCCTCAGTTCGGGTTCAGCAGAAGGCGAATAACGGTCTGTCCGCGCGGCCTCGCGGTCTCGGCGGACTCCGTGGTATTCGGCGGTTTGCAGCATAGCTTGGGCGGTCTCGGCGGTCTCGGCGACCTCGCGGTCTCGGCGGACTGGAGTTCTGTCCGCCCGGCTTGTTTTTTTGGTTCTTTCTGTTTACAGCTGTAATACTAGCGAAATCATGTCTCGCTATGTATGCCTCGATTGTAATGAAGTGAATGCATAATAAGATCTTCTTGTGCTTCCATTGTTTTGTTGGGTGCAACCTTAGTCCTTGGGTTTCCGCAGGTTCAGCGTGCGAACTGGGTAGTTCGAAGATATTAATTTGGTGTTTGGGCTATCTTGCTGACCACGTTGAGAAAATTTAACAGGGTCTTACGAATAGTGTAGAGTAAATGCGCGAGGAGCAAAAAGGGTAGTCGTTCGATATATGCCCAAGCTAGGTCGATAACAAGGAAAGAGCAAAGGAAGTGGTGAGTGTTGAATTTTGTGAAGTGGAAGTGGGTGCAGGACAAGCCGCGCGGCCTTGGCGGACAGCTTTGGCGGACTGGGCGGACTGGGCGGACTGCGTTTTGCGGCCTGGTGAAAAGTCTGGTGGAAGCCAGCTGTGTAGTGAGGGGGTTGTTGCATGGAGTCCGCGGTTTGGTGCGGCCTGGTATCTGCGGATAGAAAGGCTTGCGGACTGGTGCTTTGCTCAGAGGCCGCGGGTGCAGCTTGTGCTGTTGGCGGGATGGTTCGAGTTCGCGGGAAGGCTTGCGGACTGGTGTGTCCGCGGTATTGGCTGTTGCGGACTGAGCCTAGAGCTTGGCTGTGGCCTTGTCGAGCTCTGGTGGCACAGCAGAGTTGTTTGCTGTGGAGATCGTGATTGGCGGCCTGGTTTTGGAGTCCGGCAGGAAGCTGCTGGTTGGACAAGACAAGTGCGAGGAGCTCGCGGACTGGTTGCGGTCTGTGCTAGGGTTTTTGGCGGACGGGACTTTGTGTCCGCCATGCTCGCACTGGCCCTTGATGGTTTTGGGCTTGGTCACACATTGTGTCAAGTTCCATGGTGTCCGCCGTATCGCCAAGTCCGCTGGTGACCGGGCGGACTGTTGCTGTCTGCTTTGGTCGTGGACGTGTGGCGGATTGAGGTGTGGGTCTTGCGGACTGCCTCGGGTTGGTGCGGACAGCCATTGAAGAGGGTGCTGTCCTGCAGTGGATTGGAGCTTTGCGGGCTGATGCCTTGTCCGCTAGTTCAGGCGGACTGGAGAGGGTTCGTCAATGGTTGTCTTGCTCCTGGCGGTTTCCCTTGGTGTCCGGCTAAGTCCTCGCGGACTGAGCGGACGGTGTTTTGTGTTCGCGCGGACTGGTGTGGTGTCGCTATCTCTTTGGGCGGTGACCACACTCCTCACCTGGCCTATAAATAGGACCCCCTGGCACATCTACAGTAACCTAAGTAACGTGAAGTGAACGTATTTGGGTTGGGCGAGTGCTGCGGTCTGTGTTTTCTAGTCGCGCGGATGATTGATTCAGGCTGACGGTTTGCTGTGTGCAGTGTCGCGCGGATAACTTCAAGGAGCCAGGAGCTTGGCTTTGACTTCGGTCAGTGCTTGGAAGTGTGTGGTCTCTGCGGACTCAGCAGGAGGTCGCTCTGCGGCTTGTCAGTTCTGTTTCTACTTTCCCAGCTTCAATAAACCTGTCCGCCGGCTTCAGGCGGGTAGGGGAGTTCCTCAGTTCGGGTTCAGCAGGAGGCGAATAACGGTGTGTCCGCGCGACCTCGCCGGTCTCAGCGGACTCCGTGGTATTCGGCGGATTGCAGCATAGCGTGGGCGAGCTCAGCGGTCTCGGCAGGTCTCGGCGACCTCGCGGTCTCGGCGGACTGGAGTGCTGTCCGCCCGGCTTGTTTTTGGTTCCTTCTGTTTACAGCTGTAATACTAGCGAAATCATGTCTCGCTATGTATGCCTCGGATTGTAAAGAAGTAAATGCTTAAAAGAGATCTTCTTGTGCTCCATTGTTGTTGGGTGCAACTCTAGTCCTTGGGCTTTCCGCAGTTCTGCGTGCGAACTGGATAGTTCCGAAGATATTAATTTGGCGTTTGGGCTATCTTGCTGACCACGTTGAGAAATTTAACAAAGTCTATGCTAGCCTGACCAATGAATGGACGCTGAATACGAAGGAAGGGGGGGGGGGGGGGGGGGTGCTGAATGGGGGGGACCTGGGACGGTGGGGGGGGGGTTGCCGAGAGAGGGGAGGAGGACGTCGGCCGAGAGAGGGGAGGAGGGACGGTCGCGCGAGCAAGGAATGTGGTGTGAAAGTTCCGTCGCTATTTGCAGGATTTGAGTAGCACAATATTCCTTAAAGCCTTTAGATCGACAGTGGCAGAATTATCGAGCAAAATCAGATGATCATATTTTGTGATGAATATATATCTGATATGGTCACACAATATGCAAACCAAGGCGTGACATTTGTCGGAATCATTGTTGGAATAATAGATACCGTTCATTTTGTACGTATTTGTTCAAGTTTCTCCATTATAAATGATTGAATATTATATTACTAGTCAAATAAAGGATACAAAAATTAATATACGTTCCCTTCTAACTAATAGCCCGGCTATTCACATTGTTATTTTCATTCAATTATATAATTGAGGCCGGCATCAGTTCAATGTATGTATCTATCTGTCTATTATTGCAAATAAGGCATGCAATATGGGTTTTCTTCGTGCACTCATTTGATCTGCCGAAATGCATGTTATGTCCGAAGTGTGAGTTCTTTAGTCTACGTGGATTCTTCTTGGTGCATTGAGAATAATATGTGCAAGTGTAGGATTTGTGGTTATGCGAGCATTTATGTCATGGCCTCCATCTGGTCCCAAAAGTCAAAACCTTTTAAACCCTATAGGCGTCCTCAGATATTTTTGTAGGTTTTAAGTTAACACAGACTTCTTAGTTTTACTTTGCAGGAGAAAGAGAAGAAATAATCAAGGGGAAGAACAATTTCAAATGGGCCTTTTACTAATCTCACCAAAAAGTGTTGCATACATACTAATGACATCTTTATATATAGTGCCCGCAATTACATGATGGATTACATTTAAGAAGTTAGAGAATAGATAGAGGATGGAGGTTATATCAAAATACTCAAAGACGGAACATATTTCCAATGTGGCTCAACATTAAATGGCGGGCGGCTCAACACACACTCCTAGAAGAATGGTGTTGATTTATTACTTCTTACATCCTCTCTAAATTTGGACCATTCTTGACACCGAGTTTTTCCCCGAGCTCAAGAAAACGATTCCGGGGAAGCGGCTTGGTCAGGATGTCAGCTAGCAGATCCGCGGTAGGGCAAAACTCCAGTTCAATTAGCTTTTTCTCGACAACTTCTCTGATGAAATGAAAACGAATATCAATATGTTTGCTTCGGGCGTGGAAGACGGGATTTTTGGCCAAAGCTATGGCCGATGTGTTGTCGCAGATCGAGCAGTTTTACTCATTTTCTGGCTTCGTCTTCATCTTCTTCAAGAAGAGCAAGTATCTTGTATTATCAAAAAATCTTTACAAGATGAGGCATACATGACGAGACATGACTCACCGATGTACCTGATGAAAGCAGAAAAAATACAAGGCAAGAACTAGCCGCGCAGACTCAAAGAGTAACCGCTGGCTCTGCTGCTATACTCCACTGAATTCGCTAAGCCGCTAAACCGCAATCTAGCCGCGCGGACTACCCGTTATTCCAATGCTAAACTCTGTTCGCTGGTCTGCAAGCCGTCTAACCGCACGGTCACCTAGTCGCCAGATCACGCAAACTACTGCTGCCGAACTAAACAAGCAACCAGAAGTGGACATCTTATTGAACTGTTTATTTTAATTCCTCTAGTGGCGTATTTTTGACGTCAGGGCATTACGTTGACGTGTAATTGACGGGTACCATTGCTGGAGCGTGACTTTTGCTCATTTGGTAACCGAGGTTTTGACTTAGAATATTAGCGGGGCTAATTTCTTGTGAGTTCTGATATTTCCTTGCGAGCCGGGGTTCGTTTTGGAACACGACAGAGTCTTATTTGGGATATTTGGTGTTTTTGGCTTCGGGGGAGTTTTTACCAGAGTTTGATTTGTCGGATCTTAAATTTGACTTGAACGTTGGATTAGTAGCGTCGATATTTAACTACGGTGCGAATTTTATAGAAATCCGAGTTGATTTGAGTTATAATATATTATAACATACATATATAATAGTATATTATATCATATCATATCATATTCTATTATATCATATCCGATATTAGAGATAATATATAATAAATTATATTATATGTATATTATGACCGATTAATATTCATTATCTTCCTCCAGAAGTTATCGGACCAAGAACGTGAAAGAAAGAGGGTGGCGGATTTCGCTAGGCTTTCGATCACCATTTTAGGAGCTTCGCTGCTCGAAATCATCGTCGGTCCGATAGCTTGGGGAGGAAGACAATGAATAATAATCGGTCATAATATACATATAATATAACTTATTATATATTATCTTTAATATTTGATATGATATAATAGAATATGATATGATATAATATAATATACTATTATATATATATATATATTATAATATAATATAACTCAAATCAACTCGAATTTCTACAAAATTTGCACCGTAGTTAAATATCGACGCTACAAATCCAACGACGATGTCGAATTTAAGATTCGATAAACCAAACTTGGGCAAAAACTCTCCCGAATCCCAAAACACCAAATATCTCAAAAAAGACTTCGTCGTATTCCAAAACAAACCCCAGCTCGCAAGAGAATATCAAAACTCACAAGAAATTAGCCATGCTAAAATTCTAAGACAAAATCTCGGATACCAAATGAGCAAAAATCACGCTCCAGCAATGATACTCGTCAACTACGTGTCAATGTAAAGCCCTGACGTCAAAAATGCGCCACTAGAGGAATTAAAATAAACATTGGAAAATCAGGGGCGTTACAGTCACTCTCCTTAAAAGAAAGTTTCGTCCCGAAACTTTACGCACAAAAGATTTCACTATAGAAGGAAAATAATCAACGATTATAAAATATAAACACATACCAAAAGAATCTAAGAGAACAGATGAGGATGAGTCTCCAACATAGCTGACTCCAACTCCCAAGTTGCGCTCTCCACATCTTGGTTGCGCCATAAAACTTTCGCCATGGGTATGGTATTCCTTCACAACACTCGATCTTGTGTACCAGAATGCGAATAGGCACCTCAACATAGGAAAGATTAGGCTCCAACTGGGGCACAGAATCAAGAACTTACCAGTCGCTAAGCACACATTTCTGCAACTGACTCACGTTAAATACATTGTGCACCCCAGGAAAACTTAAAAAGTTCCACATACCTAGGATCCAGTTTGTGGTCCTTTCCAAACCTTTTTACACCGGACATCGGGGAAACCTTAAGAAAAACCATGTCCCCAACAACAAATTCCAAATCAGTCATTCGACAATTAACGTTCTTCTCATAATGCTCCTGAACTATTCAAAGATTCTCTCGAATATGTCTCACAAAAATATTCATTTCTTCTAAAGCTTCAGGACCCAACAATGGCTTTTCACCAACTTCGGCCCAAAACAAAGGAGTTCTGCAATGTCTCCCACACAAAGCCTCAAACGGGGCTATCTGCAAGCTCTCTTAATAACTGTTATTATAAACAAACTCCATCAATCTGAGTCACTCGTCTCATGCTCCTTCGTGGTCCAAAATATAATATCTGATCATATCCTCCACAATTTGGTTTACTCTCTCCGTCTGTCCATTGGTCTGCGGATGATAAGCGGTAGAATACCTTAGATCGGTACCCAACCCTTCCTGTAAACCTTTAAAAAGAGAGATGTAAACTTGGAGTCTCGATCCGACACAATACTCACCAGCACTCCATGTAGCCTGATAACCTCATCTAGGTACAACTCTAACAAAAGAGGGTCAAGGTGGAAAACTCTAATGCCAAAAGTCCAAGAAAACAAAATTACCAACCACCAACACATAGATCTCATCGAGAGCTTTCCGGATCTACTCTCCGACAACGATTTCGTGCATCGGAGCTCCAACAAATAGTGGCCAAAAGCCTATCGTAACCCCCGCCCTCTTTATTCAGCATTCTCGGTCTGATAACTTGGGGAGGAAGATAATGAATAGTAATCGATCATAATATACATATAATATAACTTATTATATATTATCTCTAATATCTGATATGATATAATAAAATATTATATGATATACTATAATATACTAGTATATACATATGTTATAATCTAATATAACTCAAATCAACTCTCATTTCTATAAAATTCGCACCGTAGTTAAATATTGACACTACGAATCCAATGACGAAGTAGAATTTAAGATTTGACTGACCAAACTCAGATAAAAACTCCCCCGAAGCCCAAAACATCAAATATCCCAAAAAAGGCTCTGTTGTGTTCCAAAATGAACTCAGACTCGCAAGGGAATATCAGAACTCACAAGAAATTAGCCATGCCAATATTCTAAGCCAAAACCTCATATACCAAATGAGCAAAATTCACGCTCCAACAATAATACCCGTCAAATACGTGTCAACGTAACGCCCTGACGTCAAAAATACGTCACTAGAGGAATTAAAATAAACATCAAAAAGTCAGGGGCGTTATATCACCGTCGTAGCCGATAAGATCACCACCCTATCTCGTGGCGAGTGCGAAGAGTATCCGCACAACCGCACAGCCAAACCGCCAACCATCATGGCCGGATTGAAACCTTGTCCGCCCCGCCGCCATAGCCAAGCCAGGACGAATGCCACAACAGACTCTACAGATACACCATCAGTCCGCACACAAGCGGACTTAGCTCCAGTCCGCATGCACCTGTAGAATCTTTTTCAGTCCACATACTCCGAGCTTGCAAATAAGCACAAGGCTAACAGCTGCCGAGCTCGACGGACAAAGAAAGTAATCCGCGCAAACCTTGTGACCTCTCAGACTGAGCACACTTGGACTTGGTACAGAACTAGACCAAGTATACACTACCAGCCATCCCTGGTGTGAACACAGCACCGGTGGATACAAAGATCAGTCAGCACAAAGCCGGGGGACTCCAGAACTAGTGCACAAACCGACAAACTGAGCGGATAACCATCATATCCACCCGGTTACCTTAGGGAGCAAGCTGTCAGCCACAACAATTCCAACCCGACGAGTCGCCACCCCTTGTCTGCACAGACCGCGCGGACAGATCGCCCAGGCCGCTCACTTTCACTTCAAAAAATTCAACACTTATTCTTTAGTTCTGCTAAGATCTTTCTTTAATCTTTGAAGCCATATAACTTTGCAGGTAGCAGAGTTGAGGGCAATAAACTCAGCTTCAGTGGTGGAGAGGACCATGGTTTGCTGCTTCTTCGAGTATCAGCAGATAGGGCTAGATCCAAGGAAAAAGATGAAGCTGACGGTGCTACTTCTATCATCGATGTTTCCAGCCCAGTCAGAGTCTGAGTAGCCCTTTAGAATTGCATCTTCTCCATGTTTGAACAACAACCCTTTAAAATCAAAATTGTAAGGATTGATAGGGGGAGAGTTTATGTCATCTGAATTTAGTAAGCTGTGAAAAAAAATTTCAATACCCCCAGGTCAGTCATTTCATAAATCTTCATCATCTTCTCTTTAAATTCTACAATCAACTCCAAATTTGTCCCGATGACTAACATGTCATCAATATACAGGCTTACAAATAGATTTTTCCTTTTTAATGTATAGTGTTAGCTCTTCAGGGAAAGTAGAGAAACCTTCAGATAGAAAGTATCTGTTGATGTTGGAGAACCATGCTCGTGGAGCCTGTTTCAGCCCGGAAAGTGCTTTGTGAAGTTTATATACTTTATCTTCTTTTCCACTGATTTCAAATCTTGGTGGCTGACAAACGAAGGCATCCTCAGTAGTTTCACCTTTCAAAAAAAGCTGATTTTACGTCCAGTTGAAACATTTGAAGGTTGTTTTTTGCTGTAATGGCTAAGAGCATACAATTTTTTGTCATTCTAGCGACTGGGGCAAATGTTTCATCATAATCGGTCCTTGGTTTTTGAGTAAAACCTATTGCCACCGGCCGATCCTTATGTTTGTGCAAGATGCCATCCTGATTCTGCTTAAGTTTGAAAATCCATTTGAGTCATATTATGTTGTGGTTCAGTGGTTTGTCAACAAGGGACCAAGTAGAGTTTCTCTCTATAGCATTTATCTCCTCTTGCATGGTTGTTCTCCATTCTTCCTCTTTCATAACTTCTTGATAGGAATTTGGTGTTGTTGTTAGCATTGCTGCTTCTGTGGCATTATAGATGTCTGTGATAAATCTTATTTTAATGGGCGATGATGATTCAGTATCTGACGCTTCCTGAGCAAAAGAGGGAGGACTTGAAGGTGGTTTTTCACATTGATCCTCAAAGATTTTCTGGGGGGTTGCAGGAAGAGCATTACTGCCTTGGAGGGAAGTAGGCGAAACCTCCAGTTCAACCGGCAGTGATGTAGGTTCATGGACTGGCGTTAATGCCCAATCCCAAAAACAGTCTCCATGAAATTTTACATCTCGTGATATTATGATTTTAGTATTGCTGGGGATTGTAAGCCTTATTTTCTTCACTATACCCCAGTAAAATGCACTTATGTCCATATTTGTCCAATTTATCTTTTCCTTCCTTATTATTGTGAGCATAAGTTATGCACCCAAATGATCTCAAATGGGTTATTTTGAGTTTTTGTTTGAAAATAGTCTTATAGGGAGTAGAATTTTGGATGGCCTTGGTGGGAGCCCTGTTGAGTATGTATATAGAAGTAGCAGCAGCTTCCCCCCAAAGATGCTTAGGTGAGGATGAATGTATCTACATAGTTTTGTTCATCTCAACAATAGTTTGGTTACGATGCTCAACTACCCCATTTTGCTGGTGTGTGTATACGGGGCAGTGAATTCCTTGTGAATTCCAGCTGTCATGCACAACTTACTAATTCAGATGCCATAAACTTTCCCACCTATCAGTCCTTATAGTTCTGATTTTTCTTTTTATTTTATTTTCCACTTTGTTTTTAAAGTTCTTGAATTGTTGGTAGGCTTCCAATTTTTGAGAAAGATGAAACAACCACATAAATCAACTAAAATTGTCAACAATGAGAAGAAAGAAATGTTTTCCATTAATTATGTGTACATAAGAGGGTCTCCATAAGTCAATATTGAGGAGATCTAGAGGATCAGAGGATCTTGAATGAGCAAACTTTGTGAAAGGCAAACAATGAGATTTAGCTTGATCACATGAGATGCAAGGTTGTGGGATGAGTTTGGAGGTTGGAAACCCCTCAACAAGATCTCTTGTTGCAATTTTTGGATAGATGGATAACACAAGTGACCAAGTCTATGATGCCAAAGAGAGGTGGCAGTTGTGGGTTTGGTTATGGTATAGGAGAAATTCTGTGCCCCAGTAGGTTTTAGACATATTGTGAAAATATTACTATTGTTCATAAGAGCTGAGACAACCACTACATTGTTTTGGGTTCAATGATGTCACATGTCTTTACATTGAGCATGACTTTAAATCCCTTGCTCAGAAGTTGTCCAACACTCAATAAATTTTGTGAAAGAGTTGGAATAAATTGGACATTGGCTATTAACTTTGTTTCTCCAGGGGGGGTTGTGACTGCAATGGTTCTTTTTCCCTCTACCTTCTCCTTCTTGCCATCCCCTAAGACAACTTCAGATTTCCATTTTCATCCAGGTGAGTATGTAACACTGTTGATTGTGCTGCAAGTGAATAGATATTCATTTATTTCAGTCTCTGTTACTTTAACCTCTTCCTTTGGTTTATGCCAACATCTGTCAGCAGAGTGGTTTGGGACTTTGCATTGACGACATCTACAAAAACAATCTCTAAACTCATGGTTTTGCTTCTTACAAATGATGCAGCGTGGTCTATTACTTCCCAAGTTGTTATCTTGCACTATTTTATTGAAGTTTGCTCTTTTATCAAGTTTAGTTTTCTATTCTGTCATGGTATTCTTCTTGTTCTCTACGATTTTGTTTTTCTGAAAGTTCATCTGAGTTTGGAAAGCTTTTTCAAGCATGGGCTCATCATGGCTGAGCAAATCCTTATGAGTTTGCAAGGAAGCCATGAGATCAATGACAGTGAGTTTTTCTAAGTCATGTGCTTCAAGGATTGATGTGACAATATGCGTGTGGGTGTGTGGTAGAGATCTTAGGATTTTTTCAACAATTTGTTGCTCTTCTATTGTCCCTCCCAAGCATTTGATTTGGTTAAAAATACTAATAACTTTAGTAAAAATGTTTTGGACTGTGTCACCTTCTCCCATGGAAATAGAATCAAAATTACGACGGAGCGAGTAAAGTTTAATTTTGATTACCTTCTTTGATCCTTTGTACTCATTTTCCAATCTTTTCCAAGCTTCTTATGCAATCTTGGATCCCATGATCTGGGGATAAATAGAGGGTGTAATGCCTTCCTGGATAAGGTGAAGGGCAAGAGCAGTTGGGTTTTGCTATACGTCACAACACTTGTGTTAAATTTTCTCAAAGCGGTCAACAAGGTAGCCTAAAGCCAAATTAATATTCTCAAAACTATACAGTTCACACTTTGATCATGCGGAAACTCAAGGAGCAAGTTAACACAAACCACAAATGGAAGAACAAGCAGGTCTTATATTCATTCACACTTCTTTACAAGGCGAGGTATACGTAGCGAGACATGATTTCTCTAGTACACAAACTACAAACAGAAAGTACAAAACAAGCCGGGCGGACAGCACTGGAGACCGCCAAGACCGCCTAGTCCGCCAAGGTTACCGAAGCCGCCCGAGCTGCAACTGCTACAAGCCGAATAGCACACGGAGTCTGCCCAGACCGCGAGGTCAAGCAGACACACCGTTATTCTCTGCCTGCTGAAGAACTGAGGAACAGACCGCCTACCCGCCTGAGACCGGCAGACAGGTTATTGGAACTTGAACAAGCTGAAGCAGAAAACTGACAAGCTGCCGAAGCGACCAGCTGAGACCGCAGAGACCGCACACTTCAATGCCCAACTCCAAGCTCCTTGAAGCAAGCCGCGCGACCTGCACACATCACACCGTCAACACTACTCAACCCGCGCGGACAGAAAACCGCAGACCGCAACACTTGCCCAAGCCCAACTTACTGTTCACTCTGTTACTATAGACATATCGGGGGGGTTCTATTTATAGGCGATGTGAGGAGTGTGGTCACCACCCTAGTGCATAGAATCACCACCCCAACCCGCACACTAGCAAAACCTCTGTCCCCTGAGTCCGCAAAGACTTAGCCGGATTCCAAGACAACCGCCAGGAGGAAGGCACCGATGTTCACTACTGGGTGGTCTTGCACCAGACCGCCCACACTGTGCGGACACGATACAGTCCGCACAGTCCGCCCACAACATCACATGGACAGACACAACTCCTTCAGTGACAGTCCGCACATACAAGAGGCAGTCCGTACAGCACAAGAGCAAAGCCTCCATCCACCAAAAGTCCACGACCAAAGGCAGTCCGCCCGGTCAACAGCGGACTTGGCGGATATGGAGGACACACTGGATGTGTCACAGAATGTGACCAAGTCCAGTAAATCACCAAAGGCCTATCGCGAGCTCGGCGGGCAAGGCCAAGTCCGCCAATACTACTCGCACAGCTGCCCAAACAGCCGGCAACCTGCCGGACTCTGATATCAGTCCGTGCAGTCCACCACAGCAGCTAACATATGCTATACTACCAGAGCTCGGCAAGGGCCACAACCAAACTCCAAGGCCAGTCCTTCACAGCGGACACCGCGAACACGCTAGTCCGCAAGCCTCCCGCGGATAAGGCACCCAACCCGCCGGTAAACACAAGCTTGCAACACAAGGCCGATGAACAAGGCACTGCCTACAGCCCGCAAACCGCAGTCCGCTCAGTCCGATTCGCTAGAAGCCCGACACCCTTGGCCATAGGCCAACCAGGCCGCACATCAGACCGAATAAAGTCGCATACCAGGCCGCTCAAGCCGCTTCTCAATCAGCCAAGCCACCAAGACAGCCAACACCCAGGCCGCAACCTGTAGTCCGCCCAGGCCGCAGACTCAGACCGCTCAGGTCGCACAAGCTGCTCTTCAACAGCCAAGCAAGCCAAGGTCACCAGGCCGCACCAGGAGTCCGCCCAGGCCGCAGACTCAGTCCGCACAGGCCGCTTAGACCACCCGGCTTGTCCATCACCCACTTCCACTTCACAAATTTCAACAACTTGTGCGCATCGGAATTAGGAACAAGAAAACCCAAAAGAAATACAGATCTAGTGACGAACATTAATCAATAAGTAACATTGCTATAAATAAAATTATACCTTTGAGGGATTGAGTCAATACTCAACCAAGGTGCTTCGAAGAAGTTCAACGAACGCTAACGACCGGAGATTCGAGCGTTGAATAGTGTCCACACCTCTACGGATATCAACACGAGCACAGAGAACCCTTAGACTCTTGTCACACAAGATCTAGGTTGGAATAAGGGATGCCCTCAACGTCTCCACGATTTGCTAGAACTGTTAAAGGAGAGGCGGCGGTGACGAAGACAACGCTAAGGAAACGATTTCCCGCGACGACAACAAGTCGGGAGGTCGGCGGCGAGAAGCATCTATTGCGACCTAGCGGAACAGTTCGGTCGGGAAGAAGATTGTCTCGCTCGATTAGGTCAGAAGAAAATCACTCGTCTCTATCGGTTTACTGTTTACATCATATATATACAGTAGACCGAAACTTCCGATACCTGCAGACCACGCCGAATCGGACTTAAAGGAAATAAACTGGAGGAAACATAATTCGTCATATATATATATGTCGATATCCGACGAATCAATAACCATTCGTCGAAACAACACATACATACTCGACGAATCGAGACAGGGCAAACCGTCCAAGCAACAAGGCGATATACGACGAATCAGAATATAACTCGTCGAAATTGTCATGACGATACTCGACGAACCAAGTCTAATTCGTCAAGATAACATTACGATACTCGACGAATTCAAACAGACTCGTTGAGATGTCATGATTATACTCGTCGAATTCAAAACTATTCATCGAAACCTTAAGACTATACTCGACGAATTTCCCTTGGATTCTTCCGACCACTTACCTAATGACCCATATTCACAATATAGGTCCCAGAATGAAAATCCTTCACATCCAGAACATCATATGTTTGGTCCTTCACTCATATCACATATGAGCAAGGCCCACACATACCTTTCCAACTTCTCCAATGAACTTATGTGTGACCCCAAAGGCTCATATTGCGTTGGCAGTGAGACTACATGTTTGATCACTTCCAGATCACCATGATAATACCAACAAGAACATCCTTTTTTAATTCTTCCTTGGTGTACACCGCAGTTGCACATGCAGGAGCTTTTTCGTCTGGTTTAGGCCAAGTTTCAACAACATCCTAGAGGTCTTGTGACCTCAAAAGGGTCTCCATCTTGTCACTCCAAAATTCATAAAGATCTCCATTAAAAAGGGAATGGTGAAATGAGTATAAAACGGAGCTTGATAGGTAGATGATGAGGCCGTGAGTAGGAAACGGGAAAGTGAATGATATGAACAGATTTCACAATGGCTCTGATACCACTGTAGGTTTCAAGTTAACACTAATTTCTTAGTTTTACTTTGCAGGAAAAAAGAGAAGGAATGATAAAGGGGAAGAACAATTTCAGATGGGCCTTTTACTAATCTGACCAAAAAGTGTGGCATACATACTAATGACATCTTTATATACAGTAGTGCAGGCAATTACAAGATGGATTACATTTAAGAAGTTAGAAAGTAGATAGATGATTGAGGTTATATCAAGATACTTAAAGATATAACATATTTCCAATGTGGCTCAACAGTAAATGGTAGGCGGCTCAATGCACACTCCCAAAAGAATGGTGCTGATTTATTACTTCTTACAATCTTCACCAGCATATGGTATGTAAGACCCACACAACGTTTTGGATGCATGATTTCTTTTCTGAAGCAGCCATGGGGTTAAGGCCGAAGAAGCATTCACTTTGTGTGTCGAGACCCTTTTAAATATGTTTACATGAGAGTGCTCTTTGTTCTTTTCTTTTTTTATCTGCAATTCCCTTTTTTTACATTGTCTTCTTAATGGAATGTTGTTGATTAATCAATTATTGTGAAACCGATAATAATTTGTGCCCAGAATTCATGCTTATGTTATTCCCAATAATATATTTGCTATTTACTTGTTTCATTGTTTCCTTAATAAGGTGGTTGCTTAATTTGTGTGAAGCAGTAATAATTTATTCTTTATATTATAAATTTTTTAAAATTATTTTCTCTTCTCAACTATTGGATGAAATTATAATCTAGAATTACGGATGTTGGATTCTCCTCGAAATGACACATAAAATAGAGTCATTAATCAAAAGTTTTCGTAGAATTTTGACCGCATGCTTCACTTTTGCTACCATATGAATCAATTTTGATGAGGAAAAAATTTTATTTTATAATGTTGATGATGTGAAATATTTTAAATAATTTTTTTGATCATCATCCTTCATTATACTATATACAATATTTTTATATTGTATCTCATTTTAAAGTAAAATTTTTTTCCTTTTACTTTTATCTAAAATGATTTAAAGAGTGAAATGATTTTTTTATTTGAATGATTTTGGTACGCTAGCTACAAGAAGAAACTTCTACAGCCATGTTTTTAAGGCATTTTGCGGCACTTTTGACGTGTAACTGTTGCTTTAGTGCTGTTTTTTAAAAGGGCATTTATATTGGCAGCCCCTATATGATTATTGGCATCCCAAAGATAATAACAGCCCAAAAAATGACTATTGACAGACAGATGTATACTGACAGTCCAAAAAATAAGTTTTTAAAAGACATTTTTAGAAAAGTGTTCAACATGAAAGTTGTAGATCTCGACTAGATCTACAACTTTTATGTTGAACACTTTTTCTAAAAATACTATATAGTAAACCTATTTTGAAAAGTCGCGTGTTAAAAATGCTATTAGCGGCCATATTATGTGTGTTTTTTATTGTTTTGTCGGGCTGCTAATATTCAAAGCCGGACTTTCAATATAAACGTCATTTTAAAAACACGGCAAAATAGCGGGGAATGCCATCCTTGGGATTGGTCTTTGCAGCTTTTTTTAGATAGGCGTGGCGATAGCTGTAATATCTTTAGCCATGCTTTTAAATATAACGCGGTTGTAAAAGGCTGAAAACTTTTGTCAAATCACGCGAATGATTAAATGTCTAGTACCAAAAAAATAATTATTAAATGCATAGTTCCAAATAACTTTGGTGATTGCTATTAGCACGATAGTTTGGCTAGTCGCACAGCATCTTCTCCTAATTTTTCACGTCATTTGACAATACGCCGAAGTTTTGCACATTTTATAAATACGCCTTGTACATGCATTTTTAGGAAAATTGTTCCACACAAAAGTTGTACATCTATAAATGCATGTACAAAACGTATTTTTCCTAACTTTCGTGTTGAACATTTTTCCTAAAAATGCATGTACAAAACGTATTTTCAAAAGACGCAAAAAATTAGGAGAAAGTGCGGTGCAACTAGCCAAAAATACGATGCTAATAGCAATCACCATAACTTTTGTAAACCTATTTTGTTGTAGTGGTAGTTAATTAGAAATTGTGAATCAGTGATGACTTTAAGCTCTAGATAAACATTTAAAGTTCAATCAAATACTTCATCAATTTATATACTCTAAAACTCGAAAATCTCAAAAAAGTGAGCAACTACAACATTTGATTTTATAACTTGTTGCGCATCACTTGGGGCTTATGTAGATCGGTGTTAATTGCAGTGTCTTAATTCGGGGAGCGGTCGAGCGCACAGTCATAGAGAAAGAAAATCTGACAAATTAATTTTTTAATGTGGAAAATCAGTTAAGTGGGTGAAAAATCATGTGGTCGGATCGGTGCAGACCAAACTTTCACTATTTGTTGTCTTGTTACAAGGCTGGTGTAGAAAGCGAGGGCGTCAGACCACTCCTCGTTATAATTATTAGAGAGAGAGAGAGAGTACTGGGTTCAGAAGGTGACAAACCACCTCTCACATAGCTAATTCCTTTTCCTATTACAATGGGTGAGCTACGCTTTTGAGTGAACTGGGGGTATTTGTCTGCTGCTTGGTGGCTTGAGTGACACATTGTACGCGTCTAATCTATGTGGCTTGTCTCTTGTTGTATTTAGAGGAATCTCTAGTGGCTGACTAATTGTTGTCTGTGGGCTTGTCGTTGACTAAAAGGCACTATGCGTGTTGCGCGTCCTGGAATTCGCCTTTGAGGTGCTCTGTGTTCTGAAGTTGGTCTTCTGTTCTGCTGGTGTCGCTTTGGTGGAAGCATGTTCTTGGAAGTTATCTTGACGACAGGGGGGAGGGGGGTCGCTTGGAGCGGTCTTATGAGTGGAGCACGCAGAAGTGCGCTTGGATCAGTCATTAGAGTGGAGGGCGCAGAGGCGCGCATAGGGCGTACTTGGAACAGAGTGCACATTTGAGCGCTCGGAATAGAGCGGTGCACACGAGAATGTGAGAGGAAGCGGCGCGCGAGTGGGAGCACAAAAGCGGAGAATGTGGGAGGAGTTAAAGAATGATCGTAGGAATAATATTTGAGGAGAGAGAAAGTCATAGGAGAAATAGGAAAGGAATGGGAAAATCATAGGAGAAATTCTTGAGAGAGAAAAGGTGAAAATGAAGGAGAGCCCACAACTCTATTTATAGGCCAAAGGGGAATTACGATAGTTACCCAGCTATTTACAGACAGTAATCATCATAATTACTATTTGCATGTCGGAATTCTATAGTTTAATTCACATTATTTTATTAGTTTTATTAAACACAGACTGACCTTTATATTTTGCTATGCACACCCCCACTCCGGGAGGGTATGCGGGCGGTTACATGGATATTTATCCACGTAACGGACAGAGGCTATCACAGGAGTGCGATCAGACGACAGAGAGACGGCCGACGAGGAAACCGACTAGCAGAGAGGACCGGTCGGCGAGGGACGACCGGTGGCAGGAGCTTGGTCGCCCTTCGGCGGAGGGTCGGGATACCAAGGGGTCGCTCTCCCTTCGCGACGGAAGGGCCGCTTGGATCTGGGAGACGAGAAAGTTGCCCGATCTAAGCGGCCAGAGGGAGGGGTGTCCTGGGAGCCTCTCGAGCACTCGGCAGCATGCCCCTGGTCGCGACTTCCAGAATCGTGACCTCCGATCCTTGGCGGGAATTAGTTAGGGCGCCTTCCATCTCGATCTTGTGACGAGCTCTCTGGTGGGTTCAGTGGGGCCATAGTTTTCTTCGGACGAACTTCAGGGCGAGATCGTGCAGTCGACAACAAAGGAGGAGGTGGTGGTAGAGGAGGGCTCACCACCGGCTGAGACATGCTAGTCGTAGGAGTAGGGGCCTTGCTCGCCCCAAGTTACGAGGTCTTCGTCAGAGGAGGATCTTTTTTCCTCGCCTCTGGAGTTTGTTTTTCCGACCTCTTCTTTGGAATGACGTTGAAACGAACGTCGTGCTTAAATCGCGACTATTGCTGAGCTTCATGGGCGATTATCGGAGCTGCTCTCAGAGGAGCGACATCCAAATAATCCCGAGAGGTAGTCGATGGAGGAGTTGCGAGTAAAGAACAAAAGTCGGCGAGATAGATTAGAAATGTTCAGCAACTCAAGGAGTCATCAGCGAGATAGTAACCTTGCGAGGCAGTGAGATCCGTTTGCATCTGTGCTTTGGACCCGACGAGGTTCGGGGCAGGGGGAAGACGACGGATGAAGGTGAGAAGATTCAGGTGTCAATTGCTCAGGAATGTCGCTCAACCCGAGATCATCGAGGAGTTTTTGGGTGTGAGTTGGAATTTCAAAATGGTCGGCCTGGGAGGTGACATCCTCGGTGCCCGACGGTGGGTTGTCATTTTTTGAGTCAACTTCTTCTTCTTAGACGGAGGAAGGTCAGTAGCGTCATCGCCCTCTCGCGACCTTTTCGTCTTTATTGGCTCGAGTAATTCAGACAATGCAACGATATTCGCTTGGTAGATTTGTTCGGCAGATTTTGACATCATATGGGAGCTCAAAAAGCGTGCCTCAAAGACCAGCCCCCCTATTTATAGGGTTCAATCGACATCCATCGGTCGCGAGTAACCTAGATACTCGCTAAAGCAGCTCGCCGAATAAGTATTGGATGTTTCTTTCCGAGCTCCTACGTCGCTCGTAAAGAGCGGAGATTGTGTACAAAGTCAACACTCAACAGAGGTCAGAGTCAACATTCAAGACAGTAGAAGGTCTGAGCGAGTATGACGAGCTGCCCTCGCATACTCGTCAGGTAGGCGACTAGAGCAGATACTCGCCCAACCTGTGTGAGCTCCCCGGTAATTTGCCCTGTCACCGGAGGGTGGGGCTATAAACAATACCCCATCCCCTTGAGGTTGCCTATAAATATGACCCCAGGGGCACGAGGAGAAGGAATTCAGAATCTCGAAAAAATCTCGACCACCTCATTTCCTAGATTTCGAGTTGAGTATTTGGATCCTTTCTTCAGAGAGACAAGACTTGAGTTAGCGATTATCCATCTTAGTTGCTACCTTGACTTAGTCGCCAGCTAGAATCTACCTCGTGTCATTTTTGGTTGTGGAGGGAAAACTTCTTCTAAGCATCCGGGTACGTGGCGGGACCTCTCTGCATGTTGTTCCTCTGTTTCTACATCCTAGCCAGACAGCCGTCAAGCCCGCCTGCTGAACCGGTAACTTTGGTCTGCCTTGATCCAAATTTTATAGTAGAGATTTTCCCGGCTTCAACACATATGATCACAGGAAAAGACCGGTGTTCAGTAGTAGTGACCACCAAGAAAAATAAAATAAAAGTTCTTTGATAAGCTGATTTTTTAGGAATTCTCTAATCACTCTCTACATGTTTGTATTATAATAGTGTGTTGATTCTTCGATCTAATCATCAGATCACTCATGAAGGTTGATTTGTGCAAAAATGATGCACGGTTATACCTCTATGAAAACTTTGAATTAATGAGTCTACTTTATGTGTCATTCCGATAAGAATCCAACGCCACTTTTAGATTATAATTTCATTGAGAGAAATTAACTTTTAAAATTTATAACAAAAAAAACAACTTATTTCTGCTCCCATAGAATAAACAACCACTTACATTAAGAAGGCAATGAAAAAAAGTAAATAGCTAGCAAATAAACAATTAATCACATGCACATGCGCAAAAACTATATATTATTGGGAATAAGCATGTATTCTCAGCAACATTAAGAAGACAATGAAAAAAAATGGAATTGCAAATAAAAAAAGAAAGAGACAAACAACACACTGTAAACATGCATACTTAAAAGTTCATCTTGACACACCAAATCATGCAATGCTTCTTGGGAGGCATTGACGCCATGGATATCGCTGCTTTAGAAAAATCGACATGTTGCGCGGGTCTTACATACCATATGGCGATGTATATATCCAAGGACGATCGGTTCTACTTGGCTTTTGGGTCCAGTTTTTGGCAAAGTAAGAATACTTCCCCAGAGTACAGATCCTACACTTGCAGGTTTTCAAAGTAAGGCACCTAGTGTTATCTAAACGGATTACAGATTTCTTGATTCTTTTATTACATTCATTTCTGCAGCGATATTCAATGCACCACCAAAAATCATATCGTACATATCTGTTAATACAGATGTACCTGTGCGCCACCACTGCTTAACAAAACAAACCATTAATTAATACTCAGTATATATAAATGCTTCCCGATTATGATATCGCAATGGATGGTGATTGGCTGTGTACGTGTTCAGGCCTTTACCCACCGCGGCCGGCTGCTGCGGGATAGTCGGCCACCACCGCCCTGGATGTGCTCACGACGGCGAATTCAGGGCGGCGGTGGCCGGCGATCCCGTAGCTGCCGGCCGCTCGTGGGTAAAAAAATTTGCCCACACGGACAAAATTCTTTACCCAGTGGCGACCGGCGGCTGCGGACTCGCCGGCCACCGCCGCCTTGGATTCGCCGTCGTGAGCTCCGGAAAATATAGGACGGTCCGTGGCAGACGAGCAGCCGGCCGCCGCTTGGTAAAGAGTTCTGGCCGTCTGGAGACGCGCGCACACACAGTATATATACAAACGGCCAGGGAGCCCACACCCGCTACCGTAGCCCTACAATAGCAATTTTTTTCAAATATAGCAGTAGCGGTTTTTGAGTGCTACTGTATGTATGATATGATGTAGTGGATAGAGAGAGAGAGTCATCACCTATGTTTGGGAGGAGGAGTGCAAGGATGAGCAGCTCTGGAACGATGATTGATCTGCAGGAGAACCTCATTGTTTTTTTTGCGTTAGTTGTGATAGAGAAAGAGATATACATTAAAGTACACATATATATAGTGTAATGAAAATAAAAACGTGAATAGGTGGGCTGCTCCCCTGTTAGAAGGGAAGTTATCTTAATTTTTGTATCTTTTTTTTGACTGTAACGTAAGACTGAGTAATTTATTATCTAGATAGCTGAACAAAAAACAGAAATTGGCAGTTCAATAATTCAACAAATGTGACAACCTAGTTTATTGATTCTACTACATATGAGATATGACCTTATATATAGGAGTGATAGGTACGGGTCTCCGGCCCGATGGCCACGCGCCCCCCGGCCGGCGACGGCGGGCTTTGCCCGCGCCCCCCGGCCGGCGACGGCGGGCTTCGCCCGCCCCCCGGCGGGCTTAAAAAGAACATGGTCACACGCCACAGTACCCGAACGGCGACAGTGGGCTTCGCCCCCACCTCGGCGGCGACGGCGGGCTTCGCCCGCCCCCTGGCCGGCGACGGTGGTCTTCCCCCGCGCCCCCCGGCCAGCGACGGCGGGCTTCATCCGCCCCCCGGCGGGCTTAAAAAAAACATTTCATTGTTTTTTATTTAAATTATAAAACATTTCTTTAATTATAACATATTGTAATTATATTATAATTATATAAATATATAATCATAATATAACCCGCATGCCATTTAAATTATAGTTATATTATAATATAAAATCAGAGTTTTTATAGTCTCACACTGCTGGTAGGTTTGAAGCTTTTTAGTTTAAATATAGAATTCCATAATGAATATTTGAAATTAGGCATGCTTGTGGGCTTGCAGGCTGTCAGGCTTATCTTTAATTCTATGAACAGGCGGGTTTGCGGGCTGGTTTTAAATCAGAGCATTTAGCGAGTGTTGTTTCTTAAGGCCTTTTTAAAGTTATCTATCTAACTTTAAGATCCCTAGTAGTAGGTTTAGGACTCCTAGTAAAATGTGAAGAGAGATGGTTGATTTGATCCAACGGTTCATGATCAAAACTCTGAAATCCGACGGTCATCTAATTTCCTTCTAATTTCGAACTCATGCTATTTGCAGATCTCAGTATTTCTTTATAATATGGTATAGATATAGATATATATATATATATTATAAAAAGAAAAATATTCTTGCACATTTGAAGTGAGGGAATAAATCACAGAGCAAATCACATCCCATGAATATATGAAACAAGTCTATCAATAACCAAAACTGAGAAAAAAACCTTCCTCCCAAAAATTCTGATGCCAAGGTAAAAATGTAAAAAGTCTGACGGTCTTCCTGTCGCCGACGGCCTGACCACCACCCACCGGCAGGTTCGCCGGAGCCCGACAAATCTGTCGGGGGTTATCCGACGGCGAACGGGCCGGGCAGGGCCACCGTTGGCAGTACTGGCCCTGCCCGTGAGCCCCAGATCTGGCCTTTTTTAAGTTATCTACCTAACTTTAAGATCCCTAATAGTAGATTTAGAACCCCTAGTAAAATGTGAAGAGAAAGGGTTGGTTTGATCCAACGGTTCATGATCAAAACTCTGAAATCTGACGGTCTCCTAATTTTCTTCCAATTTTGAACTCATGCTATTTGCAGATCTCAGTATTTCTTTATAATATGGTATAGATATATATTATAAAAAGAAAAATATTCTTGCACATTTGAAGTGAGGGAATAAATCGTAGAGCAAATCACAGCACATGAATATATGAAACAAGTCTATCAACAACCAAAACTGAGAAAAAAAACCCTCCTCCCAAAAATCCTGATGCCAAGGTAAAAACGTAAAAAATCTAACGGTCTTCCTGTCGCCGACGGCCTGACCACCAGACACCGGCGGGTTCGCCGTAGCCCGGCAAATCTGTCGGGGGTTATCCGACGGCGAACGGGCCGGGCAGGGCCACAGCTAGCAGTGGCCCTGCCTGTGTGCCCCAGATCTGTCGACGGGAGGCTGGGATCGGGAAATAACAATGTGAAAATGAAGATTTTTTAATATATTAAATGTTTTTAAAATAATTTAATAAATTAAATTACGAAAAATAGAAAAAACATTAAATTATTTTTTTAAAATAAATAAAAAAATTATAAAATTAAAGTTATTTTGAAAATAAATAAATATTATTTAAAGATATTAAATTTTTTTAAAAAAAAAACCGTCGGGGCCGGGCCAAGCCCGCCGGGTGTGGTGGGGGTGGGGGGGTCGAGGTTCAGTACTATCGCGCGGTGCACGGGGTCCCCCGTACACTATCACTCGTATATATATAGGAAAACTTTTAGGACCATTGTGAAGCCCCTAAACAACCAAAACTTCAATATTTGCTATTGGATCAAGCTTGACCGGCCTGCAAATAGCCAATTTCAAAAAATTCCCTCCCTCCTCCCTATTTTCCCAATCCCAGGCTTCGGTCGAAACCAAAGTCATGACCCTCCATGCCGCCGCAGGTGGAGCCGCCGGCAACTTGACCGCCCTCCACCGGAGGGTTTGCCGGGGTCCGGCGAACCCACCGGTGTTTGTCCGGCGGTGAACGGTGAGTGCCACCGACGGCGATGGCCCCGCCAGTGAGCCCCAGATCTGGGTGGCGGTCAAGCTGCCGACGGCGACATGGAGGGTAATTGTAACACCTCCCCTGTAATGACCGTATAATATGGGTCCTGCCGGGGCCCCACAACATACAGACGTCGCAGCTTCAGTATTATAAGATGATATAGCTACCCAATCTCAAAACTCATAACACAACACAGTGGAAACAACAAGCAAGACTAGAAGTTAACACCTACAAGAGTAACGAAATGGCCTCAATCAACCCGGAGGTTCCTCTTGAACCTTGGCGACCCAAACCCCTCTCATTTGAGAGTTTGGTGCCAAAAAACTAGAAAATAAAAGAGGCTAAAACATCATCCTAAAACCAAGAGGAGAAGTGTCGTTACCTTCCGACTCCTCTTCCTAGCCATGGAAAAATAGTCGGATGAAAACCTTCGCAACGATCTAGCCTCCATGGATCTGGACTCGGCACGCGATTTGGAGCACTGAAGCCTCTCTAATGGCCGGATCTCCTTCACTGTCTTCCGCGCTCTCCCTTCTCTCTAGATATTAGACGGAGAAACAACGATTGAAACAATCCGGATTTTGAAACCCTACTCTCGGGTATATCCCAAACAGAAAAACCCCCAGCCTTCGGATCCCATACAAAGGAATGCATGGCTGCGATACGGGTCTGACCTGGAAAAACAGAATGTCGAACACTCTACGTCAAACCAAACCGCCAAGATTGCCGCTCGACGATCGTCGAACGCACAAATCGACGAGCGCAAAATCATCGAGCGCAAGCCAGATCGTCGAACGCATAAATTGACGAGCGCAAAATCGTCGAGCACAAGCCAGATCGTCGATCGCTGGCCAGATCGTCGAGCGCTGGCCAGAACCACGATCACTGGCCTGATCGTCGAACCAAAATCGTCAACCGTGCAAATCGTCGAGCGTAGATCGTCGAGCACTGGCCAGAACGTCGAGCGCTGGCCAGATCGACGATCGCTGGCCTGATCGTCAACCCAAGATCGTCGACCGCTGGCCGGATCGTCGACCGCTGGCCGGATTGACGATCGCTGGCCTGATCGACGATCGCTGGAGAGATCGACGATCTCTGGCGAGATCGTCGAACCAAAATCGTCAAACGCAGATTCGACATGGATCGTCGAGCGCAGACTCGACCACACTTTGTCGACTTCAAATCGACGACCTCCCGGGCTCTCTGTCGAACCCGACCGAGACATGGCCTTGGACACGCCCATGTCCTTGGACGTGTCACCCCTTACCAAGACCCAATCCTGGCCAAAAACGTTGATCGTCCCTCTTTCAAATTTTGGGGTGTTACAACTCCCTCCCCCTTAAAAGAATTTCGTCCCAAAATTACAAAGCAAAAAGGGAACAAAACATAAATGGTACCTGAACTGAAGAGCTCTGGATACTCTTCCAGCATGGTTTGTTCTCGCTCCCAAGAGAGCTCCTCACGACCGCAGTTGTCCCATCGGACTTTCACGAGTTTGACCTCTTTATTCCGCAACTGCCGAATCTCTGAATACTCTATAGCAATTGGACGGACTCACATCCTCAAGTCTTCCTCTATCGGCACCGATGCCAGCTCGATCACCACATTAGCCTTCACCAAGGCTTTCCTCAAGATGGAGACATGGAAGACGTCGTGCAATCCACTCAGCTCCGCGGACAACACCAACCGATAGGTTGCTTCTCCCACCCGTTCAACAACTTCAAAAGGTCCCAAAAACCTTTGACTCAACTTCTTGAGTCGGCGAATCCGTGAGACGCCTTTGAACGGCTTGATCTTCAAATAGACTCAATCACCTACCGCAAAATCCAAGTTCCTGTGACGAGCATTAAAGTATTTTGCTTGCCGGTCTTGAGACACCTTCATACGCTCTTGAATGCTCCGTACCAACTCACAAGCGTCAACTACCACCTCTTTTCCCAAAATTTTTGTGTCTCCCGCCTCTGTCCAAGACATCAGTGTTCGACACCGTCTCCCATACAAAGCTTCGTATGGTGCCATTTTTATACTTGCTTGATAACTGTTATTGTACGCGAACTCCACCATGAAGAGGTGATCCTCCCACTTCTTGTCGAAGTCAAGAATGCACATTCTCAGTATATCCTCCATAGTATGATTCATTCTTTCGGTTTGCCCGTCAGTTTGAGGATGGAACGCCGTACTGAACTTTAGCTTCGTGTCCAAACTCTTCTGAACCAACCTCCAGTACTTGGACGTGAAACGTCCGTCACGATCACTGACTATACTTTTCGGAATCCCATGCAGTCGCACAATGTTGCAAACATACAACTCCACCAGCTTCTCTACGCTGTGCTCCTTCCGATTTGGGATGAAGTGAGCCACTTTGGTTAAGTGATCCACGATCACCCAAATAGCATCATTGCCCTGCTTCGATCTAGGCAAACCATGTACAAAATACATGGAGATGTCATCAAAATTCCACTCAGGGATTGGAAGAGGCTTCAGGAACCCGCCCGGCTTCTGACACTCGGCTTTCACCAAGGCACAAGTTTGACATCAATTCACATACAAAGCTACGTCCCGCTTCAGCCCCGACCACCAAAAGGATTTCTTCATATCCAAGTACATCTTTGTACTGCCCGGGTGAATGAAGTACTTTGTGAAGTGAGCCTCAAACATCAACTCTTCACGGAGCTTGCCGAACTGCGGTACACAAATCCTTCTGTCCTTCCTCAGAATCCCATCAATCATCTCTCAGGCGCTGCTCTCGCCCTTTTGAGCCTCCACCACATATGGTTGAAACTCCACATCCAAACGGGTCGCTTCCCGAATACGATTGGACAAGTCGTTCTGCATTTCAATCCAGTTCAACTGAGCCACGCTGGACTCGCCTCTCGCCACACATTCCAAACCAAGGGACTCATTCTAGCACCAACCGCTCATCATATGCTTCTATCAAATTCCCTTGCCCAGAGTATTTTCTACTCAAGGCATCTGCCACCACATTGGCTTTGCCTGGCGTGTACTGAATCACCACCTCATAGTCTCCAAGGAACTCGACCCACCTGCACTGCCGCATGTTCAAGTCTTTTTGATCCAAGAGGTACTTTAGGCTTTTATGATCTATGAAGATCTCCACCCTTGCACCGTAGACATAGTGTCGCCATATTTTCAAAGCGAAAATTACCGCCGCCAATTTCAAGTCATGGACGGGGTAATTCCTCTCATGGGGCTTCAGCTGTCTAGACCCAAAGGCTATCACACTGTCATGTTGCACCAACATGCAACCCAAACCGTATCCCGATGCGTCACTAAAGATTTGAAATCCTCCGGCATCTTTTGGTAGACTTAGGATTGGCGTCGTCATCAACCTTTCCTTCAGGGTCTCAAATGCTTGACTGCACTCCTGAGTCCACACAAACTTCTGGTCCTTGCGAGTTAGTGAAGTTAGGGGCAGAGCTATCCGAGAAAAGTTTTCCACGAATCTCCTATAGTACCCGGCTAGTCCAAGAAAACTTCAGACTTCCGCCACGGTTCTCAAAATCGGCCAATCTCTGATGGTTCCACCTTTCTTGGATCAACCGTCACCCCATCCCTACTAATCACGTGGCCCAAAAATGCCACCTTCTCTAACTAGAACTCTCACTTCGAGAACTTTGCATACAACTGATTCTCCCTCAACACTTGCAAGACCATTCGCAAGTGAGTCTCATGCTCCATTTCAGATTTGGAGTACACCAAGATGTCGTCAATAAAGACAACTACAAAAGAGTCCAAGTATTGTCGGAACACCTGATTCATCAAATCCATGAATACAGATGGTGCGTTCGTCAGCCCGAACAGCATCACCATAAACTCAAAGTGTTCATACCTCGTACCAAATGCAGTCTTGGGTATGTCCTCGTCTCGAATTCGCAACTAATAATAGCCTTACTTCAAGTCCAATTTTGAATACACCACCGACCCCACCAACTGGTCGAACAAGTCGTCTATCCGAGGAATCAGATACTTATTCTTGACAGTCAGTTTATTCAGCTCTCGGTAGTCTATGCACGTCCGCATACTACCATCTTTATTCTTTACAAACAACACCGGAGCGCTCCACGACGAAGAAATAGGTCTGATATACCCTTGCTCCAACAGTTCTTGCAACTGTACTGAAAGATATAGTACCTACACAACTAGAGGGGGGTGAATAGGTGACCAAAATCTTTTTACACTTTAATGGCAGCAATCAGTTTTAAACACAGAATCTATTCTACTTTTGCACAGCAATCACACAGCATACACAGCAAATCACAGCACACAGAAGACACACAATTTTATAGTGGTTCCCCAAGCTTTGGGTACATCCACTTTCCCCCTTCGCCTATCTAGCAGTGTACTAGATTCGGCCAAACTTCTCCACTAACTCAGAACCCAAATCAGGTTCCTACACCTCAGGCCCAAGGCCCTACAACTCAGCTTTTCCACAAAGCCTACACTCAGCCACAAAGGCCTACACTCAGCCACCAAGGCCTACACTCAGAGATTTCAATCTCCTACACTCAGGCTCTCAAGCCCTACACTCAGCCTTTATAGTTACAGGCTTACAAAAACTCAGATCCAAAGGATCCTACAAGATAAAAATGAATTTACAAATGATAACTCAGCAACCCAAAGACAAGAGAGGGGAGTTGTGAGTTTCTTGATGAGTTCTTGGAAGAACTCAGATGGAATCAATCTGAATTAGCTTTCTTCAAAGCTTCTTGAAAGTAGAACTCAATAAGACTGACTCCTTCTGCAGTTGATCCTTGACCTCTGCCACTTAGAATTCAGAATAGATCTGAACCCTTCTTCTCAGCCTAGTTCCAATGGCTGATTTCTTGGATGGAGCTCTCTCTCTCCAACTTCTTAGATCTGCACTTTAATCTTCAAGGAATAGCTAGATCTTCTTTGTTAGATACTTGAACAATAATTTGAACAACTTTCAATCTGTCCAACAACTTATTTCTGTAGACTGTATGAGCCTATTTATAGGCCTTCTTCATGGTAACCGGCTGGTCCGGTCCATAACTGAATTCTGACATCTCTGACAGGTGCTGTAGACCGGCTGGAACGGCAGCTGTCAAGTCATCCAGTCAGTTCTTGAAAGTTCTCTAACTGTCTGAAAGTGTCGAGACTTTCTGTCTTTAAGTGTCGACACTTATAGACCAAGTGTCGACACATGTTGTCTAAGTGTCGATACTAGTCTACAAGGTGTCGACACAACTCCTTGTGTTGTTGATTCTTTATCTCGACACAGTTTCTTCTTCATGTGTCGACACTGAATATTGAGTGTCGACACAAGTATTTGTTCTTCAGAATTTTACTGAATTCTTCTAAGTGTCGACACAGCACCTTTGTGTCGACACATCTTCATGTGTTGTATCTGCCAAGTGTCGACACTGCTTCTTGGTGTCGACACATGTCTTCAGTGTTGATACTTGTTGAGTGTCGACACAGCTCCTTGTGTCGACACATAATTCTTCTTGTTGAGACTTCAGCTGAGTGTCGACACATTCCCATAGTGTCGACACTTGTACTTAGAATAATTTGTTGATCTTGCTGTTCTTCACTAAGTGTCGACACAGCTCCTTGTGTCGACACTTTCTTCAAGTGTTGAGTCTTCAGCTAAGTGTCGACACATTATTCTGGGTGTCGACACTTACTTCAAGTGTTGAGTCTTCAGCTAAGTGTCGACACATTGTTCTGGGTGTCGACACTTACTTCAAGTGTTGACTCTTCTGTTGAGTGTCGACACATTGTTCTGGGTGTCGACACTTGTACTTAGTCTCTGCAGACTTTTGCTGAGTGTCGACACAGCTCCAAGTGTCGACACTTTCTGATGTAGACACAGCTTCACTGGGTGTCGACACAACTGTTAAGTGTCGACACAGCTTTACTGGCTTTTCATCATTGAGTGTCGACACAGCTCCTTGTGTCGACACTTTCTGTCTGGTGTCGACTCAGCATCCCTGGTTTCGACACAATGACTCCAAGTGTCGACACTGCTTGCTTGGGTGTCGACACAAGTCTTCTTAAGTGTCGACACTTTCCCTCTGGGTGTCGACACATGGACTTAGAAACTTTTCTTCAGTCCTGAAAATACTTAACCTGCACAAGTAACTCAAAATACATCAAATATATTTTGATGTATATCATTGAGTTGGGTGAGGCTTCTTCAAATCAGGTACATTTAGACCAATGTACCCAACAATCTCCCCCTATTTGGAGAAGTCATAACCCTTAGTCAATGATATACACCATTCATAATAAAATTACAAAATGATGTAAAGCAGGATTATATACAGCAGGGTAAACATAAACATGTATCAATCACACATGTATCCATATACATCATCACAGAACAAATATGAAATAGACATAGACATTATCACAGAACAAACATGAAATAGATTAATCATATAACATATTGTTCTAATATCTGTCTTATACATTTTCAGAAGTTCACAAAATATTTTACATCAAGAAAATTACAAAGTAAACTTCAAGAAAATTCTAAATCTATTTCTGTTTTGGCTCCTTAATCACTATGCCCTTTCCATCTTGAACTTTAGCTTGAACAGGAGCATCAGCAACTTCTGCATCAGCAGGCTTCTTGCCTTTCAAGTCTTTCTTCTTAAGCTCTTCTGCTTTGATCTTTTGTCTTTCAAAGTAATGGTATGGCTTTGGAAAGTACTTGCTAGGCTCCTGGGCAGTAGGAGGTAGCTTTCCCATCTTTGTCTTCCTTCTATATTGAACTATTGCCTCCTGTCTGGTTTCATGTTTTCTCCATTCAGTTTCAGAAAATCATTTGTTCCTGTCTTGAATGTTATCCTTGGCAGCTTTCCAGGCAGTTAATATAATGTTTCTAGAGGTAGGGCTCCATTGCTCAAAATCTGGTCTTTGTTCAGCTTGTTCCCTAAACCTCTTCTTAGATAATCTGGTTTCCTTGTCAGCTTGCTCCTTCAAGATGGCTTCCTGTAAAGCTTCAAAGACAGGCTGAACAACTTTTTCAATAATAACATTGTCCTTGCCCCCAGGTGGGCTATACATAGACTGAACATCAGCATGTATCATGTCAAAATCTGGAGGAAGGTTAGATGACTTAAGCCACTTCAGCGTGCTCCCCTCCTAGATAGGCAGGATGAATTCCAGATTCTGCTACATTATCATCATCACAAAGAGGAGGATAACCCAGGGTAGCTCTGATGGAATTAGATATCCACTTTGCATGATCAGAGCTTGCCTTGACTAACACTCTCTCCCCCTTTATGACTTCTCTTTCAATATGATTCCTTAAGTCATCTTTTTGAAATCTCACTTGAGCATTGAGATAATTAACTCCATCCCTGTAGAAAGGTCTTAACCTTTGGAGTTTTTCAGAGATGATCTTCTGAGATTCTTGAATGGCAGTCTTAACAACAGTGAGTTCTTCCTGGAATACTTTGTCAAATTCTGCCTTTGCTATAGCTGGAGTCTGTCCTGCAGTTAGATTCTTTAGTTCTGTGACTATTGCATTGTGGGATTCAGTAAGGTTGTCATTCATTCTTAGCTGATTTTCAAGAACATAACCTTGCTTCACAGCTATGTCATCCACTTGTGCTTTTATTTTCTCCTGATGAGTTGCAAGATAGACTACTGCATTCCCACCCTTGTAGAAGCAGTCAGTCATTTCCTTCTTGTTAAGATTCATTTCAAATCTTATGGACTTGATATCTTGGGCCAGATCAAATTGTAGTGATTTCTGCCCTTCATCCACATACTTCTCAATTGCTTTCCTATATTCATCCAATTTAATCTGCATAGCAACCATCAGTGCACTATAATCAACTGATGGTGCTTGCTGAACTATAGGTTGTGGAGCTACAGTTTGTAGAGCCTTCTTGTAACTCTGGCTCCTTCTTTTGAAGACATAAATTTTCTTTTTCCTAGCCCTTGCAGCCTCCTCATCTTCAGAAGCTGAGGAGCTGGCTATATCAACCCTCTCCTTAGAGCTTGGAGATCTTTCAATCTGCACATCTTGAGCTGTCTCAGGTTCTTGCCTCACAGGCTCTTCTAGAATGTGCACTTGCTCCCCCTCAGCAGCAGCATTATCTCCTTCAGCAGCAGTTTTTTTATCAAAATCCTCTTGATCCAGATTTAGAAACAAATCTTCCATTGTAAACTCTTGTGGAGAATGAGCTGGAGAAACTCTGGGCTCTTCAACCACTGGATCAGATACATACTGAGCTGCAGCAGATGTGTCTTCCAAGACAACATCTGGGACTTGGTTATCCATCTGAGTTTGCTGATGAATATCAGACAAATCAGTATCTTCCATAGGAAATTCTAAAGTGTTTAGTTCAGTGATTACCTCCAGTATGATGGTGGTTGCTTGTTCACTTTCCAGTGTAGTGGGTTCTTCTACAACTGGAAGCTCCCCTGGCTTTGATCCTTGTGTATGGGGCTTGCTTGAGGTAGCTCCCCCTGGATCTCAGCATCATCTTGAGGAGCAGGAGTCTTCTCAACAGTCCCTTCCTCATTCTCATCTGGAGTGAAGACAACCTGTTCTTCACTGTCTGAGCTGCTAGTGGACACTTGTGCCACTGGAGCAGTCTTCCTTTTCTTCTTTGGAGGAATTTCTTTCTCAGGAACTATCTTCTCAGGGGTTGGCAACTCTTTAGACAACACCCTGTCCCATCTAGAAAACAACCTCATATCCATTTTTCTCATGTGATTTATTTTGCTTCCTGCAGCTTGTTGCATTACCTCTGGAATGGTACCAGCAAGGTAAAGACTTATGATCCTGCCCAGATTAGGCTTCTTCAAGCTTTCTTTGATTTTCTCAAATACTATAACAGACCAATCAGTTCTTAGAGTGAAGATAATTCTGGTCATAATATTGAACATAGAGGCAGACACTCTGTCATGCCCTCCTGGCTTGCTTAAAATTACCTTGCCAACTATCTTAGACATGAATTTGCCTTGATTGTTCATGCCTTTTCTATTGAAAACAGAACCAATCTTCATCTTAGAGTCTAGTCCACACCAGGTTAGAGCTTCCCTGGTCTTTGTAGTTGTAACCTCATCTTCCTCTTGAGTTCTTGGTAGCTGTAGAATTTTCCTCAAGCTCTTAGGAGATACCTTAACATTTGCTCCATGAACTCTGGATTTGATTTTGTATCCAGATTCATCCACCTTGGCTCCATTGAGGAATTCTAGTACCTCTTTCTTCCAGATTTTTGTCGGTTCAAAAACCAGATATTCTAACCCTGAATCAGCTACTAGGGTTACGACAGACTTGATTTCTTGATCAGCATCTTCGAAAGCGCCGCGCACCAGCTCGTATCCTTCGTTGACGCTCTCTTCTAGCTTAGGCGCCATTAGGGTTTGTAGAATTTGTCTTGAGAGAAGAGAGGTGTCGACACAGAAGTTTGGTCTCGAAACTTTGAAAGCGTGTCGACTAACTAAGACAAAAGTCTATTTATACCTTTCTAATTTTGAAGATGAACAGGCGGGACAGCTAACTAAAATTGTGTCGACACTGGCAATAAGTGTCGACACAGACTTATAATGTCTCGACACATATGTGTCGACACAAGTTTAGTCAACAGATTTTATGTGTCGACACTTGTTTATGTGTCGACACAACATAACTCGACACATAGTCGAGACTTTACTTAGAAAATTCTGAGTAAATACTAAGTGTCGACACCACATTGGATGTGTCGACACCTACATGTCATGTGTCGACACTAATATTCTGAAGTGTCGACACCAACTTCCTAGATGTGTCGACATCTTTTTCCTGAAGTGTCGACATCACTATTCTGTGTCGACACAGAAATCTCTATGTGTCAACACCTTTTTACTTAGCCAATTTTCAATACTATAAACTTACTCTAAGTTTATCATTCCTAATTCAATTTTAAATCTATTGAACTTAGCTTCTTCTAGGGGCTTAGTATACATATCAGCTAGTTGATCATCAGTTTTAACATATTCAAGTACAATATCTTCTCTTTCTATATGCTCCCTAAGAAAATGATATTTAATTTCAATATATTTTGTTCTACTATGGGATACAGGATTATTAGCTATTGAAATAGCACTAGTAGAATCACAGAAGAGTGGAGTTCTACTTACCTGAAATTCATAGTCCTCTAGCTGATGTTGTATCCACAGAAGTTGAGCACAGCAACTTCCTGCAGCCACATACTCTGACTCTGCAGTGGAGATAGCCACACTGGTTTGCTTTTTGCTACTCCATGAAATTAGTCTCCCACCTAGGAATTGACAGGTTCCAGTAGTGCTTTTTCTATCTTCTTTGCATCCTGCAAAGTCTGCATCTGAATAACCTGTTAGATCAAAATCCCCATTCCTAGGGTACCAGAGGCCTAGATAAGGAGTGCCCTTTAGATATCTCAATATCCTTTTGACTGTTGTCAAATGAGACTCTTTAGGGCAGGCTTGATACCTTGCACAGACACATGTAGCATACATGATATCTGGTCTACTTGCTATCAAGTATAATAGGGAGCCAACTATCCCTCTATACAAGGTTTCATCTACAGGTTTCCCTGCATCATCCTTGCTAAGAGACATATTTGACCCCATAGGAGTCTTCATGGTACTGGATGAATCCATACCATATTTCCTTATGAGTTCTAGGGTGAACTTGGACTGACATATGGATAAACCACTCTCAGTCTGTTTAACTTGGAGACCCAAGAAAAACTTCAGCTCTCCCATACTACTCATCTCAAATTGACCTTGCATAAGTTTTGCAAACTTTTTGCAAAGGCTGCTTTCAGTAGACCCAAATATAATGTCATCTACATATATTTGGACTAGTATAACTTTGCCTCTAGATTCCCTAAGGAATAGAGTCTTATCTATTTTCCCCCTTGAAAACTTGTTCTCAATGAGGAAACTAGATAGGGTTTCATACCAAGCCCTAGGGGCTTGCTTTAACCCATATAAAGCTTTCCTAAGTCTATAGACATGATTAGGTAAAGTAGAATCTACAAAACCTGAGGGTTGTTCCACATAGACTTCTTCTTTAAGATTACCATTTAGAAATGCTGACTTGACATCCATTTGGTAAACCTTGAATCCTTGAAAGATTGCATAGGCAAGAAACATCCTTATGGCTTCCAGTCTGGCTACTGGAGCAAAGGTTTGATCAAAATCAATACCTTCTTCTTGCCTATATCCTTTAGCAACCAGTCTTGCTTTATTCTTAATGATGACCCATTGTTCATCCATCTTATTCCTGTAGATCCACTTGGTTCCTATTATATTGTGGTCTTTAGGTTTAGGAACCAGTTCCCAGACCTTGCACCTCTTGAACTAATTGAGTTCTTCTTGCATAGCCTCAATCCACAGAGGGTCTTTGATGGCTTCTTCAAACTTTTTAGGTTCAACTTGGGATAAAAAGCTGGAGTAGACTGCTGCATTCAGGTTTCTGCTCCTTGTTTGTACCCCTTGTCTTGGATCTCCAATAATCTGCTCTACTGGATGATCTCTAAGATGCCTATTGGCTGGAGGCATCCTAACTTCTGGTTGAACCTCTTCAGTTTCATCATCATGCTGTACTTCTTCTGCATTTGTCATTGGTACATGTAGTTCTCCCCCTGGACAACAGCCACTGTCTTCTACATGCTGTCTTGCAGTAGATTCTTCTCCTAGAGTGAGCTTGTCCATCTTCTTTGTTAAACCTGTGGGGCTGCATACACTACTAGACAACTCATTGTTAATAAGTTTAGTCTCATCAAATACTACATGTACAGTCTCTTCTACAACTTGAGTTGACAAGTTGTAGACTCTATAAGCCTTACTATTGTTGCTGTACCCAACAAAAATTCCCTCTTGGGACTTGGCAGCAAACTTAGTCAAGTAAGACTTTCCATTGTTAAGTATGAAGCATTTGCAACCAAAGATCCTGAAGTAGGATAGGTTTGGTTTCCTGCCTTTCACAACTTCATAGGGGGTCTTGTTGAGGCCTTTAGTTATGGTAGCCCTATTGAGAACATGACATGCAGTATTTACTGCTTCAGCCCAGAAGTACTCTGGTAGTGATGTATCACTTAATAGGGTCCTACCAGCCTCAATCAAGGTTCTATTCTTCCTCTCAGCAATGTCATTTTGCTGAGGTGTTCTTGGTGAAGAAAACTCTTGAAATATCCCAAAGTCTTCACAAAGTTTTGTCATGCTATCAGACTGAAACTCAGTACCATGGTCACTTCTTATTTTGACCACTTTACTATTTAGTTCATTCTGAATTTGCTTGACAAAGTTATAGAAGACATTAGGTGTTTCAGATTTCTGTCTTAAGAAGAACACCCAGGAAAACCTTGAGTAGTCATCTACAACTACAAAGGTATAGACCTTCCTACCTAGCCTGTGAACTGACATTGGACCAAAGAGATCCATATGCAAGAGGTATAAACACCTCACAGCATCTTTGTTTTCTATGCTTCTAAAGGTGGATTTAGTCTGCTTGCCCTTTTGACAAGCTGAGCAAATACCATCTTTAACACACTTAACTTGAGGACCATTCCTCACTAACTCTTGGCTAAAGAGTTTGTCAATTGTCTTGTAATTTAGATGAGCTAGCCTCTTGTGCCATTTGACACAATGAGAGACTGTCTCATCAGCTACAAGACACACTTGAGAACCATTGGTCTCACACATAATGTCTAGGCAGTAGACATTCCTCTTCCTATAACCTGTCAAAATGATCTCTTGATCACTCGACCTCTTGATACGACAACCATTCTTAACAAATGAGATGGCATACCCTACATCACTTAATTGACTTATACTTATTAGGTTGTGTTTCAACCCTTTAACATAAGCCACTTGAGTAATGGTAACTAAGTTACTAGAGATGTTACCAAATCCTTTGATGATTCCTTTTTCAGAACCACCAAAGGTGACTTTAGGACCATCTTTGATTGGAATGTAGTCCCTTAGTAATCCCTTTGTTCCAGTCATATGTCTGGAACATCCACTGTCCAAGTACCATATTGGGGCATGGCAACTTGGACTCACCTGCAAAACAGATTAATGAACCTTAGAACCCAAAGTATTCTTGGGTCCTTGGTATTTGTTAGTTTGCATCTTGACAAAGCTACCTACTGATTTTCCAATAGGCAGTTTGGTACTCACTTTGGCACTAGCATTGTGCCAACAATCCATTGCAAAATGGCCAACTTTGCCACAACACCAACATTCAAACTTATTGTACCTTTGCTTAGGTACTGTCTTTGTTGTCTTATCTACAGCTGACATGTTGAATGTTGGGGCTTTTCCCTTGGACTTGGACTTGGACTGAACAGTCCTTGCAGGTCTTGTAAAACCAAGTCCAGCTTTACATTTTTGATGAACAAAATCATCAATCAAAGATAGTACTGACTTAGGTTTAGAAAACCTAGCAACTAAGTCCTTCTCTTTCTGAAGACTAATCTCCAGACTCTTGATTTGATCATTCTTAAATGATATAGTTCCCATTTGAATCACAGTTATGTGCTTCAATCTGGCTATCTCATTCAGTTTTTGATCAAATGACTTCTCAACCTCAGTTGCAGCAGCTTTAAGATCAGCAATTTCCTTTGCCTGACTTTTGGCTAGGGACTTGCACTTCTTGTAAGCTTGCAACAGAACCTTGTATTCATCTATCAATTGATGAATATCTGCTTCAGACTCAGATGCACTCTCATCACTTGATGATGATGAATCTGACTCTGTACTGGCACAAGAAATTAAACTTAGAGTTGAACATTGTACCTTACTGGGTCCTGGCTGTTCCAGGATTTTCTCTCCTTCTGTCAATGCCATTAGCCCTTGACATTGACTGTCTTCTTGTTCATATATAGACTCCAAAATTTGCATAAACTTTTCTTCTTCTTCTTCAGCAAACAGCCATATGTTTGCCTCAGCATCTGACTCAGTTTCTGAAGAAGAAATATCTGACAGAGTCTTCTCCTTTTTGGCAACAAAAGACTTCTCTTTATTGCCTTTGAAATGAGTCTTTTTCCTATCACTAGACTCCTTTCTCTTTTCTGGACAATCTGCAACAACATGGCATTGTCTATTGCAGCAATAGCACACTGTTTTTGAAACAGTTGCCTTGCTAGATTTAGTCCTTTTCTTGTCTTTCTTTGAAGACCTCTTTTTCTGATAAGAGTCTTCCTTTCCCTGTGATGTAGAAGGCCTTGACCTCCACTGTTTCTTTTTCAAGAACTTCTGAAAATGTCTAGTGAAGGCAGCAAAGTCTTCATCACTTTCACTGCTTTCTGACTTTGTGCTGACTGACTCATCTGACTCTGATTCAGCAACCTTTGGTGGTGGAGTTGGTGACTTACCTCTGTACTTTCTGATGGCTTCTGTCTTAAAAGCTACTGTTCTTTCCTTATGTTCATTTCTTGTTGATTTCTCCTCCTCTTTCCTCACTGTCAACTGCATTTCATATGACAACAATTTGCCAAGCAGTGTAGGTGGAGGAATTTCTTCCAATTTAGCCATTTCTCTAATGGCACAGATCTTGGTGTCCCAATCTTTAGTTAGGGACCTTAGGAACTTGTCATTGAGTTCATAATTACTGAACTCTCTTCCATAGGACATGAGTTCATTCACTATCCTGTAGAACTTCTTGTAGCACTCAGTTATGCTATCACTCTTTCCTTGTCTAAAACTTTCATACTCTTGATTTAGCAAGGATTTTCTATCTTGCCTAACTTCTTCAGATCCCTCCATATAGACAATGAGAGTATCTTCACATCTCTTTGGCTGTCTTACAGTGTATTAGATTCTGAAAAGTGGCATCATCTATGGCACTTACAATGATGTTTTGAGCCCTTTTGTCCATGGTGGCTAGGACAATCTCATCCTTAGTCATTTCAGAGAAATCCTTTGGTGTTCTCTGATTAGCATCTAGGATTGACACCTTCATGGGCACATATGGCCCTTCCTTTACTGTGATGTAAATTCTTGGGTCTGAGGCCTCCATAAACAGCCTTACCCTTTCCTTCCATATGCCAAAGATTTCCTTCCTACATATAGGTAGTTTCATGGATCCCAATTCCTTGTGATTTTCTGTGGAACCCATGGTTCTTGATTTTCTTGAATCTGTAATTTGACCTAGACTGAATCTGCGAATCAGGATCTCCTCAGACTGTTAGTCCTTGTTTTGAGGAACCTCCCTCGATACCACTTGAAAGATATAGTACCTACACACCTAGAGGGGGGTGAATAGGTGACCAAAATCTTTTTACACTTTAATGGCAGCAATCAGTTTTAAACACAGAATCTATTCTACTTTTGCACAGCAATCACACAGCATACACAGCAAATCACAGCACACAGAAGACACACAATTTTATAGTGGTTCCCCAAGCTTTGGGTACATCCACTTCCCCCTTCGCCTATCTAGCAGTGTACTAGATTCAGCCAAACTTCTCCACTAACTCAGAACCCAAATCAGGTTCCTACACCTCAGGCCCAAGGCCCTACAACTCAGGCTTTTCCATAAAGCCTACACTCAGCCACAAAGGCCTACACTCAGCCATCAAGGTCTACACTCAGAGATTTCAATCTCCTACACTCAGGCTCTCAAGCCCTACACTCAGCCTTTATAGTTACAGGCTTACAAAAACTCAGATCCAAAGGATCCTACAAGATAAAAATGAATTTACAAATGATAACTCAGCAACCCAAAGACAAGAGAGGGGAGTTGTGAGTTTCTTGATGAGTTCTTGGAAGAACTCAGCTGCAATCAATCTGACTTAGCTTTCTTCAAAGCTTCTTGAAAGTAGAACTCAATAAGACTGACTCCTTCTGCAGTTGATCCTTGACCTCTGCCACTTAGAATTCAGAATAGATCTGAACCCTTCTTCTCAGCCTAGTTCCAATGGCTGATTTCTTGGATGGAGCTCTCTCTCTCCAACTTCTTAGATCTGCACTTTAATCTTCAAGGAATAGCTAGATCTTCTTTGTTAGATACTTGAACAATAATTTGAACAACTTTCAATCTGTCCAACAACTTATTTCTGTAGACTGTATGAGCCTATTTATAGGCCTTCTTCATGGTAACCGGCTGGTCCGGTCCATAACTGAATTCTGACATCTCTGACAGGTGCTGTAGACCGGCTGGAACGACAGCTGTCAAGTCATCCAGTCAGTTCTTGAAAGTTCTCTAACTGTCTGAAAGTGTCGAGACTTTCTGTCTTTAAGTGTCAACACTTATAGACCAAGTGTCGACACATGTTGTCTAAGTGTCGACACTAGTCTACAAGGTGTCGACACAACTCCTTGTGTTGTTGATTCTTTATCTCGACACAGTTTCTTCTTCATGTGTCGACACTGAATATTGAGTGTCGACACAAGTACTTGTTCTTCAGAATTTTGCTGAATTCTTCTAAGTGTCGACACAGCACCTTTGTGTCGACACATCTTCATTTGTTGTATCTGCCAAGTGTCGACACTGCTTCTTGGTGTCGACACATGTCTTCAGTGTTGATACTTGTTGAGTGTCGACACAGCTCCTTGTGTCGACACATACTTCTTCTTGTTGAGACTTCAGCTGAGTGTCGACACATTCTCATAGTGTCGACACTTGTACTTAGAATAATTTGTTGATCTTGCTGTTCTTCACTAAGTGTCGACACAGCTCCTTATGTCGACACTTTCTTCAAGTGTTGAGTCTTCAGCTAAGTGTCGACACATTATTCTGGGTGTCGACACTTACTTGAAGTGTTGAGTCTTCAGCTAAGTGTCGACACATTGTTCTGGGTGTCGACACTTACTTCAAGTGTTGACTCTTCTGTTGAGTGTCGACACATTGTTCTGGGTGTCGACACTTATACTTAGTCTCTGCAGACTTTTGCTGAGTGTCGACACAGCTCCAAGTGTCGACACTTTCTGATGTAGACACAGCTTCACTGGGTGTCGACACAACTGTTAAGTGTCGACACAGCTTTACTGGCTTTTCATCATTGAGTGTCGACACAGCTTCTTGTGTCGACACTTTCTGTCTGGTGTCGACTCAGCATCCCTGGTGTCGACACAATGACTCCAAGTGTCGACACTGCTTGCCTGGGTGTCGACACAAGTCTTCTTAAGTGTCGACACTTTCCCTCTGGGTGTCGACACATGGACTTAGAAACTTTTCTTCAGTCCTGAAAATACTTAACCTGCACAAGTAACTCAAAATACATCAAATACATTTTGATGTATATCATTCAGTTGGGTGAGGCTTCTTCAAATCAGGTACATTTAGACCAATGTACCCAACATGTACTTTGAGTTCAACCAACTCCTTTGGTGCCATCCTAAACGGAGAACGTGACACCGGCCTAGCCTCCGGCACTAACTTGATCGAAAAGTCGATCTCCCGCCGAGGAGGCGCTCTAGGAAGTTTATCCGGAAACACATCCTTGAACTCTGTCACTACAGGCACTTCCTCAATAGACAACTGCGAGAGGCGAACCTCCAATAACGCTACAAGCGCTACACCACCCTGGTTAACCACCTGCATTAACTGCATGGCCGAAATCAGGGAATAGGCCACTCCACAAAGGCCCTCAAATTTGACTTCCGTCTGCCCTTTGCTCCTTAGGGTCACTACCTTGGATAGGCAATCAATACTGGCATGTTGTTCGGTAAGCCAATCCATTCCTAGTATCACATCAAATTCCGTCAACGGTAAGACCGCTGCTATCAGCACAAATTCAACACCATCTAGCTCCCAACAAATGCGCCCTTTCTTTCCGGTGGCCATGGATGACCCATTGGGCATGCGCACCTTCAACTCCGTGTCCGCCGAAAAAGGCTCAACTCCAATCCTCCGGATGAAGCTTTCCGCAAGAAAGGAGTGCGACGCTCCCGTATCAAACATTACCCTAGCGAGGTATCCAAAAACTAACACGAAGCCTAAAACATAGACATTACATGTAAAAGTCTAAAAGTATGAAGCACAAAGTTAAACTTAAACTTCCTCATACCTGTCACCACGTTGGGTTGGCAGATCGCTTCATGTTGTCCAAGGTTGTAAGCCCTTGGTTGCACCGGTTGGAACTGAGAAGCGCTCGACTCCGCCATCTTTCCTTTTTCTGCGGCACTAGGGCCGGAGCGCACAGTCTGTTCTTGCCTTGGCTCCTGCTCCCCACCCCCTTGATTACAAAAGCGAGCAATGTGTCCCACCTTTTTGCAGTTGAAACACGTCGGTGGCCCCTTGGAGTGAGACCCTCTGGACGTCCATTTTCTTTTCTCACCGGACTTGTATGGGTGAGGCTTATTCCTCCATCTATTCCCTTCCGATTTTCCTTGGGATTGAGAAGGATTCCCTTCTCCTTGCTTGGGCGCAAAGCCCTTACGACGTTGGCTTCGCTCTAGATCACTTTCCAAAGTTCTGTCAGCCTCCACTAGCTCATTGAAACCAGCCCTCTTCTTGGCAATGAGGGGTTGTCTTAGATTCTCCCTCAGCCCTTGATAAAAGAGGTTATCCCTCTCTACATCATCTGTCATCGTCGTTCCCGCGTAGCAACCCAAACGGGTGAACTCCTACACATACTCGTCCACCGTCTAGTCTCGCTGCATTAAGTGCAGAAACTGCCTCTGAAGGGCCAACCGTGTAGAAACGGGAATGTACCTCTTTAGAAAAGCATCCTCAAATTCTTCCATCGACGGGGTGCGTCCAAGAAATTGGCGGCCTCTATGGCTCACCCACCATAACTTGGCGTCTCCTTCTAACATGAACGCCGCATACTCAGATTTCTTCTCTTCTGGCGTCTCTCCCTCCCTCAAAAGCTCTTGAATCTGATCCCACCAATCCTCCGCATCAGTTGGCGTACCGACTCCCTTGAACGACGGGGGATGGAAGCTCAAAAAGTACTTCATCTGTCGGTCCCCATGCCCGACCACCACTCTTTCTGCCAAAGGCTCTACTCGTCTGGATTCTCCGCCTGGAACGGTCATCGTCGTATCCGGGGTAGCAGGAGTTGCTACCTGAGCAACCGCGGTTGCTACCTGAGCTGTCGCTGCAGCTTGGGCTGCCACCATCGCTTCTGTAAGCATGCGGCAGAAGTCGGCCGGGTTTACACCCATGCCCACCTGACCTTTAGCAGTAACGCTGCTCGCCGAAAGCTCTTCTCTTGCTCTCGACGTACCCGCCTCGTTGCTTGCACTCTTTCAGAAAACAAGAAAATAAGGAATCAGTCTCTAATCTCAAGACTAAAAAATAACGAAACTCATGGTCCCGCATTACTCTTATGTGGATAACTTCTCTACGCACTGACCTTGAATTTAACCTCCCTCTGATGCCAAATTGTAACACCTCCCCTGTAATGATCGTATAATATGGGTCCGGCCGGGGCACCACAACATACAGACGCCACAGCTTCAGTAATATAAGATGATATAACTACTCAATCTCAAAACTCATAACACAACACAGCGGAAACAACAAGCAAGACTAGAAGTTATCCACACCTACAAGAGTAACGAAATGGCCTTATGGCCTTACAACAAAAGTGAGTCCAAACTCAAATAATACATCAGTCATAAAAGTGCATAAGCACTCCTAGTCTACCGCGGTATGTAAGCCGGTCAACATGGGCATCAAACATAAAATGTCATAAAAGTAGAGCTACAGTAAAAAGGTAACACTTCATGAGCCTTAGGCCTTTCTGGCCGGCGAGCTAGCTCCTGCTTGCGATCCTTGCCCTGTAAAAATTATTAGTAACGTGGGTCAGCAAAGACTGACCTCAAACTGTGTAGCCAACACATCTCCTCCTGGCCGCCCCTAACGGACCCCGAGGAACCCTCCAACCTGCAAGTCAGCACTTCGTATGCAATATATATAAAAACAAGTAATGCACTAAAAACAGGCTTGGATGTCTCAAACGACATACATGTTCTCTATTGTTGAGCATAAAATAAAAGGGGCCTACTTATGCAGCATGTATGCAACAACTCGGGCTTTACCCAAGACATCCTATCGCATATGCATCTAGCACATCATCACATCATATGGGTACTCATCATTTCCTCATTGGCATAAAGCCGCAAACAAAGGGGGGTTTACCAACATTCCCCCAACGGCACAAAAGCCGCCACACAGAACTCTTGTCAAGGCCCCACCCGCTCAAGGTCTTAAACTCGGGCTTGCCTGCAAGCTCTGACTTCTCATGTCAGGATTCCAACAAAAACACAGACTGATTCTAAGAAGCCTTGTTGGACCCCACCCGCTCAGGGCCTCATTGCTCGGGCTTGCCCCAAGCTTAGCATTCTCGTTAGTCTCATAGAAGGGGACTAGTCTCGCCGGGACACTCTCCACACATGACGTGCACGTCACGGGATAGCCAGACGACCACGGAGACACAATCACGCCTTAACACATCACAATCCAAGACAATTCCACCCTAATCTCTCATTCGTACTGCAGCGTTCTCGTGCACCAAGGATGTAACACCCCCTATCCGTCGCATAGCATATAGCAGTAGGTCCGGCCGGGGCCCGACGCCATATACCACAGACAGACCGGGTGGTTACGTATGGAAACCATCCAACCAATCTTAACGTCCTACACAGAGCATTCTAGCGGAAGCAGTTTAAATAAGTTGTACTCAAGAACCCAGCAACAAGCATAAATGTCCACTACTACCAAAAGGAATATTATTACAAAATACTCAAAAGTCGACCTTAAGGCCTTACAAAACGTTCCACTTGTTTAATACATGATTTACAAACCTCGGCACGCAGGCCGGTCATACATGAATAAAACAGAAAAACATTTCCATTTGGGCCTTCGAGGGCCAGCTTCGCAAAAAGGGCTTTAGCCCGCTATTGACCGCTTGGTCCAGCTGCACCTGCAAGCAACAAACCACCGCACGGTGGCAAACAAGGCAACGGTCAGCAATGCTGACCAAATTATAACGATCCCGCCCCCATCTCGGGGCGGCGATGCTCCTTCCCTGCATTTCATTAGCACAAGCGAGCAATGCATATAACCATAGCCATTTCATCACAGACGTTGGCTCGAACGGCCACACGTCCCGTGCACTCAGGGCACATTCTCGGTGAACCGGTCCATGTCGCGTCAACTTAAGCCACCAACATTCCGGACTCACCACCGCCACATAGACGGCCATTCCTATGAGCAATTCGTCTTCCTGGCATTGGTCACGTCAATTTAAGCCATAGACCGCCGAAGACTCACATCTATGCCAACGGCGAGTGCCATGTAACTTTAGGTCTCTCTAACCCGAACGACATAGAGCGGGTACGGCTCCATCTAACCCGTGCTCACATCGCAACGACAATTTAAGCCATATGCGCGGGTCAAACTTTCACCGAGTCCCATTCTAACACAAATCACATAACCCCGTTATGTTCAAGCTGGCTCTCAGGCCACCAAGTTGGCAAGATCTCGTATCCGCCCAGTTTTCCGGGTACACCTTTGGGTTAGTCCCCAAGGCTCCCTGCTGCAATCTACCGCATAGAAAACCCGAAAACACCCAATAGCACGGAGTCTTCTCCGGCCTTATGCAATGCAACATCACTGATCCGGACTAACATGTCCGGGTAGGCTTCAACCAAAATGCCTATGTCCGTTCTCGCATACGGACTCTAAACAACGGGGACTTTACATATCTACCCGAAGGAACGCCTCCAACTCTCCGCAAACTCGCGGGAGGGGCTTCCTATGCTAAGAAAAGGAGCGATTCAAGCTCAAGATGAGGATCGTTACCCTTGCGTTCCTCTTTGGCGCCATCGAAAAGTAATCGGATAGAAATCACCGCACTTGCGTTGCCTCCGTGGATCCGGAGTCGGCTTGCGATTCGGAGCTCCGAAGCTCCTCCAATGGCGGATCTAGCTCCTCTTCCTCTTGCCTTAGCTCTTCTTTCTCCAAGGGTTTGGAGAGATGAAAAGGGTGAAAAGTGAAGGATTTTCTAAGTCAAACCCGAGTATATCCTCTCAGGAACCAACCCCAGCCGTCGGATCTCAACCTAAGAAAACGAGCGGCTTTGATTCGGGGCTGAAATGCCCAATCTGGACCGAACACGGCCTGGCACACGCCCGTGTCCAGGGCCGTGTGCCGCATTCGCCGTCAAAATCGAATCTTCTGAACCCGCACACGGGTATCGAACACGCCCGTGTTCGAGCTGACACGCCCGTGTTCCAGCTGACACGGCCGTGTTGCCGGCCGTGTACCCCATGATTTTTCCCCCGTTTCCAACCCGAGCACTGCACGGGTTCTAGGACACGCCCGTGTCCTTGCCCGTGTCACTTTGACACGCCTGGGCCCCCAGGCCGTGTACACGGGACATTTCGTCGAGGGAAGATCGACGACTCGATGACACGGCCTTGGACACGCCCGTGTCCTAGGCCGTGTGCCTTGACTCGACGGTCGTCGAGTGAATCTCGACGATTTCACCTTGATGATCGTCGACACGGGTCGACACGCCCTGCGACACGCCCGTGTCGCAGGCCGTGTACCCATTCTCGACGAATCGTCGAGCATATCTCGACGATTTCACGGCCAAGTGTCGACACGGGTCGACACGCCCTGCGACACGCCCGTGTCGCAGGCCGTGTGCCCATTCTCGACGAATCGTCGAGAATAACTCGACGACTTCGCGGCTAAGTGTCGACACACGCTTGACACGCCCTGGGACACGCCCGTGTCCCAGGCCGTGTGCCTTCAGCCAGAAACCAAAACTGGCCCAAAACGTCCCCCTTTGCTCCTTTGAGTTTCGGGGCGTTACAACTCTCCCCCTCTTAAAAGAATTTCGCCCACGAAATTACATAAAGGAAAGATATACAAAAAACCAACATTTGTACCTGAGCGGAACAACTCCGGATACTCGTCAAGCATAGTCTGCTCTCGCTCCCAAGAGAGCTCCTCACGACCGCAATTGTCCCACCGGACTTTGACCATCCTGATCTCTTTATTGCGTAGCCGCTTGACCTCCGAGTCCTCAATCCGCACGGGCTTGACCTTTGTCGTTAGCCCACTATCCACCGGCACTTGATCGACCGCGATCACTTGCGTAGGCTCTTGCACCGCCTTCCGAAGCACCGAAATGTGGAACACATCGTGTAAACCACTTAGCTCCACCGAAAGCTTCAACCTATAGGCCGCTTCTCCAACTCGCTCCAGAACCTCAAACGGTCCAAGGTACCTCGGGCTTAGCTTTTTCAACCGTCGCACCCGCGAGACACCCTTGAACGGCTTGATCTTTAGGTACACATAATCACCCACAGCGAACTCCACGTTCCTGTGCTTGGCATTATAGTACTTTGCTTGCCGATCCTGAGCGATGAGCAACCTCTCCCGAATGGTTCTCACCAAAGAAGTAGCATCCTCCACTTCCGATCGCTTATACAACTTTGACTCGCCCGTTTCTAACCAAGACAACGGCGTGCGACATTTCCTACCATATAGGGCCTCGAAGGGCGCCATCTGAATACTTGCTTGGTAGCTATTGTTGTATGCGAACTCCACCAAATAAAGGTGGTCTTCCCATTGCTTTCCAAAGTCCAAGACACACATGCGAAGCATGTCTTCCATGGTTCTATTGACTCTCTCGGTCTGCCCATCCGTTTGCGGATGGAAGGCTGTGCTAAACTTCAGCTTTGTTCCCAACATTTGCTGCACCAGCCTCCAATCATTGGACGTGAACCGCCCATCCCGGTCACTCACGATGCTGCGGGGCACACCATGAAGCCGTACTATGTTATCCACATATAGCTTTGCCAGCTTCTCCACCGGATCATCCTTCCTATGCGAAATAAAATGCGACACCTTCGTTAATCGATCGACCACCACCCAAATGGCGTCGTTCCCCTTTTGCGACCTTGGCAAACCATGCACAAAGTCCATAGAGATGTCGTCGAATTTCCACTCCGGAATAGGCAAGGACTTAAGAAATCCTCCCGGCTTTTGGCACTCCGCCTTTACCAAGGCGCAGGTTTGGCACTTCGCTACGTATAGCGCCACATCCTTTTTCAAACCCGGCCACCAAAATAGCTTCTTAACGTCGCGGTACATCTTCGTGCTCCCCGGGTGAATCGAGTACTTGGTATGGTGTGCCTCGTACAACAACTCCACCCGTAAATTGCCCACGCTTGGGACGCACAGACGACCGTCTTTCCACAGCAATCCGTCCTCCACGACGAATTGGGAATTTGACCCATCCAGAGCCTCTATCATGAACTGCTTCATATGAGCGTCCATATCCAAAGCCTGCCGAATCCGATCAGCCAGGTCATATTGGACTTCAGTCCAATTCAGCACTGCTTCAGCACTAGATTGTCTATCCACACAAACAATCTCCAACGCCTCCAGCTCCTGCACCAGCCGCTCATCATGCACTGATAGCCAATTCGCTTGAGCTGGGGCTCGGCGACTCAACGCGTCCGCAACCGCATTCCCTTTGCCAGGCACGTAGTGGATCTTGAATGTATAGTCCCCCAGGAACTCCATCCATCTACGCTGCCGCATATTCAGATCTTTCTGATCAATCAGGTACTTTAGACTCTTGTGATCGGTGTAGATATCAATCTTCACACCGTACAAATAGTGTCTCCACAGCTTCAAGGCAAAAATCACGGCCGCCAACTCCAAGTCGTGGACCGGATAATTCCTCTCGTGCACTTTTAGCTGTCTCGAGCCATAAGCTATCACGCTGCCGTGCTGCAATAGCACGCAACCCAAACCGCTGCCCGAAGCATCGCTATATATCTCATAGCCTTCGGTTCCAACCGGCGAACTCAGCACAGGCGCCGTGGTCAACCGACACTTCAGTTCCTCAAAAGCTCGCGCGCACTCCGGCGTCCAAACGAACTTATGATCCTTCCTCGTCAAAGTAGTGAGAGGTAACGCTAACCGCGAGAAGTTCTCTACGAAGCGCCTATAATAGCCGGCAAGCCCCAAAAAGCTCCGGACTTCTGCTACCGTAGCAAGCTCAGGCCACTCTCGTATCGCAACAATCTTCGCCGGATCCACAGCAATACCCTCTCCACTCACTATATGCCCGAGGAACGCCACTGAGGATAGCCAAAACTCGCACTTCGAGAACTTGGCATACAACTGGTTTCTCCTTAGCGTCTCCAACACCAAATGAAGATGCTTGAAGTGATCTTCCTCACTTTGCGAGTACACCAAAATATCGTCGATGAAGACGATCACGAAATGGTCCAAGTACTCCCTGAACGTCCTGTTCATCAAATCCATGAATACTGACGGCGCATTAGTCAGCCCAAACGGCATGACCGTAAACTCATAATGCCCGTATCTCGTACTAAACGCTGTCTTCGGGATATCACTCTCCCTTATCCGCAGCTGATAGTACCCAGACTTGAGATCTAACTTCGAGTACACCGTCGATCCGACTAACTGATCAAAGAGATCATCAATCCTAGGGATCGGGTACTTATTCTTCTCAGTCAGCTTGTTTAGCTCCCGATAATCAATACATAATCTCAAGCTTCCGTCCTTCTTCTTAACAAAGAGGACCGGTGCGCTCCAAGGCGAAGAACTCGGGCGCACATAACCTTGCTCCAACAACTCTTGCAATTGAACTTTCAGCTCCGCCATTTCCTTAGGCGCTAGCCGATACGGAGATCGTGACACAGGCTTTGCACCTGGCACTAGCTCGATCGTGAAATCTATCTCCCGTTGAGGCGGGGCTCCAGGAAGATCCGCGGGGAACACATCAGGGTATTCCGATACCACTGAAATACAATCCAAAGCGGGCTTCGGCTTTGCAACCTCCACAAGTGTAAAGAACAGTTCTGCTCCGGCACGAACCGCCTTCACCACCTGAAGAGCAGACATCAACGTCTTGCTCGACCCCTTTAAGCCCGTAAAAGTCGTCTCACGACTTGCTCCCAGCTTGACTTCCTTGCTACCGCAATCTATATGGGCCTGCTGCTCCGAGAGCCAGTCCATGCCAAATATGACGTCGAACTCCACTAACGGAAGTAAAGACGCCCGCAAGTCGAACTCCTGCTCCCCAATACGAATCTTAACATCGCAGATCCTAACCGCTCGCATCGAACACCCATTGGGCAACAACACATCCAACTTATCCTTCGCCATCGAAGAAGGGACTCCAATGTGTGATATAAATCCTTCGGACAAGAAGGAGTGTGAAGCTCCCGTATCGAAGAGTGCTCGTGCCGGATTTTCACAAATCAATACGAATCCTAAACAAGCAGTGGTAAGGTAACATGTGCATAACAAGCATATAAAGGAATTGACTTGCTATAAATTAAACCGTACCTGTCACCACGTCAGCTTGTTTAATGGCCTCCTGTTGGCCAAGATTGTAGACCCTTGGTTGGGCCGGAGCATAGTGGGATGCGGTCGACTCCACCGCCTTTCCCTTCTCTTCATAAGTAGCTCCCGGCTTCCTCTCGGACTTAGGACGTCCGCTCCAACAGTCACGGGCGAAATGCCCCGTCTTTCCACATGTAAAACACGCACCCGGGGTCCGACCCGTAGTCGCCCCAGAAGCGCCAGAAGGAGCTGGACCCGAAGTCCTATGCTTCTTGAAAGCCCTCCGATAGCCGGACTTTGAAGCAGTCGGCACTCTGAACTCAGATTTCTTTTCACTCAAGCTTTTCTTCGCTTGCACACTCTTCATGTCCTTCTCCAAGGACCGGGCAGTATTGACCAAGGTTAAGAAACCCTGCGTCATTGGCCCCGACAGTAACAATCTCAGCTCATCCCTCAAGCCTTCATAAAAACGATTAGTCTTGCGCTCCTCATCCATGATGGTGGAGCTAGCATAACGACTCAACCGCGTAAACTCGTGGAGATATTCATCCACGCTTCTCTCACCCTGCACCAACTTCAGGAATTCATTCTCCATTGAAATCCTCTGAGTCGAAGGGAGGTATCTTGCCAAGAACAATTCCGAGAACTCTTCCATCGGAATGTCTATCAGTTGTCTACCTCTCAGGTGATGCAGCTCCAAACCTTCCCACCACATCCTCGCTTCACCGTCCAGCAGGAACGTAGCGATGGTGGTCATCTGCCACTCCTCCGTCTCCGTCGCTGTCATGACTCTCTTCACCCTAGAGAGCCAGTCTTCAGCCTGAGATGGGGTTCCCAACCCCGAGAATAACGGAGGGTTAAAGCTCATTACATGCTTCAACTGCCTCTCAGTTGCCCTCCTTGGCACTATTGGTTCCGCAACCACTTGCTCCACCCTCCTCGGCTCCGCCTCTTGCAGAGGTACTTGCTCCATCACAGGAGCGGGCTGCTGCGCTTGCCTCCCAGGCTGCGCATTGATCACGGCCAACACCGCTTCAGCCACCAATCTTATATTTTCAGCCGACAAAGGTGTTGCGGGAGCAACTTCCGGTGCACTACTTGCCTCAGAAACTCGGCGTTCTGACGGCCCAACACCACTTCGGGTCACCTATAGTGGTACAAAACACCGTTAAGCGACCAAATAAATTGCAAACAGCAATTATAGGAACACGCAGGTTCCTCAAACACGAGTATTTTCATTCCTAAGTGGACATTCATGGGTTCTTTTTACTGTTATAACGATGACGCACACAATGTGCTCACCACCCCTTAAAAAGAATTCGCCCACGAATTCCATTCAAGCCCGACCAAAACCAGTAGTCTGATACCAAATTGTAACACCCCCTATCCGTCGCATAGCATATAGCAGTAGGTCCGGCCGGGGCCCGACGCCATATACCACAGACAGACCGGGTGGTTACGTATGGAAACCATCCAACCAATCTCAACGTCCTACACAGAGCATTCTAGCGGAAGCAGTTTAAATAAGTTGTACTCAAGAACCCAGCAACAAGCATAAATGTCCACTACTACCAAAAGGAATGTTATTACAAAATACTCAAAAGTCGACCTTAAGGCCTTACAAAACGTTCCACTTGTTTAATACATGATTTACAAACCTCGGCACGCAGGCCGGTCATACATGAATAAAACAGAAAAACATTTCCATTTGGGCCTTCGAGGGCCAGCTTCGCAAAAAGGGCTTTAGCCCGCTATTGACCGCTTGGTCCAGCTGCACCTGCAAGCAACAAACCACCGCACGGTGGCAAACAAGGCAACGGTCAGCAATGCTGACCAAATTATAACGATCCCGCCCCCATCTCGGGGCGGCGATGCTCCTTCCCTGCATTTCATTAGCACAAGCGAGCAATGCATATAACCATAGCCATTTCATCACAGACGTTGGCTCGAACGGCCACACGTCCCGTGCACTCAGGGCACATTCTCGGTGAACCGGTCCATGTCGCGTCAACTTAAGCCACCAACATTCCGGACTCACCACCGCCACATAGACGGTCATTCCTATGAGCAATTCATCTTCCTGGCATTGGTCACGTCAATTTAAGCCATAGACCGCCGAAGACTCACATCTATGCCAACGGCGAGTGCCATGTAACTTTAGGTCTCTCTAACCCGAACGACATAGAGCGGGTACGGCTCCATCTAACCCGTGCTCACATCGCAACGACAATTTAAGCCATATGCGCGGGTCAAACTTTCACCGAGTCCCATTCTAACACAAATCACATAACCCTGTTATGTTCAAGCTGGCTCTCAGGCCACCAAGTTGGCAAGATCTCGTATCCGCCCAGTTTTCCGAGTGCACCTTTGGGTTAGTCCCCAAGGCTCCCTGCTGCAATCTACCGCGTAGAAAACCCGAAAACACCCAATAGCACGGAGTCTTCTCCGGCCTTATGCAATGCAACATCACCGATCCGGACTAACATGTCCGGGTAGGCTTCAACCAAAATGCCTATGTCCGTTCTCGCATACGGACTCTAAACAACGGGGACTTTACATATCTACCCGAAGGAACGCCTCCAACTCTCCGCAAACTCGCGGGAGGGGGCTTCCTATGCTAAGAAAAGGAGCGATTCAAGCTCAAGATGAGGATCGTTACCCTTGCGTTCCTCTTTGGCGTCATCGAAAAGTAATCGGATAGAAATCACCGCACTTGCGTTGCCTCCGTGGATCCGGAGTCGGCTTGCGATTCGGAGCTCCGAAGCTCCTCCAATGGCGGATCTAGCTCCTCTTCCTCTTGCCTTAGCTCTTCTTTCTCCAAGGGTTTGGAGAGATGAAAAGGGTGAAAAGTGAAGGATTTTCTAAGTCAAACCCGAGTATATCCTCTCGGGAACCAACCCCAGCCGTCGGATCTCAACCTAAGAAAACGAGCGGCTTTGATTCGGGGCTGAAATGCCCAATCTGGACCGAACACGGCCTGGCACACGCCCGTGTCCAGGGCCGTGTGCCGCATTCGCCGTCAAAATCGAATCTTCTGAACCCGCACACGGGTATCGAACACGCCCGTGTTCGAGCTGACACGCCCGTGTTCCAGCTGACACGGCTGTGTTGCCGGCCGTGTACCCCATGATTTTTCCCCCGTTTCCAACCCGAGCACTGCACGGGTTCTAGGACACGCCCGTGTCCTTGCCCGTGTCACTTTGACACGCCTGGGCCCCCAGGCCGTGTACACGGGACATTTCGTCGAGGGAAGATCGACGACTCGATGACACGGCCTTGGACACGCCCGTGTCCTAGGCCGTGTGCCTTGACTCGACGGTCGTCGAGTGAATCTCGACGATTTCACCTTGACGATCGTCGACACGGGTCGACACGCCCGTGTCGCAGGCCGTGTACCCATTCTCGACGAATCGTCGAGCATATCTCGACGATTTCACGGCTAAGTGTCGACACGGGTCGACACGCCCTGCGACACGCCCGTGTCGCAGGCCGTGTGCCCATTCTCGACGAATCGTCGAGAATAACTCGACGACTTCGCGGCTAAGTGTCGACACACGCTTGACACGCCCTGGGACACGCCCATGTCCCAGGCCGTGTGCCTTCAGCCAGAAACCAAAACTGGCCCAAAACGTCCCCCTTTGCTCCTTTGAGTTTCGGGGCGTTACAAAGGAAATCATCTACCACTCATGCGGAGCTAACCTTGTCCACCAAAGAAACCATCTACCGCCAATGAGGAGCTAACATTGTCTGGTACCGGCCACACGTACTCACGCAAGATAAAGGGAAGAAGATCACAAACATCACAAACATCACAAACGGCCTCTTTCCGCAATGGATCTCTACGAATCCTTAAACCTCGTATGCAACATCACCAAGTCGGACTAACGGTCGCGACTACGGCTTCACCCACCATGCCTAATCCACTAACGAAGCGGATCTCTAATGCAAAAACATGTCGGGGACGGACTCAATCGACCCGGAGGTTCCTCTTGAACCTTGGCGACCTAAACCCCTCTCATTTGAGAGTTTGGTGCCAAAAAACTAGAAAATAAAAGATGTTAAAACATGCATCCTAAAACCAATAGGAGAAGTGTCGTTACCTTCCGACTCCTCTTCCTAGCCAAGGAAAAATAGCTGGATGAAAACCTTCGCAACGATCTAGCCTCCACGGATCTGGATTCGGCTCACGATTTGGAGCACCGAAGCCTCTCTAATGGTCGGATCTCCTTCACCATCTTCCGCGCTCTCCCTTCTATCTAGATCTTATACGGAGAAATATCGGCTGAAACAATCCGGATTTTGAAACCCTACTCTCGGGTATATCCCAAACAGAAAAACCCCCAGCCTTCGGATCCCACACAAAGGAATGCACGGCTGCGATACGGGTCTGACCTGGAAAAACAGAATGTCGAACACTTTGCGTCAAACCAATCCGCCAAGATCGCCGCTCGACGATCGTCGAACCAAGATCGTCGAACGCACAAATCGACGAGCGCAAAATCGTCGAGCGCAAGCCAGATCGTCGAACGCACAAATCGACGAGCTCAAAATCGTCAAGCGCAAGCCAGATTGTCGAACGTAGATCGTCGATCGCTAGCCAGATCGTCGAGCGCTGGCCAGAACCACGATCACTAGCCTGATCGTCGAACCAAAATCGTCGACCGCGCAAATCGTCGAGCGCAGATCGTCGAGCGCTGGCCAGAACGTCGAGCGCTGGCCAGATCGACGATCGCTGGCCTGATCGTCGACCCAAGATCGTCGACCGCTGGCCGGATCGATGATCGCTGGCGAGATCGACGATCGCTGGAGAGATCGACGATATCTGGCGAGATCGACGATATCTGGCGAGATCGACGATCTCTGGCGAGATCGTCGAACCAAAATCGTCGAACGCAGATTCGACACGGATCGTCGAGCGCAGACTCGACCATACTTCGTCGACTTCAAATCGACGACCTCCCAGGCTCTTTGTCAAACCCGACCGAGACACGGCCTTGGACACGCCCGTGTCTTTGGCCGTGTCACCCCTTACCAAGATCGAATCCTGGCCAAAAACATTGATCGTCCCTCTTTCAAATTTTGGGGTGTTACAGTCATGGTTGTCGTGTGCGGCGAAACAACGGAAAATCAGGGGTTTTATATTTTTTAAGGGATTAATGATTTGTTTTTAATTTAATTAATTTAGGGTTTTACTAATTTAATTAATCTATACATGTATACAAAAAAGTATCATTGACAATTGCGATGACACGGTGTAACATCTGAGACCCTTCAAATCAATCTTGACCGTCTATTTTTTATTTTAATCATTAATTTTATTTATTATTCTTTATTAACTATTTAATTAATGAAATTAATTAAAACATACTATCCGGGCAATTAATTAAATGGCGGCAAAATTAATAAAATAAAATTAATTAAAAAGTAATTAAACAAAAAATAATAAAAAATCAAATAAAATCATTAAATAAACCATTGATTAATTAATTAAACTCTTAATTAACATTAAAATGGTGTCATCACACAAAAAGTTATATTTATAAGAACCGATTTATAAGAACCGGACAGTGGCGGATACAGAAAATTAATAATGGGTGTGCACAAAACAATTTTTTTGAATGCGCCGCTAGGATCTTAAAAATTTAACATGAGAGCATGGGGGGCCAGACATCAACTTCAAAAAAAAATTGAACGTTTCCATCTTATCTTAGTTGTTTCCCTCTCATCTGGCCACCATTTTTGACGTATGATTAGTAGTCAAAATTCATTGCCTTGATGAGAGTAAACCAAATACACTAACAATTTTGAAAAATAATTGGGGGATTAGTGTCCCTCGGACCCCCCTTTGGATCCGCCCCTGGAGCCGAGGGCGGGCGCCCGCCTTGGGCTCGCTTCACTGCCGCGCGGGGCATGGGCGCCCCTTGCACTCTCACTCCTTAAATTACAAAAAATAGTTTTAAATTTTTCAAAAAAAAGTTTTTAAAATTTTTTTTAAGATATTTTCAAAATAAATAAATATAATTTAAAGAAATTTAAACTTTTAAAAAATAATAAACAACCCAGTGACTACCTTGTTGGGCAAAAAAATATGCTAGCAGGGGCAAATTTTTTTACTCAGTGACAGTAGGCGGCTGCAGGCTCCGGCCACCGACCGCCCTGGATTCGCCGGCATGCACACCGGCAAATCCACGACGGCTGGTGGCTCACGAATCTGCCGCCGCTGCTGGGTCATCGCCAGATAAACTAATGGATTAAGTATTAATTGGATGATGTATTTAATATATTTGGATTAATCAAATGTTAATCAAACAGCTGCTATATAAGTGTGTTACAGCTGTCATGCCTCATCTTAGCTTGACCAAACAGGTGATGTGCACAACAGACATTTGGGATCTATTTATGCCACTTGCTTCCCTTTTAACACAAATTTTCTTTCACTATCTCAATTTTTAGCTCTCTATAATGGGCTTTTTTTGTCTCGGGATTAGATCTATTACGGTTCTGCTACGGTTTTGATCCTATTAAGACTGTTAACTGAACCGCTATGATAATAGTTTTTTAAAATTAGAACAAAAATTTATCAGATCTGTTCTGATTAAAGTTCCAACATAATCTTTGTAACCGTCATGTTAATGATTACAATTCAATAAGAATCAAAATCAAATCGGACACTAATGGTTTGATACGGTTCTATGCGGAAAACTTGGTTCTATGCGGTTCGGTCTGTTTTCAATCGGTTCTATACGTTATAGTTTTAATCATTTTATAACTTTATAATTCCCGTTATTTGACTCATTCACAGATTTTTTAATGCATATTTGGAAAAAAAATGAAATTCAAATAATTTGAGCAATAATTTCATGATTAATTTCTTAAGACTAAATATGTTTAGATTGAACTAATACAGTTATGCATGCAATAATATCTGATTTTGCGCACTAAATAGAAAAAGATGAGTAATATTGCATGTTGGAAGGGTCCATCACTTAGTACGGCTGCAATTGGACGACACTGCAATCGGACGACATTGCAATCAGTTGGCTGATATAGATATATATACTCGTATGGATAATTGATGGGGAGGAACCCCCTTTTTCCGGAGAAATTGGTGTGCATATAACTCACTCCTCCATGATCTCCACTATCCATAATCTCCACAAAAATCGTGGAGATCAGAGGTTTGATCGCCGCGCATGCGATCGGCGCTACCGATCCGCGTGCGCATACCGGTGACTGGAGTCGTTACGCCGGCAGCGGCCAGCAACGCCGAGCCGCTGCGCCTCCCGTACTTGCAAAATGCCGCTCGGGCGGCCGGCGACACCGGTCGCCCCTCTCCTCGTGGCCGCCCCACGTGGCCGCAAGGCACCGCTCGGTCGGGCGGCCAAGCCCGGCCTCCCGTCTCCTCGCGGCCGCCACCCGTGGACGCTCGGCACAGCTCGGGCTACCGGCTGCACACGACCGCCCCTCTCCTCGCGGCTGCCCCCCCCCCCCCCCCCCCCCCCCCCGCGACCGCGCGACATTGCCTGGGCGAACGGTCACGCCCGACCGCCCCCTACGGCTGCAAGGCACCGCTCGGGCGGCCGGTCCCGCCCGACCACCCCTCTCCTCGCGGTCGACCCCCGCGGCCGCCAGGCGCCGCCCCTCTCCTCGCGGCAGCCCCCCGCGGCCGCAAGGCGCCGCCCCTCTCCTCGCGGCTGCCCCCCACTGCCGCAAGGCACCGCCCAGGCGGTCGGCCGCGCCCGGCTGCCTCTCTCCTCGCGGCCGTCCCCCACGACTGCAAGGCACTGCCCGGGCGGCCGGCCACGCTCGGCTGCCCCTCTCCTCGCGGCCTCCCCTCGCGGCCACAAGGAACTGCCAAGGCGGCCGGCCACTCTCGGCCGCCCCTCTCCTCCCTGCCTCCCCCCACGGCCTCAAGGCACTGCTTGGGCGGCCGGCCACGCTCGACCGCCCCTCTCCTCGCGGCCGCCCCCCGCGGCCGACCACGCTCGGCCGCCCCTATCCTCGCGGCCACCCCTCTCCTCGCGGCCACCCCCCGCGTCCGCAAGGCACCGTCCGGGCGGCCGGAAGCGCCCGACCGCCTCGCCTCTCGCGGCCGCAAAACCTCCCGTCGTGGCCGAGCGGCTCGCCGGCCGCCGCTCCATTCGCCGACGAAGTCGCCAGATATATGGTCGTCCTTCCGTGGCAGCCCTTTCCCGCCGTCCAATTCCTCCGGCGTGATCATCGCCACCCATTTTGCACGTAACCACCCACTAACCATCATGGTTAATGAGAGAATATTTTAATTAAAATATTGGTCTGCGTAGAGCGAATTTGATGACAAAATATGCATCCTTAACTATATAAAAAATGATTATATGGGTGGTTACGGTGTGCGAATAGCCGCATAACCACCGTAACCACCCCTGAAAACTATAAAAGGAGCTTCAAGGCTCCTCATTTCTCACTTTTTGGCTTCGCCGCTTTCTTTCTCTTCAGGCCAGAGCTCTGCTGGATTCCTCCTACCAAGTTATATTCAAGTCGTCTTCAAGTCATTCAAGCCATCTTCAAGCCAATCAAGCCATTCAAGCCAATCAAGCCATTCAAGCCATCTTCAAGCCAATCAAGCTATCTTCAGGTCATCTAAGCCCTCTTCAAGTCGCATTTGATCCGCTTTCGAACCATCTTAAATCCGCCACTGCCTCATCTAAATCTCCTTAAATCCGTGACGAGCGTCAATAATAAAGTTCCCGCGACAATTAGAATTCCCTTCATCTACGTCCTCCCCGCAAACAAGTCTCGTGCGGAGCAGCCTGTTGTCCGCCACGAGCCTGTTGGTGCTACTATGGTGATCTGAAATGATCAAGCATGTAGCCTCACTGCCAATGCAGTATGAGTCTATGGGGTCGCACATTAGAGTTTTGGAGAAGTTGGATAGGTTTGTGTTGGCCTTGCTCATATGTGATATGAGTGAAGGACTAAGCTTATGACGTTCTGGACATGGTGGAATTTCATTCTAGGACCTTTATTGTGAATATGGGTCTGCCAGTATGTAGTAGGTAGAAGCTAAGGGAAATTCGTCGAGTATGGGTAAGGGGTTTCGACGAATGGGCTGGATTCGTCGAGAATCGTCATGACCATTCAACGATTCATCGAGTATTGAAGTGATACTCGACGATTCGTCGTGTATCGTCATGACTACTCTTCGATTCGTCGTGTTTTGTCGTGACATTCGCCGATTCGTCGTGTATCGACCAGATACTCACCAAATTCTGTCTCGACGATTTATTTCTTCTCAGTCTGGTTCGACCATTCTTTGCTGGAATTGACCGATTCGTCGTGCTGGCATTGCTAAAGATTGGCAAAAGCATGAATTCAGCCCTTAACCTTTAGAACGTGGCTGTAAAAGGCTGAAAACTTTTGTCAAATCCGAGGGCGGCCTTTCTTTAGCAACGCTTTTAAAAATAACGCGGTTGTAAAAGGCTGAAAACTTTTGTCAAATCACGCGAATGATCAAATGTCTGGTACCCAAAAAAATAATAATTAAATTCTTGGTTCCAAATAACTTTGGTGATTGTTATTAGCACCATAGTTTTGGCTAGTCATACCGCATCTTCTCCTAATTTTTCGCGCCATTTGAAAATACGCCCGAGTTTTACACCTTTTAGAAATACGCCTTGTACATGCATTTTTTAGGAAAAGTATTCAACACAAAAGTTGGAGATCTCGTCGAGATCTATAACTTTCGTATTGAACATTTATCTTAAAAATGCATGTACAAGACGTATTTCCAAAAGAAGCGAAAAATTAGGAGAAAATGCGGTGCGACTAGCCAAAACTGCGGTGCTAATAACAATCACCATAACTTTTGTAAACCTATTTTGTTGTAGTGGTAGTTAATTAGATGTTGTGAATTAGTGATTAATTTAAGCTCTAGATAAACATTTAAAGTTCAATCAAATACTTCATCAAGTTATATACTTTAAAACTCGAAAATCTCAAAGAAGTGAGCAACTACAACATTTGATTTTATAACTTGTTGCGCATCACTTGAGGCTCCTGTAGATCGGTGTAAATTGCAGCGTCTTAATCCGGGGAGTTGTCGAGCGTACAGACATAGAGAAAGAAAATCTGACAAGTTAATTTTTTAATGTGGAAAACCAGTTAAGTGGGTGAAAAATCATGTGACAATGGGTGAGCTGTGCTTTTGAGTGAACTGGGGTATTCGTCTGCTGCTTGGTGGCTTGAGTGACACATTATGCGCGTCTAGTCTATGTGACTTGTCTCTTGTTGCATTCAGAGGAATCTCTAGTGGTTGACTAATTGTTGTCTGTGGGCTTGTCGTTGACTAGAAGGCGTTGTGCGCGCGAAGCGTCTTGGAATTCGCCATAGAGGTGCTCCGTATTCTGAAGTAGGACTTGTGTTCCGCTGGTGTCGCTTTGGTGGAAGCATGTTCTTGGAAGCTGTCTTGACGGCAAGGCGTGTGGAACGCACACTTGAAGCCGAGCGCGCGGGGGAGCGCTTGGAGCGGAGCGCATGGGGGCGCGCTGGGATCGGGAAATTAATAACTACATGAAAATGAAGATCTTTAATAAATAAAATGTGTTTTTAAATAATTTAATAAATTAAATTACGAAAAATAGAAAAAAACATTAAATATTTTTTTTAAAATAAATAAAAAAATTACAAAATTAAAGTTATTTTGAAAATAAATAAATATCATTTAAAGATATTAAAATTTTTTAAAAAAAAACCGCCGGGGGCAGGCTAATCCCGCCGGGGGCAGGCTAATCCCGCCGGGTGGGGGGGGGGGGGGGGGGGGGCAGTGGAGGAACTAGGATTTGAAAACCGTCCGGGCACAATAAATTTTAACATACATTTTATTGAAAGTAGAAGAAGATAGCAGAACATTAAAAAACTTACAGATCAACAAGCGACTTTACGTTGACACATGCTCTGAAAACGTGAAATAATTTCTTCAGTTGTAATTGTATCCGCAACGTCCTTTTCAATGTAAGTCATCAAACAATCATTCATCCATTCATCTCTCATCCTGTTTCGCAGACGATTTTTTATTATCTTCATTGCCGAAAATGTTCTTTCAACACTAGCTGTTGCAACTGGTAAGAGGCAAACCAACTTTAACAATCTGAAAACTAGTTGATAAATCTCTTGTTTTTTTTAATTCCACTATTTTTTGAAGCAGTCCACTGATTCCCTTAACTTCTGAAAATATATCCGGTAATGCAGTTCGCATGTCACAAATGTATATGTCAAGTTGTCCTTCAAGTAACTGCAACTCTATCGGAGTAAAATCATATGGATATAATTCAGCAAGATGAATTAGTTTTTGTTTATTATAAGCAACAAATTGATCCTTTGGGTCAAGACAAGCGACACATAACAGCAATTCAGTGTTTACTTCATCGAAACGGTCATTTAACTCATTTAGCATCCAGTCAAGCACTGTATTATATATTTCAATCCTGAAAAAATATAAATTGTAATTTCACGTGCGTTGCGTCTAATCTACCTGATTGAACGAACTTTTCATTCATATCTAGAACTTCTATGTCATGTTTACAACAAAACATAGAGACTTCAATAATAAAGGATTCCCACTTAACTTCATTATTTATCATCTGTAATAATAACAATTTTGACAACTTTACAAAATGCATTGCGTTGACAATATCTTGATCCTTTTTTTGCAACGCTTGTGATAACTCGTTAGTTTTTGACAAAATACGTTTCATCAAATGAATCACAAATGCAAATTTAAAAGTCAAGATAACTTGTAACATTGTGCTTGTCATATCTCTTTGGTTTCCATCTGCCCCATCAATTACAACAATCTCCAGTACATCAACAATCGATGAAAACATACGAATGGAATTTAAAACTGTCATATAATGTGAACCCCGTCTCGTGTCTCCGGCACGTTTGAGCTCTAAAGCTTGATTCAACCCTTGACCACTTTCCAACTCCACGCAACCGAGCTCTCTAGCAACCCGATCAACTTCCAATGCTCGAAGATAATCACATCGTTTACAAGAACCGCCAACAACATTCAAAACAGTGCTAATAAGTGTGAAAAGCTCGGCAATATCAGAATTTCCTTCTGCAACTGCTACTAGCACCAACTGTAGTTGATGTGCAAAACAATGAACATAAAAAAGCACACTTGTTTTCATTCAAAATCAAAGCTTTTAGCCCTCTGAACTCGCCTTTCATATTGCTAGCGCCATCATTTCCTTGCCCACGCAATTTAGATATACTAAGACCATATTGCATAAATAACGACTCAATGCCAGCTTTTAAAGATAATGCAGTAGTGTCGGCTACATGAACAAAACCAAGAAGACGCTCCACAATCTTGCCACTGGATATCACATAGCGTAACACAACGGACATCTGCTCTTTTGTAGAAACATCACGCGATTCATCCACTAAAACTGTAAAACAATCTTCTCCAATCTCACGAACGTTTTTTTGTTGTCTCCATTGCAATTGCTGAAACGATTTCTTTTTGAATTTTAGGTGATATAAGCTGACAATTTCGAGGAGCATTTTGAAGCACAACTGCCTTAATGTCATCATTATGCGAGACAAGAAAATTCATAAGCTCCAAAAAATTGCCTCGATTGATAGACTTTTTACTCTCATCGTGACCACGAAAAGACAATCCTTGTCGTAAAAGAAATCTAACGCAATCAATTGAAGCACATAAACAAGCACGATAATCAATACTTTGTTGTTCTTCTTGTCTCGCAAAAGCAATCTCAATACCCTGTTTTTGATTAATCAAAGCCTCGCAAAGTTTTCTAGAAGCATTATGTGGAGTAGTGTTTGTTCCAACATGTTTTTCCAATACTGTTTTATCTTTCCAATTTCTGAATCCTCTAGTAGTAAAAGTAGGCTCACAACCTCTTTGGGGGAAAATATAATAGTAAAGACAAAATACTGCATCCTTTTGGTTACTATATTCTAACCAGCTTTTAAACTCAATAAACCAATTCCTATTAAAGCGCCGAGCTTTTTTTCCGATTTCTATTTGGGGAAATATTTCTAACTGAGGTTGACAAGGACCTTTCTGCAAATAATATCTTCGTACTGACTCTTGAACATTTGCATCATAGGAATTTATGGGATGTCTTAAGCCTGGATCCGAAGGTAAATCTTCTATTTTAAACTCTTCTACGCGACTTCTTTTGGCAGTTAAAACTAACTCCTGAGAATCTATTGAACTTTGACATGCTCCTTTTTTAGAAAAAAATTTCTCCAATGCATTAAATAAACACACTGCATAAAATCAACGGGACATTCACGTTAGCGCAACTAGGGCTAATCGTTATGCACATCACAAACATCACCGATCCAGGCTTACCGCCACGGTTAGGCTTCACACAGCATGCCTAAATCCAGACTCGCGCGTCGGATCACTAATGCATAAAAATATGTCGGGGACGGACACAATCGACCCGGAGGTTCGCAATGAACCGAGGGAAACACACACCGCGTCCAATTTAAGGCGGGTGGCCCTCCTAAGCAAAGTAAAAGCAGAAAACTACACCGGGGTCGCAATCCCACGCCCTGACGGAGTCCCCGCTCTCCACCGCGTAGTGAGAGAGGGACTATTCGTGCAGCTCACACATCAAAATACATCGGGGTCGCAATCCCACGCCCTGACGGAGTCCCCATCCTCAACCGAATTGGCGTGAGGGGACTCTCATTGCACAAAAAAAATTACAAACACTGAGAGGAAGAGATCGTTACCCTTGGTGCATTTTTATCTCCTCTATTACGATTTCCGCAACCACCTCTCCACCTCCAGTCACTCTATAAGGAGGAGGATCCCACCGGGAAAGCTCAAACTCTGTAAATTTTGCTCAAACTCTGTAAATTAAGCAGTAAGTCAATTAGCCAAAACGTGCCAATCACTACAGCCTACAGAAAACTCATACAGTCACAACTGAAATCTGGACTGAACAGTCCAGATTTCACAACTGAAATATGGACTGAAATAGTCCAGATTTCACAACTGAAATCTGGATTGTTCAGTCCAGATTTCAGTTGTGAAATCTGGACTTTTTCAGTCCAGATTTCAGTTGTGAAATCTGGACTTTTTCAATCCAGATTTCAGTTGTGAAATATGGACTGTTCAGTCCAGATTTCATTGTAGTGTATGAGTTTTCAAAAACTAAAGGTCATGAAAATTGAAAACATTGATGGGCATTTGAAGAAGAAGAAGAAGAAGTCACCTAGGCGGGTAGGCGGAGCCGGGATCGGGGCGGGTAGGCGCAGCCGGGATCGGGGCGGGTAAGCGGAGCCGGGATCGGGGCGGGTAAGCTGAGCCGGGATCGGGGCGGGTAGGCGGAGCCAGGATCGAGGCGGGTAGGCGGAGCCGGGATCGAGGCGGGTAGGCGGAGCCGGGATCGGGGCGGGTAGGCGGAGCCGGGATCGGGGCGGGTAGGCGGAGCCGAGATCGGGACGGGATGGAGCAGCCAAGGAGAAGAAGACCTAGCGGACGAAGCCCTGGGATGACGGGAAATCGGGAATGGATGGCGGATGGCGGAAATATCGGTTGGGCACGTGCCCGACCGTGCCCGACTGTAGTTCCGCCCGTGGGGGGAGGGGGGGTAGAGGTTCAGTACTATCGCGCGGTGCACGAGGGCCCCCCGTACACTACCACTCTTATATATATAGGAAAACTTTTAGGACCATTGTGAAGCCCCTAAACAACCAAAACTTCAATATTAGTTATTGGATCAAGCTTAACCAGCCTGCAAATAGCCAATTTCAAAAATTCCCTCCCTCCTCCCGATTTTCCTGATCCCAGGCTTCGGTCGAAACCAAAGTCACGACCCTCCATGCCGCCGCAGGCGGAGCCGCCGGCAGCGTGACCGCCACCCACCGGTGGGTTTGCCGGGGACCGGCGAACCACCAGTGGTTGTCCGACGGTGAACAGTGAGTGCCACCGACGGCGATGGCCCCGCCCGTGAGCCCCAGATCTGGGTGACGGTCAAGCTGCCGACGGCGACATGGAGGGTCATGGTTGTTGCGTGCGGCGAAACAAGGGAAAATCATGGATATATATATATATATATATTTTTAAGGGATTAATGATTGATTTTCTATTTAATTAATTTAGGGTTTTAATAATTTAATTAATCTATACATATATGCAAAGAAGTATCGATCGTTGACAATTGCGATTGCACGGGCAATTAATTAAATGGCGGCAAAATTAATTAAAAAATAATTAAACAAAAAATAAAAAAAAACTCAAATAAAATCCTTAAATAAACCATTGATTAATTAATTTAACTCTTAATTAACATTAAAATGGTGTCATCACACAAAAAGTTATATTTATAAGAACCGAATTATAAGAATCGGACAGTGACAGATACAGAAAATTAATAATGGGTGTGCACAATTTTTTTTTTTGAATGTGCCGTCAGGATCTTAAAATTTTAACATGAAAGCGTGGGGGGCCAGACATCAACTTTTTTCAAAAAAAAATTGAACGTTTCCATCTTATTTTAGTTGTTTCTCTCTCATCTGGCCACCATTTTTGACGTTTAAGTAGTCAAAATTCATTAACTCCATGAGAGAAATCGAAATACACTACTAATTTTAAAAAATAATTGGGGGGGTCAGTGTCCCTCCGACCCCCCCCCCCCCCCCCTTTGGATCCGCCCCTGAAGCCGCGGCTGGATGCCCGCCTTGGGTGCGCTTCACTGTCGCGCGGGGCATGGGGCCCCGTGCACTATCACTCGTTAAATTACAAAAAAATAGTTTTAAATTTTTCAAAAAAAGTTTTTTAATTTTTTTAGATATTTTCAAAATAAATAAATATATTTTAAAGAAATTTAAACTTTTAAAAAATAATAAACAATCCAGTGACTTCCTTGTTGGGCAAAAAAATATGCTAGCAGGGGCAAATTATTTTACTCAGTGGCAATAGGCAGCTGCAGGCTCGCCACCGATCGCCTTGGATTCCCCGGCGTGCACGCCGGCGAATCCACGACGGCTGGTGGCTCGCGAGCCTGCCGCCGCCGCTGGGTCATCGCCAGATAAATGAATGGATTAGGTATTAATTGGATGATGTATTTAATTTGGATTAATCAAATGTGAATCAAACAGCTGCTATTTAAGTGTGTTATAGCTGTCATGCCTCATCTTAGCTTGACCAAACAGGTGATGTGCACAACAGACATTTGGGATCTATTTATGCCACTTCCTTCCCTTTTAAGACAAATTCTCTTTTACTATCTCAATTTTTCGCTCTCTATAATGGGCTTCTTTTGTCTCGGGATTAGATCTATTACGGTTCTGCTACGGTTTTGATCCTATTAAGATTGTTAACTGAACCGCTATGATAATAATTTTTTAAATTAGAACGAAAATTTATCATATTTTTTATGATCGGTTCTGATTAAATTTCCAACATAATCTTTGTAACCGTCATATTAATGGTTACAATTCAATAAGAACCAAAACCAAATTGGACAGTAATTGTTTGGTACGGTTCTATGCGGAAAACTTAGTTTTATGTGGTTCGGTCTGATTCCAATCGGTTCTACACGTTATAGTTTTAATCATTTTATAACTTTATAATTCCCGTTATTTGACTCATTCACAGAGATTTTTTAATGCATATTGGGAAAAAAATGAAATTCAAATAATTTGAGCAATAATATCATGATTAATTTCTTAAGACTAAATATGTTTAGATTGAACTAATACAGTTATGCATGCAATAATATCTGATTTGGTGCACTGAATAAAAAAAGAATGAGTAATATTGCATGTTGGCAGGGTCCATCACTTAGTACGGCTGCAATTGGACGACACTGCAATCAGACGACACTGCAATCAGACGATACTGCAATCAGACGGCTGATATAGATATATATACTCGTATGGATAATTGATGGGGATGAACCCCCTTTTTATGGAGAAATTGGTGTGCGTATAACCCACTCCTCCATGATCTCCACTCTCCATAATCTCCACAAAAATAGTGGAGATCAGGGGTTTGATCGTCGCGCATGCAATCGGCGCAACCGATCCGCATGTGCACACCGGCGACTGGCGCCATTACGCCAGCGGCGGTCGGCAACGCCGCGCCGCTGCGCCTCCCGTGCTCGCAAAATGTCGCTCGGGCGGCCGTCCACACCCGGTCGCCCTCTCCTTGAGGCCGCCCCCGCGGCCGCAAGGCACCACTCGGTCGGCCGGCCAAGCCCGGCCTCCCGTCTCCTCACGGCCGCCACCCGCGGCTGCACGACACCGCCCGGGCTGCCGGCTGCGCACGACCGCCCCTCTCCTTGCGGCTGCCCCTGCGACCGCGGGGCATTGCCTGGGCGACCGGTCACGCACGACCGCCCCCTGCGGCTGCAAGGCACCACCCGGGCGGCCGGTCCCGCCCGACCGCCCCTCTCCTCGCGGTCGCCCCCCGCGGCCGCAATGCGCCGCCCCTCTCCTCGCGACTGCCCCCCGCGGCCGCAAGGCACCGCCCAGGCGGTCGGCTGCGCCCAGCCGCCCTCTCTCCTCGCGGACGTCCCCCGTGACCGCACGGCACAGGCCGGGCCGCCGGCCATGCTCGGCTACCCCTCTCCTCGCAGCCTCCCCCCGCGGCCTCAAGACACCGCCCGGGCGCGCGGCCGGCCACGCTCGGCCGCCCCTCTCCTCGCGACCTCCCCCCGAGGCCTCAAGGCACCGCCCGAGCGGCCGGCCACGCTTGGTCGCCCCTCTCCTCGCGGCCGACCCCCGCAGCCTCAAGGCACCGTCCGGGCGGCCGACCACGCTAGGCCACCCCTCTCCTCGCGGCCACCCCTCTCCTCGCGGTCACCCCTCTCCTCGCGGTCGCCCCCCGCGGCCGCAAGGCACCGTTCGGGCGGCCGGAAGCGCCCGACCGCCTCGCCTCTCGCGGCCGCAAACCCTCCCGTCGTGGCCGAGCGGCTCGCCGACCGCCGCTCTATTCTCCGACGAAGTCGCCGAAGATATGGTCGTCCTTCCGTGGCGGCCCTTGCCCGCAGTCCAATCCCTCCGGCGTGATCATCGCCTCCCATTTTGCACGTAACCACTAACTAACCATCATGGTTAGTAAGATAATATTTTAATTAAAATATTGGTCTGCGTAGAGCGAATTTGATGACAAAATATGTGTCCTTAACTATATGAAAAAATGATTATATGAGTGGTTACGGTGTGCGAATAGCAACATAACCACCGTAACCACCCCTGAAAACTATAAAAGGAGCTCCAAGCCTACTCATTTCTCACTTTTTAGCTCCGCCGCTTTCTTCCTCCTCATGCCAGAGCTCTGCTGGATTCGTCCTACCAAGCTATATTCAAGCCCTCTTCAAGTCATTCAAGCCATCTTCAAGCCAATCAAGCCATTCAAGCCAATCAAGTCATTCAAGCCATCTTCAAGCCAATCAAGCCATCTTCAGGCCATCTAAGCCCTCTTCAAGCCGCATTCGATTCGCTTTTGAGCCATCTTAAAGCCGCCACTGCCTCGTCTAAATCCACTTAAATCCGTGACGAGCGTCAATAACAAAGTTCCCGCGACAACTAGATTTCCCTTCATCTATGTCCTCCCCGCAAACAAGTCTCGTGCGGAGCAGCATGTTATTCACCACGAGCCTGTTGGTGCTACCATGGTGATCTGAAAGTGATCGACCATGTAGCCTCATTGCCAATGTAGTATGAGCCTATGGGGTCGCATATAAGAGTTTTGGAGAAGTTGGATAGGTTTGTGTTGGCCTTGCTCATATGTGATATGAGTGAAAGACTAAGCATATGACGTTCTGGACATGGTGGAATTTCATTCTGGGACCTGTATTGTGAATATGGGTCGGCCAGTATGTAGTAGGTAGAAGCTAAGGTAAATTCGTCTAGTATGGGTAAGGGGTTTTGACGAATGGGCTGGATTCGCCAAGTATCGTCGTGACAATTCAACGATTCGTCGAGTATTGAAGTGATACTCGACGATTCATCGTGTATCGTCGTGACTACTCTTCGATTCGTCGTGTTTCGTCGTGACCATTCGCCGATTCGTCGTGTATCGACATGATACTCCACAAATTTTGTCTCGACAATTTATTTCTTCTAAGTCTGGTTCGGCCATTCTTTGCTGGCATAGGTTGATTCGTCTTGCTGGCATTGCTAAAGATTGACAAAAACATGAATTCGGTCCTTAACCTTTAGAACGTGGCTGTAAAAGGCTGAAAACTTTTGTCAAATCCGAGGGTGGCCTATCTTAGCAATGCTTTTAAAAATAACGCGGTTGCAAAAGGCTGAAAACTTTTGTCAAATCACGCGAATGATCAAATGTCTAGTACCAAAAAATAATAATTAAATTCTTGCTTCCAAATAACTTTGGTGATCGTTATTAACACCATAGTTTTGGCTAGTCATACCGCATCTTCTCCTAATTAGATTATCGGAGCTGCTCGCAGAGGAGCGACATCCAAATAATCCCCATAGGTAGTCGACGGAGGACTTGCGAATAAAGAGCAAAAGTCGACGAGATAGATTAGAAATGTTCAGTAACTTAAGGAGTCATCGACGAGATAGTAATCTTGCGAGGCTGTGAGATCCGTTTGCATCTGTGCTTGGGACCCGACGAGGTTCGGGGCTGGGGGAAGACGGTGAAGGAAGGTGAGAAGATTCAGGTGCCAATTGCTCGATCAGGAATGTCGCTCAACCCAAGATCATCGAGGAGTTTTTGAGTGTGAGTTGGAATTTCAGAATGGTTGGCCTGGGAGGTGACATCCTCGGTTCCCAACGGAGGGTTGTTGTTTTTTGAGTCCAATGATTTCTTTTTCTTCTTCAACTTCTTTTTCTTGGACGGAGGAAGGTCAACATCGTCATCGCCCTCTCGCGGCCTTTTCGGCTATATCGGCTCGAGAAATTCGGACAATGCAGCAATACTCGCTTGGTAGACTTCTTCAGCAGATTTTGGCATCATATGCGAGCTCAAAAGGCGTGCCTCAAAGACCAGCCCCCCTATTTATAGGGTTCAACTGACATCCATCGATCGCGAGTAACCTAGATAATCGCTAAAGCAGCTCGCTGAATAAACGCTGGATGTTTCTTTCCGAGCTCCTACGTCGCTCGTAAAGAGAGGGGATTGTGTACAACTCATATTCGTCGAGGATGGACCCCCCAGAGCCAGGTCAGCAAGAAGTCAAAGTCAACACCCAACAGTGGTCAGAGTCAACATTGAAGACAGTAGAAGGCCTGGGTGAGTATGACGAGCTCCCCTTGCATACTCGCCAGGTAGGCGACTTGGGCAAATACTCCTCCTCTTGAGGTTCCATATAAATAGGACCTCGGGGGCACGAGGAGAGGGAATTCAGAATCTCGAAAAGATCTCGACCACCTCATTTCCTAGATTTTGAGCTGAGTCTTTAGATTCTTTCTTCAGAGAGACAAGACCTGAGTTAGCGATTATCCATCTTATTCGTTATCTTGACTTAGTCGGGAGCTAAAATCTACCTCGTGTCATTTTTGGTTGCGGAGGGAAAACGTGCTCTAAGCATCCGGGTACGTGTCGGGACCTCCCTGCATGCCGCAGCACTTGAGGTCCTTTTTGTTGTTCCTCTGTTTCTACATCCTAACCCGATAGCCGTCGAGCCAGACTGCTGAACCGGTAACCTTAGGCTGCCTCGATCCAAATTTTATAGTAGGAATTTTCCCGGCTTTAACACATGATCACCGGAAAAGACTGATTTTCGGTAGTAGTGGCCACCAAGAAAAATAAATTAAAAGTTCCTCTTTGATCTAATCATCAGATCACCAATGAAGATTGATTTGTGCAAAAATGATGCACGGTTATACATCTATGAAAACTTTGAATTAATGACTCTACTTTATGTGTCATTCCGAGAAGAATCAAACACCACTTTTAGATTATAATTTCATTGAGAGAAATTAACTTTTAAAATGTATAACAAAAAAAAACAACTTATTACTGCTCCCATAATATAATATAACTCAAATAAACTCGGATTTCTACAAAATTTGCACTCTAGCTAAATATCGACGCTACGAATTCAACGACGAAGTCAAATTTAATATTCGATAAACCAAAATTTGGTAAAAACTCTCCCGAAATCCAAAACACCAAATATCCCAAAAAAGGCTCCGCCGTGTTCCAAAACGAACCCCGGCTCGCAAGGGAATATCAAAACTCACAAGAAATTAGCCATGCTAATATTCTAAGCCAAAATCTTGGATACCAAATGAGCAAAAGTCACGCTTCAGCAATGATACCCGTCAACTACGCGTCAATGTAACGCTCTGACGTCAAAAATACACCACTAGTGGAATTAAATAAACATTGAAAAATCAGGGGCGTTACAGCCACTCCTCCTAAAAGAAAGTTTCATCCTGAAACTTTACGCACAAAAGATTCCACTATAGAAGGAAAATAATCAAAGATTATAAAATAGAAACACATACCAAAAGAATCTAGGAGAACAGATGAGGATGAGTCTCCCACATAGTTTACTCCAACTCCCAAGTTGCGCTCTCCACATCTTCGTTGTGCCATAAAACTTTCTCCATGGGTATGATATTCCTTCACAACACTCGATCTTGTGTAGAGCTGTTACGGTTCCGGTTCAGTTCTAGTTCTACTAAAACCATGAACCGAACCACTAAGGTAACAGTTCTTCAAATTAGAACCAAAACCTTATTTGATTTAACCGGTTCTAGTTCTGGTTCCGGTTCCTGCTTAATTTTTGGAGCTGTAGTGTCAACGGTTCCGGTTACGGTTCAACAAGAACCAAAACCTAACCGGTCACTATCAGTTCGGTCCGGTTCCATGCGGTTTGGTCTGTTTCCATGCGGTTCCAACTAAAACCAAAAGCAAACTTGGAGGAATAAAATAAAAGCGGGCTGTAAATAGTAAAACTCAAAACAATATCAAAATAAAAACAATTGTGTTGCCCACTTCTCAACGGTCTTTTCCACGATCGGTGGGATAATATCATTTGTCTTCCTACGCGTGTAGACTTGTCACGAATTCTAGTTGGCTTGTGCATGTCTCGTCGGCATGCTCAACCGTAATAACCGCATACAATTAGTTATCTTTCATGATTACTAATAAATAGTATTATATATCGTCTATATTTTTTAAATAAAATATTTTAAAAAAATATTTAAGTAAAAATTAAAAATATATTATATAACTGTATAAAAATAAAAAATGCATGGCAAAAATTGACTCCAAACCGCAACAATGCCAAACCATACCATACGGTTTTTTTGCGGTGAAGTTTTGTTCGGTCCAAAATCGACCCACTTTATTGCGATCGCGTTTTAAGTTCAAACTGCACTAGCTTCACTCGTGATAGTAAGTATAAATATTATAGATAAATTATAAAACAATAACAATATAATAATAATAATAAACGGGTTGTTGTTTGGTTCTACTTCGGTCTGCTTCGGATCGGGTCTAAAAATCTTGAAATCGCTTGAGACTTGTATGTTGCGGTTCCGGTTCCGGTCCGGATAATAATATGTAAGAACCACACCCGGACCAATGTGGTTCACGGTTCCAAAATTCAAACCGGAACCCGGATAATTTGCAAACGGTTCGGTCTGGTTCTTTGCGGTTCCGGTTTGGTTCTGGTTTGGTTTGCGGTTTTCAGTTTTAAATGACAACTCTGATCTTGCGTATCCAGAATGCGAACAGGCACCTCAACATAGGAAAGATTAGGCTCCAATTAGGGCACAGAATCAAGAACTTACCAGTCGCTAGGCACACATTTCTGCAACTGACTCACGTGAAATACATTGTGCACCCCATGAAAACTTGCGGGCAAATCCAGCTTATAACCTGACACTCTGATATGTTCAACAACTTAAAAAGTCTCACATACCTAGGATCCAGTTTGTGGTCCTTTCCAAACCTTTTTACATCGGACATCGGGAAAACCTTAAGAAAAACCATGTCCCCAACAACAAATTCCAAATCAGTCCTTCGACGATTAGTGTTCTTCTCATAATGCTCCTGAACTATTCAAATATTCTCTCGAATATATCTCACAAAAATATTCATTTCTTCTATTATAAATAAACCTAGGATCCAACAACGGTCTTTCACCAACTTCGGCCCAAAACAAAGGAGTTCTGCAATGCCTTCCACACAAAGCCTCAAACGGGGCTATCTGCAAGCTCTCTTGATAACAGCTATTATAAATAAACTCCATCAATCTGAGCCACTCATCCCACGCTCCCCCGTGGTCCAAAATATAACATCTGATCATATCCTCCACAATTTGGTTTACTCTCTCTGTCTGGTCATTGGTCTGCGGATGATAAGCGGTGGAATACCTTAAATCGGTACCCAACCCTTCCTGTAAACCTTTAAAAAGCGAGATGTAAACCTGGAGTCTCGATCCGACACAATACTCACTGCCACTCCATGTAGCCTGATAACCTCATCTAGGTATAACTCTAACAAAAGAGGGTCAAGGTAGAAAACCCCAATGCCAAAAGTCCAAGAAAACAAAATTACCTACCATCAACACATAGATCTTAGCGAGAGCTTTCCGGATCTACTCTCCGACAACGATTTCGTGCATCGGAGCTCCAACAAATAGTTGCCAAAAGCCTACCGAAACCCCCCGCCCTCTTTCTTCCGTGTTCTCAGTCCGATAGCTTGGGGATGAAGATAATGAATAGTAATCGATCATAATATACATATAATATAACGTATTTTATATTATCTCTAATATTTGATATGATATAATAGAATATTAAATGATATATTATAATATACTAGTATATACATATGTTATAATCTAATATAACTCAAATCAACTCCGATTTCTATAAAATTCGCACCGTAGTTAAATATTGATGCTACGAATCCAATGACGAAGTAGAATTTAAGATTTGACAGACCAAATTCGGGTAAAAACTCCCCCGAAGCCCAAAACACCAAATATCCCAAAAAGGCTCCGTCGTGTTCCAAAATGAACTCAAGCTCGCAAGGGAATATCAGAACTCACAAGAAATTAGCCATGGTAATATTCTAAGCCAAAACCTCCTATACCAAATGAGCAAAATTCACGCTCCAGCAATAATACCTGTCAAATACGCGTCAACGTAACACCCTGACGTCAAAAATACGCCACTAGAGGAATTAAAATAAACATCAGAAAGTCAGGGGCGTTATATCACCGCCGTAGTCGATAAGATCACCACCATATCTCGTGGCGAGTGCGAAAAGTATCCGCACAACCGCATGGAACAAACAACCAACCATCATGGCCGGATAGAAACCCTGTCCGCCCCGCCGCCATAGCCAAGCCAGGATGAATGCTACAACAGACTCTGCGAATACACCATCAGTTCGCACACAAGAGGACTTAGCTCCAGTCTGCATGCACCTGCAGACTCTTTTCCAGTCCACATACTCTGAGCTTGCAAATAAGCACAAGGCTAACAACTGTCGAGCTTAGCGGACAAAGAAAGTAGTCCGCGCAAACCTCGTGACCTCTCTGACTGAGCACACCTGGACTTAGTACAAAACCAGACCAAGTCTATACCACCAGCCATCCCTGGTGTGAACACAGCACCTGTGGATACAAAGATCAGTCCGCACAAAGCCGGGGGACTCCAGAACTAGAGCACAAACTGGCAAACTGAGCGGATAACGATCATATCCGCCTGGTTACCTTAGGGAGCAAGCTACCAGCCACAACAATGCCAACCCGACGAGTCGCCACCCCTTTTCCGCACAGACCGTGTGGACAGATCGCCATGCCGCTCACTTTCACTTAAAAAAATTCAACACTTCTTCTTTAGTTCTGCTAAGATCTTTCTTTAATCTTTGAAGCCATATAACTTTGCATGCAGCAGAGTTGAGGGCAATAAACTAAGTTTCGGTGGTAAAGAGGACCACAGTTTGCTGCTTCTTCGAGTATCAGCAGATAGGGCTAGATCTAAGGAAAAAAGATGAAGCCGACGGTGCTCCTTCTATCATCGATGTTTCCAGCCTAATCAGAGTCTGAGTAGCCCTTTAGAATTGCATCTTCTCCATGTTTGGACAACATCCTTTAAAATCAAAATTGTAAGGACTGATAGGGGGAGAGTTTATGTCATCTGAATTTAGTAAGCTGTGAAAAAAAAGAATTTCAATACCCCAGGTCAGTCATTTCATAAATCTTCATCATCTTCTCTTTAAATTCTACAATCAACTCCAAATTTGTCCCCGTGACTAACATGTCATCAATATACAGGCTTACAAATAGATTTTTCCTTTTTAATGTATAGTTTTAGATCTAGAGGGAAAGTAGAGAAACCTTTAGATAGAAAGTATCTATTGATGTTGGAGAACCATGCTCGTGGAGTCTGTTTCAGCCCGGAAAGTGCTTTATGAAGTTTATATACTTTATCTTCTTTTCCACTAATTTCAAATCTTGGTGGCTGACAAATGAAGGCATCCTCAGTAGTTTCACCTTTCAGAAAAGCTGATTTTACGTCCAGTTGAAACATGTGAAGGTTGTTTTGTGCTGTAATGGCTAAGAGCATACAATTTTTTATCATTCTAGCGACTGGGGCAAATGTTTCATCATAATCGGTCCTTGGTTTTTGAGTAAAACCTCTTGCCACCAGCCGAGCCTTATGTTTGTGCAAGCTGCCATCCTGATTCTGCTTAAGTTTGAAAATCCATTTGAGTCCTATTATGTTGTGGTTCAGTAGTTTGTCAACAAGGGACCAAGAAGAGTTTCTCTCTATAGAATTTATCTCCTCTTGCATGGTTGTTCTCCATTCTTCCTCTTTCACAACTTCTTGATAGGAATTTGGTGTTGTTGTTAGCATTGCTGTTTTTGTGGCGTTATAGATGTCTGTGATAGATCTTGTTTAATGGGCGATGATGATTCAGTATCTGACTCTTCCTGAGCAAAAGAGGGAGGACTTCAAGGTGGTTTTTCATATTAATCCTCAAAGATTTTTTGGGGGGTTGTAGGAAGAGCATTACTGCCTTGGAGGGAAGTAGGCGAAACCTCCAGTTCAACCGGCAGTGATGTAGGTTCATGGACTGACACTGATGCCCAATCCCAAAAACAGTCTCCATGAAATTTTACATCTCGTGATATTATGATTTTAGTATTGCTGGGGACTGTAAGCCTTACTTTCTTCACTATACCCCAGAAAAATGCACTTATGTCCATATTTGTCCAATTTATCTTTTCCTTCTTTATTATTGTGAGCATAAGTTATGCACCCAAATGTTCTCAAATAGGTTATTTTGAGTTTTTGTTTGAAAATAGTCTTATAGGGAGTAGAATTTTGGATGGCCTTGGTGGGGCCCTGTTTAGTATGTATATAGAAGTAGCAGCAGCTTCCCCCCAAAGATGCTTAGGTGAGGATGAATGTATCAACATAGTTTTGTTCATCTCAACAACAGTTCGGTTATGATGCTCAACTACCCCATTTTGCTGGTGTGTATACGGGGCAGTGAATTCCCTGTGAATTCCAGCTTTCATGCACAACTTACTAAATTCAGATGTCATAAAATCTCCCTCCTATCAGTCCTTACAGTTCTGATTTTTCTTTATCTTTTGTTTTCCACTTTGTTTTTGAAGTTCTTGAATTGCTGGTAGGCTTCCAATTTTTGAGAAAGATGAAACAACCACATAAATCAACTAAAATTGTCAACAATGAGAAGAAAGAAATGTTTCCACTAATTATGGGTACATAAGAGGGTGCCCATATGTCAATATGGAGGAGATCTAGAGGAGCAGAGGATGTTGAATGAGCAAACTTTGGGAAAGGAAAACGATGAGATTTAGCTTGATCACATGAGATGCAAGATTGTGGGATGAGTTTGGAGGTTGGAAACCCCTCAACAAGATCTTCTTGTTGCAATTTTTGGATAGATGGATAACACAAGTGACCAAGTCTATGATGCCAAAGAGAGGCGGCAGTTGTGGGTTTGGTTATGGTATAGGATAAATTCTGTGCCCCAGTAGATTTCAGACATATTGTGAAAATATTACTATTGTTCATAAGAGCTGAGGCAACCACTACATTGTTTTTGGGTTCAATGATGTCACATGTATTTACATTGAACATGACTTTAAATCCCTTGCTCAGAAGTTGTCCAACACTCAATAAATTTTGTGAAAGAGTTGGAACATATTGGACATTGGCTATTAACTTTGTTTCTCCAGGGGGGTTGTGACTGCAATGGTTCCTTTTCCCTCTCCCTTCTCCTTCTTGCCATCCCCTAAGACAACTTCAGATTTCCATTTTCATCTAGGTGAGTATAATAGTCTTTATTGTTAACCATGTGGTTTGAACAACTGCTGTCAACATACCAATTTGAAGAGTATGTAACACTGTTGATTGTGCTGCAAGTGAATAGATATTCATTTATTTCAGTCCCTGTTACTTTAACCTCTTCCTTTGGTTTATGCCAACATCTGTTAGCAGAGTGGTTTGAGACTTTGCATTGACGACATCTACAAAAACAATCTCTGAACTCATGGTTTTGTTTCTTACAAATGATGCAGCATGGTCTATTACTTCCAAAGTTGTTATCTTGCACTATTTTATTGGAGTTTGCTCTTTTATCAAGTTTAGTTTTTTATTCTGTCATGGTATTCTTCTTGTTCTCTACGATTTTGTTTTTCTGAAAGTTTATCTGAGTTTGGAAAGCTTTTTCAAGCATGGGCTCATCATGGCTGAGCAAATCCTCATGAGTTTGCAAGGAAGCCATGAGATCAATGACGGTGAGTTTTTCTAAGTCATGTGCTTCAAGGATTGATGTGACAATATGCATGTGGGTGTGTGGTAGAGATCTTAGGATTTTTTCAACAATTTGTTACTCTTCTATTGTCCCTCCTAAGCTTTTGATTTGATTAACAATACTAATAACTTTAGCAAAAAAGTTTTGGGTTGTGCCACCTTCTCCCAAGGAAATAGAAACAAAATTACGACGAAGCGAGTAAAGTTTAATTTTGATTACCTTCTTTGATCCTTTGTACTCATTTTCCAATCTTTGCCAAGCTTCTTATGCAGTCTTGGATCCCATGATCCGGGGATAAATGGAGGGTGTAATGCCTTGCTAGATAAGGTGAAGGGCAAGAGCTGTTGGGTTTTGCTATACGTCACAACACTTGTGCGCAGCGGAATTAGGAACAACAAAACCCAAAAGAAATACGGATCTAGTGATGAGCATTGATCAAGAATTAACATTGCTATAAATAAAATTATACCTTTGATGGATTGAGTCAATACTCAACCAAGGTGCTCCGAAGAAGTTCAACGAACGCTAACGACCGGAGATTCGAGCGTTGAATAGTGTCCACACCTCTACGAATATCCACACGAGCACGGAGAACCCTTAGACTCTTGTCACAGGATCTAGGTTGGAATAAGGGATGCCCTCAATGTATACACGATTTTCTAGAACTGTTAAAGGAGTGGCGACTTTGACGAAGACAACGCTAAGGAAACAATTTTCGGCGACGACAACAAGTCGGGAGGTCGGCGGCGAGAAGCAGCGATTGCGACCTAGTGGAACAGTTCGGTCGGGAAGAAGATTGTCTCGCTCGATTAGGTCAGAAGAAAATCACTCGTATCTATCAGTTTACTGTTTACATCATATATATATAGTTGACTGAAACTTCTGATACCTGCAGACCACGCCGAATCGGACTTAAAGGAAATAAACCGGAGGAAACAAAATTCGTCATATATATACGTCGATATCCGACGAATCAACAACCATTCGTCGAAACAACACATATATACTCGACGAATCGAGACAGGGCAAACTGTCCAAGCAACACGGTGATATATGACGAATCGGAATCTAATTCGTCGAAATTGTCATGACGATACTTGTGAACCAAGTCTAATTCGTCGAGATAACATTATGATACTCGACGAATTCAAACAGACTCGTTGAGATGTCATGACTATACTCGTCGAATTCAAAACTATTCATCGAAACCTTAAGACTACACTCGACGAATTTCCTTTGGATTCTTCCGACCACTTACCTAATGACCCAAATTCACAATATAGGTCCCAGAATGAAAATCCTTCACATCCAGAACATCATATGTTTGGTCCTTCACTCATATCACATATGAGCAAGGCTCACACATACCTTTCCAACTTCTCCAATGCACTTATGTGTGACCCCATAGGCTCATATTGCGTTGACAGTAAGACTACATGTTTGATCACTTCCAAATCATCATGATAATACCAACAAGAGCATCCTTTTTTAATTCTTCCTTGGTGTACACCGCAGTTGCACATGCAGGAGCTTTTTTGTCTGGTTTAGGCCAAGTTTCAACAACATCCTAAAGGTCTTGTGACCTCAAAAGGGTCTCCATCTTGTCACTCCAAAATTCATAAAGATCTCCATTAAAAAGGGAATGGTGAAATGAGTATAAAAAGGAGCTTGATAGGTAGATGATGAGACCATGAGTAGGAAACAGGAAAGTGAATAATATGAACAGATTTTGCAATGGCTCTGATACAACTGTAGGTTTCAAGTTAACACTAATTTCTAAGTTTTACTTTGCAGGAAAAAAGAGAAGAAATGATAAAGGGGAAGAACAATTTCAGATTGGCCTTTTACTAATGTGACCAAAAAGTGTGGCATACATACTAATAACATCTTTATATATAGTAGTGCAGGCAATTACAAGATGGATTACATTTAAGAAGTTAGAAAGTAGATAGAGGATTGAGGTTATATCAAGATACTTAAAGATATAACATATTTCCAATGTGGCTCAACAGTAAATGGTAGGCGGCTCAATGCACACTCCCAAAAGAATGGTGCTGATTTATTACTTCTTACAATCTTCACCAGCATATGGTATGTAAGACCCACACAACGTTTTGGATGCATGATTTCTTTTCTGAAGCAGCCATGGGGTTGAGGCCGAAGAAGCATTCACTTTGTGTGTCGAGACCCTTTTAAATACGTTTACATGAGAGTGCTCTTTGTTCTTTTCTTTTTTTATTTGCAATTCCCTTTTTTTACATTGTCTTCTTAATGTAATGTTGTTGATTAATCAATCATTGTGAAACCGATAATAATTTGTGCCCAGAATTCATGCTTATGTTATTCCCAATAACATATTTGCTATTTACTTGTTTCATTGTTTCCTTAATAAGGTGGTTGCTTAATTTGTGTGAAGTAGTGATAATTTATTCTTTATATTATAAATTTTTTAAAATTAATTTCTCTTCTCAACTATTGGATGAAATTATAATCTAGAATTACGGATGTTGGATTCTCCTCGAAATGACACATAAAATAGAGTCATTAATCAAAAGTTTTCATAGAATTTTGACCGCATGCTTCACTTTTGCTACCATATGAATCAATTTTGATGAGGAAAAAATTTTATTTTATAATGTTGATGATGTGAAATATTTTAAATAATTTTTTTGATCATCATCCTTCATTATACTATATACAATATTTTTATATTGTATCTCATTTTAAAGTAAATTTTTTTCCTTTTACTTTTATCTAAAATGATTTAAAGAGTGAAATGATTTTTTTATTTGAATGATTTTGGTACGCTAGCTACAGAAGAAACTTCTACAACCACGTTTTTAAGGCATTTTGCGGCACTTTTGACGTGTAGCTGTTGCTTTAGTGCTGTTTTTTAAAAGAGCGTTTATATTGACAGTCTCTATATGATTATTGGCAGCCCAAAGATAATAACAACCCAAAAAATGACTATTGGCAGGCAGATGGATACTGACAGCCCAAAAAATAAGTTTTAAAAGACATTTTTAGAAAAGTGTTCAACATGAAAGTTGTAGATCTCGACTAGATCTACAACTTTTATGTTGAACATTTTTTCTAAAAATACTATGTAGTAGACCTATTTTCAAAAGCCGCGTGTTAAAAATGCTATTAGCGGCCATATTATGTGTGTTTTTATTGTTTTGTCGGGCTGCTAATATTCAAAGCCGGGCTTTCAATATAAACGTCATTTTAAAAACACGGCAAAATAGCGGGGAATGCCATCCTCGGGATTGGTCTTTGCAGCTTTTTTTAGATAGGCGTGGCAATAGCTGTAATATCTTTAGCCATGCTTTTAAATATAACGCGGTTGTAAAAGGCTGAAAACTTTTGTCAAATCAAGGGAATGATTAAATGTCTAGTACCAAAAAAATAATTATTAAATGCATAGTTCCAAATAACTTTGGTGATTGCTATTAGCACGGTAGTTTGGCTAGTCGCACCGCATCTTCTCCTAATTTTTCACGTCATTTGACAATACGCCGGAGTTTTGCACATTTTATAAATGCGCCTTGTACATGCATTTTTAGGAAAATTGTTCCACACAAAAGTTGTACATCTATAAATGCATGTACAAAATGCATGTACAAAACGTATTTTTCCTAACTTTCGTGTTGAACATTTTTCCTAAAAATGCATGTACAAAACGTATTTTCAAAAGGCGCAAAAAATTAGGAGAAAGTGCGGTGCAACTAGCCAAAACTACGGTGCTAATAGCAATCACCATAACTTTTGTAAACCTATTTTGTTGTAGTGGTAGTTAATTAGAAGTTGTGAATCAGTGATGACTTTAAGCTCTACATAAACATTTAAAGTTCAATCAAATACTTCATCAATTTATATACTCTAAAACTCAAAAATCTCAAAGAAGTGAGCAACTACAACATTTGATTTTATAACTTGTTGCGCATCACTTGGGGCTTATGTAGATCGGTGTTAATTGCAGTGTCTTAATTCGGGGAGCGGTCGAGCGCACAGTCATAGTGAAAGAAAATCTGACAAATTAATTTTTTAATGTGGAAAATCAGTTAAGTGGGTGAAAAATCATGTGGTCGGATCGGTGCCGACCAAACTTTCACTATTTGTTGTCTTGTTACAAGGCTGGTGAAGAAAGCGAGGGCGCCAGACCACTCCTTGTTATAATTATTAGGGAGGGAGAGAGAGAGAATACTGGGCTCAGAAGGTGACAAACCACCTCTCACATAGCTAATTCCTTTTCCTATTACAATGGGTGAGCTACGCTTTTGAGTGAACTGGGGGTATTCGTCTGCTGCTTGGTGGCTTGAGTGACACATTGTACGCGTCTAATCTATGTGGCTTGTCTCATGTTGTATTTAGAGGAATCTCTAGTGGCTGACTAATTGTTGTCTGTGGGCTTGTCGTTGACTAAAAGGCACTATGCGTGCTGCGCGTCTTGGAATTCGCCTTTGAGGTGCTCTGTGTTCTGAAGTTGGACTTCTGTTCTGCTGGTGTCGCTTTGGTGGAAGCATGTTCTTGGAAGTTATCTTGACGACTGTGGGGGGGGGGGGGTCGCTTGGAGCGGTCTTATGAGCGGAGCACGCAGAAGTGCGCTTGGATCAGTCATTAGAGTGGAGCGCACGGAGGCGCGCATAGGGCGTACTTGGAACAGAGTGCACATTTGAGCGCTCGGAATAGAGCGGTGCACACGAGAATGTGAGAGGAAGCGGCGCGCGAGTGGGAGCACAAAAGCGGAGAATGTGGGAGGAGTTAAAGAATGATCGTAGGAATAATATTTGAGGAGAGAGAAAGTCGTAGGAGAAATAGGAGAGGAATGGGAAAATCATAGGAGAAATTCTTGAGAGAGAAAAGGTGAAAATGAAGGAGAGCCTACAACTCTATTTATAGGCCAAAGGGGAATTACGGTAGTTACCCAGCTATTTACAGACAGTAATCATCATAATTACTATTTGCATGTCGGAATTCTATAGTTTAATTCACATTATTTTATTAGTTTTATTAAACCCAGACTGACCTTTATATTTTGCTATGCACACCCCCACTCTGGGAGGGTATGCGGGCGGTTACATGGATATTTATCCACGTAACGGACAGAGGCTATCACAGGAGTGCGATCAGACGACAGAGAGACGGCCGACGAGGAAACCGACTGGCAGAGAGGACCGGTCGGCGAGGGACGACCGGTGGCGGGAGCTTGGTCGCCCTTCGGCGGAGGGTCGGGATACCAAGGGGTTGCTCTCCCTTCGCGACGGAAGGGCCGCTTGGATCTGGGAGACGAGAAAGTTGCCCGATCTAAGCGGCCAGAGGGAGGGGTGTCCTGGGAGCCTCTCGAGCACTCGGCAGCATGCCCCTGGTCGCAACTTCCAGAATCGTGACCTCCGATCCTTGGCGGGAATTATTTAGGGCGCCTTCCATCTCGATCTTGTGACGAGCTCTCTGGTGGGTTTAGTGGGGCCATAGTTTTCTTCGGACGAACTTCAGGGCGAGATCCTGCAGTCGGCGGCAAAGGAGGAGGTGGTGGTAGAGGAGGGCTCACCACCGGCTGAGACATGCTAGTCGTAGGAGTAGGGGCCTTGGTCGCCCCAAGTTACGAGGTCTTCGTCAGAGGAGGATCTTTTTTCCTCGCCTCTGGAGTTTGTTTTTCCGACCTCTTCTTGGGAACGGCGTTGAAACGAACGTCGTGCTTAAATCGCGACTATTGCTGAGCTTCATGGGCGATTATCGGAGCTGCTCTCAGAGGAGCGACATCCAAATAATCCCCAGAGGTAGTCGATGGAGCAGCTGCGAGTAAAGAACAAAAGTCGGCGAGATAGATTATAAATGTTCAGCAACTCAAGGAGTCATCAGCGAGATAGTAACCTTGCGAGGTAGTGAGATCCGTTTGCATCTGTGCTTTAGACCAGACGAGGTTCGGGGCAGGGGGAAGACGACGGATGAAGGCGAGAAGATTCAGGTGTCAATTGCTCAGGAATGTCGCTCAACCCGAGATCATCGAGGAGTTTTTTGGTGTGAGTTAGAATTTCAGAATGGTCGGCCTGGGAGGTGACATCCTCGGTGCCCGACGGTGGGTTGTCATTTTTGAGTCAACTTCTTCTTCTTAGACGGAGGAAGGTCAGTAGCGTCATCGCCCTCTCGCGACCTTTTCGGCTTTATTGGCTCGAGTAATTCAGACAGTGCAATGATAGTCGCTTGGTAGATTTGTTCGGCAGATTTCGACATCATATGGGAGCTCAAAAAGCGTGCCTCAAAGACCAGACCCCCTATTTATAGGGTTCAATCGACATCCATCGGTCGCGAGTAACCTAGATACTCGCTAAAGCAGCTCGCCGAATAAGTATTGGATGTTTCTTTCCGAGCTCCTACGTCGCTCGTAAAGAGCGGATATTGTGTACAAAGTCAACACCCAACAGAGGTCAGAGTCAACATTCAAGACAGTAGAAGGTCTGAGCGAGTATAACGAGCTGCCCTCGCATACTCGTTAGGTAGACGACTAGAGCAGATACTCGCCCAACCTGTGTGAGCTCCCCGGTAATTTGCCCTGTCACCGGAGGGTGGGGCTATAAACAATACCCCCATCCCCTTGAGGTTGCCTATAAATAGGACCCCAGGGGCACGAGGAGAAGGAATTCAGAATCTCGAAAAAATCTCGACCACCTCATTTCCTAGATTTCGAGTTGAGTATTTGGATCCTTTCTTCAGAGAGACAAGACTTGAGTTAGCGATTATCCATCTTAGTTGCTACCTTGACTTAGTCGCCAGCTAGAATCTACCTCGTGTCATTTTTGGTTGTGGAGGGAAAACTTCTTCTAAGCATCCGGGTACGTGGCGGGACCTCTCTGCATGCCGCAACACCTGAGGTTCCTTTTGTTGTTCCTCTGTTTCTACATCCTAGCCAGACAGCCGTCAAGCCCGGCTGCTGAACCGGTAACTTTGGTCTGCCTTGACCCAAATTTTATAGTAGAGATTTTCCCGCCTTCAACACATATGATCACAGGAAAAGACCGGTGTTCAGTAGTAGTGACCACCAAGAAAAATAAAATAAAAGTTCTTTGATAAGCTGATTTTTTAGGAATTCTCTAATCACTCTCTACATGTTTGTATTATAATAGTGTGTTGATTCTTCGATCTAATCATCAGATCACTCATGAAGGTTGATTTGTGCAAAAATGATGCACGGTTATACCTCTATGAAAACTTTGAATCAATGACTCTACTTTATGTGTCATTCCGAGAAGAATCCAACACCACTTTTAGATTATAATTTCATCCAGAGCAGTTGAAGAGAAATTAACTTTTAAAATTTATAACAAAAAAGAACAACTTATTACTACTCCCATAGAATAAACAACCACTTACATTAAGAAGGCAATGAAATAAAAGTAAATAGCTAGCAAATAAACAGTTAACCACATGCACATGAGCACAAACTATATATATTATTGGGAATAAGCATGGATTCTCAGCACAAACTATTATCTACTTCACACCGATTGATTAATCAACAACAACATTAAGAAGACAATGAAAAAAAAAGGGAATTACAAATAAAAAAAGAAAGAGACAAACAACACACTGTAATCATGCATACTTAAAAATTCATCTTGACACACCAAATCATGCAATGCTTCTTGGGAGGCATTGACGCCATGGATATCGCTGCTTCAGAAAAATCGACATGTTGCGCGGGTCTTACATACCATAAGGTGTAACTATCCAAGGACGATCGCGGCTACTTGGGTTTTGGGTCCAGTTGGCGAGAAAGTAAGAAAGGTTCCGAGAAGTACAGATCCAACACTTGCAGGTTTTCCAAGTAAGGATCCTACTTTTTTGCATGACGAGTGCAGATAGCTTCATTCTGTAATAACATTCATTTGCGCAGGCACCTGGAGTGCACCGCGGAGAACCATGTTGGGGGAATCGTACTTTTCTGCTAAAGCAGGTGTAATTCCCCGGCTTTGTCATGGCAGTCATGCTGTCACTCTGCGCCACCACTGCTTAAGAAGATAAACCACTAATTAATATTCCCTATATATATAAAGGGCGCTGCTATCCGCACCGCAGTTTCTGTTAGTCGCACCGCATTCTCCTAATTTTTTGCGTTTTTTTGGAAATATGTCTTGTACATGTATTTTTAGGAAAAGTGTTCAACACAAAAGTTGCAGATTGAAATCTACAAATTTCGTGTTGAACGTTTTTCCTAAAAATGAATGCACAAGGTGTAATTTGGAAATACACATAGGTTTCACGTCCTTTGCAAATACGTCATGTACATGCATTTTTAGGAAATGTGTTCAACACGAAAGTTGTAGATCTAGTTGAGATCTACAACTTTCGTGGGGAACACTTTTCCAAAAAAAATGCATGTACAAGACGTATTTCCAAAATGCACGAAAAATTAGGAGAAAGTGCGGTGCGACTAGCCAAAAGTGCGGTGTGGATAACAGCGCCCTATATAAATGCTGCCCGATTATGCTATGGCAATGGATCGTGATTGGTTGTGCGTGCGGGCCTTTTAGGGACTGGGGGCAGGCGATTCCGCTGCTGCCGACCACCAGTGGGTAAAAAAATTTGCCCACGCACCGGCTCCCTGGATTCGCCGGTGTGAGCGTCGGCGAATCCAAGGCGGCCCGTGGCCTGCGAGCCGCCGGCCGCCGCTTGGTAAAGAGTTCTCGCCGTCTGGATATATATATATAAACACACACACACACACACACACACACACACACACACAGACTCGGTATATAAATCAGGATCCGCTCCATTTCGGATGAAATAGAGAGGTTTCATTTTAGGGTCCAGATAGAGTGAGGGAAGATCTGATGGGTTCAATTTTTCAGCCTTTTATATTTTTCTTTTAAGTAAAAAAAATATAAGTCATTAGATGTATAATACTTTTTTCTCATCCACATCTTAAAATGAATACCCTCTATTTCGGATCCGTCGGATCCTCAGTATATATATAGACGGCCAGGGAGCCCGTAGTGGCCGGCATGAGAGAGAGAGCTGGAGAAAGAGAGAGAGTCATCACCTATGCTTGGGAGGAGGAGTGTAAGGATGAGTAGTTCTGAAAAGATGATTGATCTGCAGGAGAATCTCATTATTTTTTGCATTAGTTGTGATAGAGAAAGAGAAATACATTAATTTAAGTACACACACATATATATAGTGTAATGAAAATAAGAAAGAGCGGAAGTTATCTTAATTTTTGTATATTTTATTTGTCTGTAACGTAAGACTGAGTAATTTATTATCGAAATAGCTGAACAAAAAATAAAAATAGGCCTGTCAATAATTCAACAAATGCGACAACCTAGTTTGTGGATTGTATTACACATGATATTATATATATATATATAAAGATGTATCTTTTAATATATATAAAGATGTATCTTTGACTTCATGAAATCAATCCAGATCGTTAAATAGAAATCAATTGTTTGATCTCAAGTCATTCGATAAAAAAAGAAATAAAAAGAGAAAAAAATAAATATAACCCTCCTAAACCTATTAACGTGGAAAGATCAGTGAAAAAGAGAGGAAGAGAAAGAGAGAGAGGAGAGAGAGGGAGAGAAAGAGAGAGAGGAGAGAGAGGGCGGCAACATAATTTTTTCAGTCATGATAAAATATTATATATATATTATTTAATCATAAAATATAATGTAGAAAGAGACAGAGAGGAAGAGAAAGAGATGGGGTGAGAGTGCCGAAGTGAGGGAGAGAAAAAAAATTTCTACGTATATACAGTTTTTTTACAAAATAAATATTTTAGTATCGATTTATATTTTTTATGATCATTTTGAGTACTCATATGTATATGTTGCGGGCATAGCCAGCAGACGCATCACACACAAGCGAAACCCGTGCGGAGGCGGGGGAAAGCGACATGGATGGGGTCGGAGGCCGCCCAAGAGCATCGAGCGGGGATCGTTAAATAGAAACCAATTATTAGATCTCAGTCATTCAATAAAAAAAGAGAAATAAAAAGAGAAAAAAAATAAATATAACCCTCCTAAACCTAGAGAGCGGGTGAGAAAGTGCGGTAGTGAGGGAGAGAGAGGGAGAAAAAAAAATTTTTACGTATATACAGATTTTTTTACAAAATAAATATTGTAGTGTGATGTATATTTTTGATGATCATTTAATTTGAGTACTCATATGCAGTGGCGGAACTAGGATTTTGAAGTCGCACGGGCACAATTTAAGTACTGTCAATTCGGGGGGTTCGGGGGGCAGCGCACCCTGAGCGGGGGTTCGGGGGCAGCGCCCGAAAATTTTTTTTGCATGCTCTGAAAACGTGAAATAATAGTTTCTGTTGTAATAGTATCAGCAAAGATATGGTCTGTTGTAATTTCTAAAGATAGAGGGATGCAACATGTAATTATGCTAACTCCTAAGGGAGGTTTGGGTAATTAATAGTAATAAAAACATCAAAAGAAAAAGAGGAGAAAAGCTACCAAGAAAGCCACTGTTTGGCCAGTTCCTGTCCTAGCTTTTGCAAGGACATCTTTGCCTAAAAAGAACACGATAAATAAAATAAAATAATACAATTAGAAGAGCGTTACAGTTATACATAATGCTTTAATGTAGAAAGCAGTAATAAACAGCTAAAAAAAGAAAAGCAGAATGGTGTATACACATGTACTGATCATCATTATAAACAATCATCTCGTCCCAACTAGTTGGAGTTAATTTTATGAATTCTCATTTTTCATTCATTCACATTAAATGATAGAGGTGTTAAATCTAAATTACATAAATTAATTCGAACAACTTCTATCCACATTACCTTAGGTCTACTCCTTCACATATATCGTACTTCTAAATTAATTATATCTACTCATCTAAGTGGTATATTTTCTAAATTTTGTGGGGCATGCCAAAACCAGTTTCATTATCATAATGGGCTTTATCTCATCGCTAAAAAGTGAAATTGTGCAAATACATTTGATAAATGTCATATTATTATAGTTTTCACTTGCTTTAAAATTTTTTTGACACTTAAATAAAGGCAAAGGTTGCTATGACTGAAAGGATAAAAGTTCTCAAAAAAAAAAGATCAAACATAATTGCATAAAGTATTTGTCCATGCATCCCCTCCAATATGTTACTGAAATCAGCAAATGGAAAAAGGAATTGGAAAAAAATTAGAATTTGTATCTGAAATCAGGAACAAAAAACATGAATTGAAAAAAATCTGAATTAGGAATTGAAAATATCTAAAATATGTTTCTGAAACGAGCAACGGGAATTGAAAAAAAAATATGAATTGAAAAAAATTTGGAATCTGGTTCTGAAATCAACAACAAGAAACAGAAATTGAAAAAAGAACAGGAATTGCAAATAAGAAGAAAAAGAAGAAGACAAAGAAGAAGAAGAAGAAGGCAAAGAAGAAGAAGAAGAAGAAGAAGAAGAAGTAGTAGTAGTAGTACCGACGGGAGCCGGAGTAGGGAGCGGCGTCGCGGATCGGGAGCAGGAGGAGCAAGGAGTGGTAATTTAGCGATAAAAACCCCAAAAACTGGTCGGGCATGTGCCCTACCGTGCCCAGGGCTAGTTCCGCCCATGCTCATATGTATATGTTGCGGGCATAGCCCGCAGACGCATCGCACACAGGCGAAATCCGTGCGGAGGCGGGGGAAGCCCGCCTGGATGAGGTTGGAGGCCGCCCGAGAGCATCGAGCACGGACGAAACCCATGCGGAGGTGGGCGAAGCCCGCCTGAATGCGGCCGGAAGCCGCCCGAGAGCATCAAACACGGAGCGAGTATAGTTGCGCAGGGCGGTAGTAGTGGGTTAGGTACACGCGCACGGGGCCATAGGGGCGGGCCGGTTACTGTCGCGATTGGCAGTAGGAGAAGAGCCCCATACCGGGCAATCGTGTGTGTATATATATATATATATATATATACATATATATATATATACATATATATATATATATATATATATATATATATATATATATATATATATATATATATATATATATATATATATATATATATATATATATATATATATATACATATATATATATATATATATATATATATATATATACATATATATATATACATATATATTAATTGTTTCATCTCAGCCATTCAATAAAAAAATAATAAATATAGCCTTCTTAAACTTACTATAGCTTAGTTTTTTCAGTCATGATATAATATTATATATATTATTTAATCATAAAATATCCTTTAGAGAGGCAGAGGGAGGGAGAGAGAGAGAAAGAGTGAGGGTGAGAGAGTACGGTAGTGAGGGAGAGAGAAAAAAATCTATACATATATACACAGTTTTTTTATAAAATAAATATTGTAGTATTGATGTATATTTTTTATGGACATTTTGAGTACTCATATATATATGTTGCAGGCATAGCCCGTATACATATCGCATTCATGCAAAACCCGTGCGGAGGTGGGGGAAGCCCGCATGGATGAGGTTAGAGGCCGCCCGAGAGCATCGAGCACGAATCGTTAAATAGAAACCAATTGTTTGATCTCAACCATTCAATAAAAAAAGAGAAAAAAATAAATATAGCCCTCCTAAACCTACTACCTTGGAAGGATCAGTGAGAAAGAGGGAGAGAAAGAGAGAGAGGAGAGGGGGGGGGAGGGCGACAGAGCTTAGTTTTTTCAGAATATCATGTACAGAGAGACATGGTGGGAGAGAAAGAGAGAAAGAGAGATAGAGAGGGGGTGAGAGAGTGCTGTTGTGATGGAGAGAGCGAGGAAGAGAAAATAAATTTACTATGTATATACAGTTTTTTTTACAAAATAAATATTGTAGTATTGATATATTTTTTTACGGTCATTTTGAGTACAAATACGTATATGTTGCGGGCATAGCCCGCAGACGCATCGCACACATGCGAAATCCGTGCGGGGGCGGGGGAAGCCTGCCTGGATGGGGTCGGAGGCCGCCCGAGAGCATCGAGCACGGACGAAGCCCATGCGGAGGTGGACGAAGCCCATGCGGAGGTGTGCGAAGCCCGCCTGAATGGGGTCGGAGGCCGCCCGAGAGCATCAAGCACGGACCGAGTACAGTTGCGTGGGGCCGTAGTGGCGGGTTGGGTACAGTCGCACGAGGCCATATGGGCGGGTCGGGTACTGTCACGATTGGCAGTAGGAGCGGAGCCCCGTGCCGGGTACTTGTGTATATATGTGTATATATATACATCCATATAATAAAAAGAAAAATATTCTTGTACATTTGAAGTAAAGGGAATAAACCAAGGAGCAAATCACAACCCTTGGATCTATAAAACAAGTCTATCAATAGTCAAAACTCAGGAAAAAAAACCCCTCCTAAACTCGGGAAAAGTATTTTTTACTATATATAAATATGTATCTTTGAATTCATAAAATCAATCTGGATCGTTAAATAGAAATCAATTGTTTGATCTCAACCATTCAATAAAAAAGAGAAATAAAAAGTGAAAAAATAAATAAATATAGCCCTCCTAAACCTACTACCATGGAAGGATGCACAACTTAGTTTTTGGGAGTTGTTAAGGGCACCACGGTTTTTGCTAGGCGCACCACACTCTCTTAATTTTTTCCGCCTTTTGAAAATACGCCTTGCACATGCATTTTAAGAAAAAGTGTTTAACACGAAAGTTGTAGATCTCGACAAGATCTACATCTTTCGTGTTAAACACATTTCCTAAAAATGCATGTGCAAAGTGTATTTCAAAAAGGCACAAAAACTGATCGTATTTCCAAAGTACGTCTTGTACATGCATTTTTAGGAAAAATGTTCATCATGAAATTTGTAGATATCGTCAAGATCTATAACTTTCGTGTTGAACACTTTTTCTAAAAATGTATGTAAATGACGTATTTCCAAACGGCGTAAAAAATTAAGAGAAAGTACTGCGCCTCTAGCCAAAACCGCGGTGCGCTTAACAACTCCCTAATTTTTTCAATCATGATATAATATTATATATATTATTTAATCATAAAATATCGTGTAGAGAGAGACACAGAGGGAGAGACAGAGAGAAAGAGACAAAGAGAGGGGTGAGAGAGTGCGTTAGTAAGGGAGAGAGAGAGGGAGAGAAAAAAAATTCTACGTATATACATATTTTTTTTACAAAATAAATATTGTAGTATTGATGTATATTTTTTATGATCATTTTGAGTACTCATATGTATATGTTGCGAGCAAAGCCCGCAGACGAATCACACACAGGCGAAACCTGTGCGGAGGAGGGGGAAGCCCGCATGGATGGGGTTGGAGGCCGCCTGAAAGCATCGAGCACGGATCGTCTAATAGAAACCAATTGTTTGATCTCAGCCTTTCAATAAAAAAAAAGAAAAAAAGAGAAAAATAAATATAGCCCTCCTAAACGGAAATTTTTTTTGTAAGCTTAGCGTTCCCTCCTCTAGGAACGCCTTTAAATAAGTTTTACGTGGACCCGATTTATTTTCACTTTCCCGCTGCCTGGAAGAAATATGGCTCTTTTTTCCTTTAACTCTTTCTGCCAGAAAACTTTTTTTCCGACCAAGTTGTAACGCCCCCACCTGTCACATGACATATAACGGTGGGTCCGGCCGGGGCCCCACGTCATATATCACAGACAAGCGAAGGAACTACGTGTGGAAATCAAAATCTATGCGTATCCTTAACTCATCCATTCTAGCGCAGCATTTTTATGTTAGCATGAACTCAAACCAGAATGTCCACCACAATATATAAATACCACATTTATATATGGAACAACACCAGGAATGTATACAACCCACACACCCTGGCCTTATGGCCTTACAGGTTCCTCTTTTACACATCAATAATTTCGTACATCGGCACGCAGGCCGGCCACACATGAAATCCAAACACATCTCTTCGCATGGCCTTCAAGGGCCTATAGCAGCAAGCTAGCATTTCTTTCCACTTATTCAATTCAAGCCACGGCACCTGCAATTAGACATCCAAGCCAACACAGAAAACAAAGCAACGGTCAGCATTTGGCTGACCCTATAACGACCCTACCCCCTACCCGGGGTAGTGGTTCCTTCCCTGTATGCAGTGTTATCATCTATCAGCAAGTATCATCAAGCATCATATGTATATCATTTTCTTATCCCGCTAGCAAACACATCACACCACAAACGCTAGAATCCACCAGACGTTCCGTGCACTCAGGGCACCTTCTTGGCGTACCGGAATCCACCAGTCGTACACCACCGATCCGAGGTGTTAACTTGTTGGTTGATCGGACCTAGTCCACCAGTCTCGCAAGCAGGCGACATCCCGCCCAAACCACTCAGAGGTACAACCTCACAACATCCAATATCAACCAGAGCAGATCGACCCACACCATGTGGTGTGGCAAGCTGGGTTTATCCAAGCTCCCCAGGCATTACCACCAATCGACCCCCCTCCTATTCCGATCGACCCACCCATGTGGTGCAGCAAGCCGGGTTTAACTCGGCTCCCCAAGCATTGTCACCAATCGATCACTACCTAACTAGATCAACCAACCCTAGTGGTGTAACAGGTCGGGTTTATCTCGAGCTCCCCAGGCGTGCTACCAATTGATCATTTCATAACCAGGAGCTTTGCCAAAGCCTCCTCACATTCAGCATCACATCCATACATTCATCACAATAGAAATCCATTTACATCGTACTAAATCCACGGAGTCTTCTCCGGTTTACCCATGAACATCACCAATCCAGACTACCAGTCCAGATGGGCTTCACACAGCATGCCTATATCGTACTCCATATTTCCGGCTCTAAATGCAGACTCAACAAAGGAATCACTTCCGCAAATCCACCTCTTGGTGGAGGATTCCAAGCACATGCATAAAGGAAGGACTTCGATGTCCAAGAAGGAGATCGTTACCCTTGAAGATCGCTTCGGTGCCATGAAGTAGCCAGATGGAAATCACCGCCTTGGCTTTGCCTTCACGAATCCGCTCTCGGATCTTCGCTCCGCACTCCGCAGCTCCTCCAGCAGCTGGTCGTCTCCTCCCTTCCCTCTTGCCTTAGGCCTTTCTTACTCCCCTTCTTGGAATAAAATGAAGAAGAAGAAGATGAAAGAAGGGTTATATCCCCTTTTTGTCGGCCTTCTACACACCTGGACAGAGTCCAGCCACGGGATCCAGGAAGAGGGAATCAAACGATTCAGATTTGGCCAGAAAAGCTTGAACACGGTCTGACACGCCCTGTGACACGCCCGTGTCACAGGCCGTGTCCCCCTAAGCGGCAGTCAACCGACTCAAAACCAACAGTACACGGCCATGGGACACGCCCGTGTTACAGGCCGTGTCACTTGACACGTGTTAGAAAGTAGCGAAAAGAAGCGAAAAGTAGAGAACAAGCGAATAAACTTTTGAATAATTGAAATTTTATTATCCAAAAAAAGATATCATTTACAAAGGTATGACCTCCCTTATATAGAATGGAGGAGATAAGAAAGATAGTGTACAAACAATGTGGGACTAAACATTTACAGTACTGAGCGGCTAGAATAATAGAGACCGCACAGGCCGCGCGGTTAGACAGATGGGTTAACCGCTCGGTAACTCCAGCAGGATAGAACAGGCCGCAGAGGTAGACCGATAGACCGCCCGGTCTCCAGGCTTCAGAGAGACCGCCAGACCGCTCGGTCAACAAACTGCTGGATCAGACCGCTAAGTCGCCCGGTCTAATACTTCAACACTCCCCCTCAAGCTGGAGCATAGATATCAATCATGCCCAGCTTGTCACAAATGCGGAAGAAGGAAGTAGAAACCGGCTTGGTGAAGATATCTGTCAACTCCATGTCAGAGGTGACAAAATGAGTACAAATCTGTTTCTTCAAAATCTCTTCCCGAATGAAGTGACAGTCAACCTCTATATGCTTTGTTCTCTCATGGAAGACCGGATTTCTGGATATGTGTATAGCGGCCTTGTTGTCACAGAACATAGGGAGAGGACAGTCATATACCTCGCCCAGGTCAAGCATGAGAGCCCGCAACCACTTTAACTCACACGTGGTTGACGCCATACTCCGGTAATCTGCTTCGGCACTGGATCTGGAAACAACAGATTGTTTCTTGCTCTTCCAACTCACGAGATTACCTCCAACAAAGGTACAAAAACCTGACGTGGATTTACGATCGCCTTTGTCATCCGCGTAACTTGAATCTGAGTAGGCCTCAACCCTCAGATGGCCATTCTTCTGAAAGAGTAACCCTCTGCCCGGTGCTGCTTTGATATACTCTAAAATCTTCAGGACGGACTGAAGATGGCACTCCCTGGGAGCTTGCATAAACTGACTGACCTTGCCTACAGCGTAGGCGATGTCGGGTCTAGTCACCGTGTGAGATACATGAGTTTTCCTACCAAACGTCTGTACCGTGTGACATCAGATAGAAGAGGCGAATCATCCGTCCACGTTTTGTCTTCTCCAACAGCCATGGGAAAACGAGCTGGTTTGACACCTGTCAATCCTGCTTCTCGTAGAAGATCAAGGGCATACTTCCGTTGAGAGAGAACCAAGGAGTCAAGTTTCCGAGAGATTTCTATCCCCAAAAAGTATTTTGGGGAGCCCATATCCTTCGTGACCAAGTGCTGACGGAGGTGCTTCTTCGTCAAGTCCACCCCATCTCGGTCATCGCCAGTAAGGAGAATATCATCCACATATACGGCCAAAACCACCAGTCCCGAGGCCGTTTTGCGAATGAATAAGGAGTGATCGGCCGAACTCCTTTGAAAGCCGATGGTAGCCACAATACCACTGAATTTGTCGAACCATGCTCGAGGGCTCTGCTTTAGGCCATAAATGGCCTTCTTCAAATGACAGACACGTGTCTCCCCCTGAGCAACATACCTAGGAGGTTGCTCCATATAGACGTCCTCCTGAAGATCGCCATAGAGAAAGGCATTCTTCACATCAAGCTGGGAAATAGCCCAAGCCCGGTTAACAGCCACAGAAAAGAGAACCCGGATGGTGCTGAGGCGAGCAACCGGAGAGAAGGTATCAAAGTAATCAACGCCATAAGTCTGAGTAAATCCCTTGGCCACCAGCCGGGCTTTGTAGCGATCCACAGTGCCGTCGGGGCAAAACTTCACAACGAAGACCCAGCGACAGCCAACCACATCAGTGCCCACGGGAGGAGGAACCAGAGTCCAGGTACCCCGTTCAGTAAGAGTAGCCATCTCCTCATCCATGGCAGACTTCCAATGAGGGAGAGCGAGAGCCTCCTGGTAGGTACGGGGAGTAGAAGTAGCAGAGACGGTCAAGGCAAAACACCTGCGAGAAGGAGAAAGCTGATCATAGGAAACAACAGCCGTGAGCGGGTGTTGAGTACACGCCCGCACCCCTTTGCGAAGGGCAATGGGAACATCCAGGTCAACGGGAGCGTCGGCAACGGGAGCGTCAGCGACCGGAGCGTCCGTGGCGGAGAAGGCTGGCCCGGGACTAGAGAGAGACGGCAGCGGAGAGGAGGGTGGAGGGGTGGGTGGGGAGACGGACTGGGAAGGAGTGGGTGGAGGAGGAGACGAAGGTGGGAAAACGTGGAGAGGTGTGGAAGGAACGGAGATATCATAAGAAAGAGAAGGAAGAGAAGAGGAAGGAGAGAAATAGGAAGCATTTTCGAAAAAAGTCACATCTGCGGAGACAAACTGCTTGCGGAGAAGGGGGTTAAAGCAGCAATAGCCTTTTTGAGTGGTAGAATACCCCAAAAAGACACACTTGGTGGAACGGGGGGAAAGCTTGTCGCGGGTAGAGGAAGGAGTGTGAACAAAGGCCGTACAGCCAAAGACACGGAGAGGAAGAGGAAAAGGTTCCTGGTGGGGGTAGAGAAGGGAGAAGGGAGTCTGGCCGTGGAGAACCGCGGAGGGAAGGCGATTGATGAGATAGCAGGCGAGGAGCACAGCGTAGCCCCAGTAGGAGCGAGGGACGTGCATCTGCGTCATGAGAGTACGCGCAACATCAAGCAGGTGACGGTTTTTACGCTCCGCCACCCCATTCTGCTGGGAGGTGTAAACACAAGTCGTTTGATGAAGGAGGCCATGTTTGTGAAAGAACGCGGAGAACTCATGAGTCAGATACTCCTTGGCATTATCAGAACGTAAGACTTTAATAGAAATAGCAAATTGAGTCTTAATCATAAAGTAAAATGATTGCCAAACAGAAAATAGTTCAGAGCGATCTTTTAATAGATACACAGAGGTACATCGAGTAAAATCATCAATAAAAGTGACAAAATAGGAACTGGCCCGACCAACTGTGCGGGTAGGAGCAGGACCCCATACATCAGAATGAATAAGATCAAAAATGCGAGAGGAGACACGGCCTTGCTTCGGTGGGAAGGAGGAGCGATGATGTTTGCCAAGCTGACACGCATCACAGTTGAGCGGAGAACTGGTAGGAGGTAAGTGGGGCAGAAGCTGACGAATAAGCCGAGGAGGAGGATGTCCAAGACGAAGATGCCACTGAAGGAGATCGGTGGAGGAGGAGTAGGCAGAGAGAGCGGAAACATCGTCGAGGAAGTAGAGGCCGCCGCTCTCAGTCCCAGTAGCAATCGTCCGCTGGGTCCTCGGGTCCTGAAAAGAACAAGTAGTGGGAGTGAATAAGACGGAGCACTGAAGTTGCCGGCATAAAGTAGTAACTGATAACAAATTGCACGGGAACTTCGGGACATAGAGGGTATCCTCCAAGCAAAGCGATGGAGTGAGTTGAACCATGCCCGTCCCATGAACCGGGGACGGGGAACCATCCGCCACACGAACTGGGGGTAAGCGGTCATGGGTCTCAAGACGGGAGAAGCAATGAGGGTTGCCCGTCATATGATTGGTGGCACCGGAGTCAATCAGCCATTTACCTTGGGTAACGACGTGGGCACTACCTGACGTCGTGGCCACAGAGGCAGACGGCCTAGAAGAGGCGGAGGCCGAAGAAGGAGCATCACCGGAAGGGCGAAGATGAGGATGTTTCTGCCAGCAGCGGTCAACAGTATGGCCAGTACGACCACAGTGAGAGCAGAGGAACCGGGAGGAACCCCGTCCGCCAGAGGAGCCACGGCCACTAGGGCCCCCCCTCTGAGCTTGGTGAGCAAAGGAGTCCTGGGAAGGGGGCGAGGCCAACAGAGGCCGCTGGAGGAGCGAAGTAACAGCGGCAATGCGAGCCGTAGTGGCATCCAAAGTAGGAGATTCCGCCTCACCCAAGATCTGCTGGCGGATCATATCATAAGAGTCGGGAAGACGAAGAAGATAACAAACAACCAGGAGTTCCTGGAAGTGTTTGTGCTGGTCGGCCAAGTCCGCGGAGAAGGGGCGATTCTGGAGGATTTCAGCACCAAGAGCCTGAACCTGCTGATAAGCCGCAGCCGGTGACATGGAAGGGTGGGCGAAGAGGTCCGCATAGAGAGTATAAATGCGGGACGTCTGGCCCCCCTTAGAATAGAGAGCAGCGAGGTGAAGCCAGGCGGCCTTGACCGTCTCATCATGGCGAATGACGGGAAGGCACTCATCAGAAAGGCTGTTGGCCAGCCAGGTGCGAACAAGAGCATCACTCGCATCCCAGTCATCAAACTCAGGAGAGGTGCGAGGAGGAGGGTCATCGGTGAGGTGATGACGCTTGCGTTGAGAACGAAGGAGAAAGGTGAAAGAAACGCTCCAATAGGGATAGTTGGAGCCAACAAGCTTGGAAAGGGTGCCAAGGTTGCCCGAAGGAGGAGGAGGAGAAGGAGCTGCAGGAGTAGTGGTGAGACCGGAGGTAGTCATAGAACCCGGCAAGCAGAAGAAGCCGCGCGAACAGTAGCGGTTAGAAAACAGAAGAAGCCGCGCGAACAGTAGCGGCTAGAAAGAGGCAAAGGCACAGCGGGGAAGAGGTCGCGCGGACTGAAATGGCCAAGCGAACAGAAGAGAGGAGAAGAGCAGGTGACCGCGACCAAGATGCGGGTAAGAAAGGTACAACCCGCACGGTCAGGCAGATCACAGCAGCTGCTAGAAAGTGGTCAAAGGCACAGCGGGGAAGAGGTCGCGCGGACTGAAAAGGCCGAGCGAACAGAAGAGAGGAGAAGAGCAGGTGACCGCGACCAAGATGCGGGTGAGAAAGGAACAACCGCACGGTCAGGCAGATCACAGCAGAAAACCGCGAGTAGAGAGACAACACACGCGGACAGAGACAGACCGCAACGACTAGGAAGTCGGAGCGGCAGGAAAGAACAAGGAGCGCGGTGACAAGGAAACAGGTCGCTGCGACAAAGAGCAGTAGGAGAAGAGAACCAAGAAGAAGCAAGCCGCGCGAACAGGGCAGCGGACAGAAACAAGCCGCGCGGATAGAAACAAGTCGCGCGGACAGAAGAGAAGGCAAGCCGCGAATCAAGTCGCAGAACGCGGAAAACAAGCCGCGAACAACAGAGAGCGCACAGAATCAGGAGGAAATGACCGTGTGCTTTGATACCATGTTAGAAAGTAGAGAAAAGAAGCGAAAAGTAGAGAACAAGCGAATAAACTTTTGAATAATTGAAATTTTATTATCCAAAAAAAGATATCATTTACAAAGGTATGACCTCCCTTATATAGAATGGAGGAGATAAGAAAGATAGTGTACAAATAATGTGGGACTAAACATTTACAGTACTGAGCGGCTAGAATAATAGAGACCACACAGGCCGCGCGGTTAGACAGATGGGTTAACCGCTCGGTAACTCCAGCAGGATAGAACAGGCCGCAGAGGTAGACCGATAGACCGCCCGGTCTCCAGGCTTCAGAGAGACCGCCAGACCGCTCGGTCAACAAACCGCTGGATCAGACCGCTAAGTCGCCCGGTCTAATACTTCAACAACACGTCTTCCGACACACCCGTGTAGCTGGCCGTATCACAAGACACGTCTTCCGACACACTCGTGTCGCTGGCCGTGTCACTCACACATCCCAATCTCCACTTCACCCGAGACTCACACGGCCCTGGACACGCCCGTGTTCCAGGCCGTGTGCACCTGGACACACCCGTGTCCCGCAAACACGCACGGGCTCAAGACGTCGAGCTGAGTTCGACGACCACTGACACGCCCTGTGACACGCCCGTGTCACAGGCCGTGTCCTCACTCGAAACTCGACACTCGACGATCGTCGAGCAAAATTCGTCGACCTGACTGAAAGTCCACCTAGTGTCAGCTATGTGCACCTATGGGGGGGGGAATAGGTGACGAGTAGCGCTTTTGCGGAATTTACGAATGTACCTGCACAATAAAAATAAAAAGCACAACACACAGAATACACAGGCAATTTATAGTGGTTCCCCGACTTGGGTACATCCACTTTCCCCCTTCGACCTATCTCCCAACTAGGGACGACTCGGTCTCTTCTCCAACAGGATTGAAATCCAATCCCTGCACTATCGGAAGGAACCTTTCCACACGTGAGAGTCAACACTCCCACAAAACGGGTTGCACCCAACCCTTACAACACGGAACAAAAGTTCCTTTACAACAAAAGTAAATATAGAATGTACACGATATACAAACTTCTTTTGGAGACTACGGTGTTCCTCTTCGTTCGACGACGTGTTCGTGAAGTCAACGAATAGTCTACAACCTTGGTCTCTCTTGGAAAGGATCTTCCCGAAACCGGCGGCGGCAATCCGAGCGGCGGCTTGGTTCGGGATCGACGGCAACGAAGGTGCGCGGCAGCAGTACTTCTGAGATCCAATCTTCGTTGCGAAGCAAACTAGGTCTACCAACGGTCACTCTAGGATCGGTCGTCTCGATCGATTCGGACGGGGGAGTTTTTCCCGGTCAACAAATCGAGAGACAAGGGATCTCTGGATAGACACGTGAGACTCAAGCTTTGCTAAGCTTCTGTCGCCGGAGATCGGGAAGAAATGCGATCAGCAGCGGCGACGGACTAGCGCGAGCGGCGACGGAGGCGGTGGAGAGATTTCGCGATTTTAGGGTTTGCACTCGCTCGGCTTCTTTCTGTGTCGGTATTCCGTTCAAAATACCCGTATATAAATACTGTAGATGCTTTCCAAAATGACCGTTGTGGGACCCACAAGCTGAATCCCTAAGTCTCGGTCCAAAATCTTAACAGCGGCAGAATCCGGTTCAGGAGGATCCAGAAAAACGCCCAAGTCAAAATCGGTGAGAATCGAAAGTGATTCTCGCCGAGACGCCGAGAATCACAGGTGATTCTCGCCGATTCGGCGAGAATCAAAGATGATTCTCGTCGAATTTGCCTTGGTTGCACGCACTGCTTTAGGCCAGGTCGAGACGGCGAGAATCAACCAGTGATTCTCGACGATTCGGCGAGAATCACTTGGTGATTCTCGTCGATTCTTACTTAGAAGCAGAGGTGCTTGCTGTGAAGTGGCTGGGTCGAGTTCGGCGAGAATCAACTTCTGATTCTCGACGAATCGGCGAGAATCACAAGTGATTCTCGTCGATTTGAACTTAGACGAATTTTCGTCTTTCCACCTATGAGGTGCTCCTTGACCCATCCTTGCTCCTTGTCTGCTCCTGCATCTTTACAGCCCTGTGCTTGAAAATAAGTGCACTCCAATAGAGAGAATACACGTAGGCCAACACACTGATCTGCTCAACGAGGGATTACGTCGTGCAGACCCGTGTATATTGACCTACTGCACCCTGACATTGGTGTGCACTTAGCGTGGAAAAACTGCAAGCACAACTAGAAAGATTTTATCAAATACATAGTCTATTAACCTTAGCTTGTCCAGGGGCTTCTTCAAATCAGGTACATTGTGGATACAATACCCAACAATCTCCCCCTATTTGAAGAAGCCTAAACCCTACAAGCTAAGGTGAATAGAGCAAATGAGAATGAAAACCATAAACTTAAAATTGAGTTGAGTGAGTTATCCCTTACCAATACCAATTTCTTGGGAGCAAGCTTGGAGCCACCTTAGCCTTAGCCGAGAGGGTAATCTCCCCCTTTTCGGCTTCTGCAAATCGGGGTCTGTAGCGTTTGGCCCTTTGCTCCCCCTCAGTTCTTGCATCTGTACTCACGCTGGAGTTCCTTGCTCCCCCTCAGATCATGCACGAGCCTGGAGCTTCTGTAGTCGTCATTCCTCATATTTGAGCATCCCCAATTCAGTCTTGAAAAGATTGAACTTGGCCTCGTCTAAGGGCTTTGTGAATATATCAGCAATCTGCTTGTCCGTGGGGACATAACAGAGAGAGATGTCCTTGTTTTCCACGTGCTCCCGAATGAAGTGGTAGCGCACTTCAATATGATTCGTTCTGCTGTGCGATACAGGATTGTTGGCAATGGCAATTGCACTGGAGGAGTCGCAGTACATGGGTACTTCCTTGAACTGAAGGTCGTAGTCGGCTAACTGGTTTCTGATCCATAGAAGTTGTGCGCAACAGCTTCCTGCCGAGATGTACTCTGACTCTGCTGTGGAGGTTGCAACACAATTCTGTTTCTTGCTGTTCCATGAGATAAGCCTCCTGCCGAGGAATTGACACGTCCCGGAGGTGCTTTTCCTGTCATCCCTGCTCCCTGCAAAATCAGCATCCGAAAAGCCTATTAGCTCGACATCATTGTTTCTCGGGTACCACAAGCCAAGATTAGGAGTACCTTTAAGGTATCTTAGAATTCGCTTTGCAGCGACATAGTGAGATTCCTTAGTGTTCACCTGATATCGGGCACATACACATGTGGAGAACATAATATCCGGTCTACTGGCAGTAAGGTAGAGCAGGGATCCAATGATGCTTCTGTATTTGGTTTCATCGAAAGGTTTACCTTTCTCATCCTTATCCAGAGACAAGGTGGATCCCATTGGAGTCCTCATAGAGGTTGCACTCTCCATTCCGAATTTCTTAAGGAGTTCATTTGTGAACTTCGCCTGAGAGATGAAGATTCCATCCTCAGACTGTTTCACTTGAAGTCCTAAGAAATACTTGAGCTCTCTCATACTGCTCATTTCAAACTTTCCTTGCATAAGTTTAGAAAACTTTTTGCAAAGATTGTTGTCCGTTGAGCCGAATATTATGTCATCGACATAGATTTGCACCAGCAAAATCTTGCCTTTAACTTCCCTGAGAAACAATGTTCTATCTATTTTACCTCTGGAGAACTTGTTCTAAAGAAGAAAACTAGATAAAGTCTCATACCAAGCTCGTGGAGCTTGTTTCAACCCATATAAGGCCTTATTAAGAAAATAAATATGATTGGGATAAGTAGGATCGACAAAACCTGGGGGTTGAGCGACGTATACTTCCTCTTTCAGGTCTCCGTTCAGAAATGTCGATTTCACATCCATTTGATAGACTGTGAATCCTTTGTGTGAAGCATATGCCAGGAACAGCCTGATTGCCTCGAGCCTTGCTACTGGTGCGAAGGTCTGGTCGAAGTCAATCCCTTCCTCCTGTCTGTAACCTTGAGCCACCAGTCTTGCTTTGTTCTTTATGATGACACCATGTTCATCCAGCTTATTTCTGAAGATCCACTTGGTGCCAATCACATTCTGCTTGTATGGTCTGGGAACTAGCGTCCAAACGTTACAACGTTCGAATTGATGCAGTTCATCTTGCATGGCCAGAATCCATGCCGCATCTTTGTTCGCCTCGTCGAACTTCTTTGGCTCTACCTGTGACAGGAAGCTAAGATGCAATACTTCGTTAATTGTACCTCTTCGAGTTCTGACACCAACACGAGGATCCCCAATGATCTGATCTCTAGGATGATCTCTCACGTGCCGGAGCTCTAGAAGTCTGGCGTCTGGAGCTTCAACTACTTCTTGGGCTTCGCTTTCTTCTAAGAGATTTGTTCCATCTTGATCTTCAACATTTTCAGATGACGTGGAGGTGGAGACTTTGACGTACTTAGGAGCGTCATCTTTAGCGGTCTCATCCAGACTCAGCTGTTCCAGTCGTGCACCTGCATCTTCAAGAATACTGCTGGAAGAGTTATTGTTAAGCAAACTTCCTTCATCAAATACAACATTTATTGATTCTTCTACCACTAGGGTTTTCTTATTGAAGACCCTATATGCCCGACTGTGGGCACTATAGCCCATGAATATGCCTTCGAAGCATTTTTCACCGAACTTAGTACGCGGGTACTTCCCATTATTCAGTACATAGCATCTGCAACCAAAAATCCTCAAGTAGGACATGGTTGGTTTCCTGCCTTTCAGTAGTTCGTAAGGCGTCTTACGATGATGCTTGTTGATCAATGCTTGGTTTTGTACATGACAAGCTGTATTGACAGCCTCTGCCCAGAAGTATTCCGGGAGAGAGGCGTCTTTCAACATTGTCGTGCAGGCTTCAATGAGAGTTCTATTTCTCCTCTCCACAACTCCATTTTGCTGAGGAGTGCGCGGGGAGGAAAACTCATGAAAGATACCTTGTTCTTCACAAAATTCTGTCATAGCACCAGACTCGAATTCTGTTCCATGGTCACTTCTGATTTTGACCACTGAGCAGTTAAATTCGTTCTGAACCTGCTTGACAAAACTAGTGAAGATGTCAAAAGTATCTGACTTTCGTTTCCAAAAGAACACCCATGTAAACCGAGAGTGATCATCAACTATCACTAGCGTATAGGACTTGCCTCCCAAGCTATGAACTTGCATTGGACCAAACAAGTCCATATGTAAAAGGTAAAGACATCGGGAAGAGTCTTTGTCAGCGATGCTCTTAAAGGTAGCTCGAGTCTGTTTGCCCATCTGGCATGCAGGACAGGGGCTATCTTTGATGCACTTGATACTGGGGGCATCCCTTACTAAGTTCTTAGAAAACAGCATAATAATTGTCTTGAAATTAATATGTGTCAATCTCTTGTGCCATTGATCACAAAGAGATGCACTGCCGGTTGCCACAAGGCATACGGGGGTAGATGAATCTATACTGAGAAAATCTAAGCAGAAGATATTTCTGCTCCTAATGCCTGATAATACCGTCTCAGAAGAGGTACGTGAAATTATCAGACATTTATCCTTGCAGAACTTAACGTCATAACCTTTGTCACATAACTGACTTACACTGATCAGGTTATGGTTTAACCCTTCAACATAAGCCACGTCGGTGATAGAGATTATACCGTTGGAAATCATACCGTAACCTCTGGTGACTCCTTGATCTGACCCTCCAAAGATGACATTGGGTCCATTCTCGACTGGAGTGTAATCACGCAGCAGGCTTCTTGTCTCAGTCATATGCCGGGAGCATCCACTGTCCAAATACCAGATCGGCGTTTTGGTGGCCTTTGGACATTCCTGCAAAACAAAATTAATTTGCCTTAGGAACCCAATCGAACTTGGGTCCTAGATTCCTGATTAGCACACTCCCCCTCGGAAGGTTAACCTTACGAGTGGTCGGCCTCGCATTGCTAACATGGGGAGTCTCGTAGTACCTTGGATTAAACCAACAATCCACGGCAAAGTGACCGACTTTGCCACAGCACCAACAGTCGAACCTGTTGTATCTCTTCCTAGGCTCCTGCCTTACCCTGAGAACGATGGGTACAGCTGGGGCCTTGGATCTGGAGGTGGAGGCCTCATGATGACGGCAGTCACATGACTTCGTCACCTTCTGTATAACAGGCTTGACTTTTGGTGTCTGCTTTCCATTATGCCCGCTAGAGAATGGACGATAATTTCATATGTGGATTTCCTCATAAGGTGCCTTGAAGGCACTCTCACCGAAGTTCCGGGGAAAGTTCCAACCGTCATACCGGCTCTTTGGCTTTGCAACCGAGGGTCAGAAATGATGCCCAAATGTTGACTCAAAGTCATGTTGATTGCAAGGAAAGCTGGGCTTTCTGAACGCAACAGGACTAAGAGGAGCCTTGCCCTTTTCATCAGCAGAGGCCTTCTTGGCGGCCTTATTCTTCCTCTGGTTCCTGTTTCTCCTGGAAGAGGAACCAGATACCCCTACATGCCCCAAGCCAGCTCCTTTGGCCTGAGCAGAGAAGGTATCAACAACTGGAAGAACAGTTTTTGGCATAGAGAAGCTCTTGACGATCTTCCTTTCTGCTGCAAGTTGTTCTTCCAACCTGTCGACTTCCTCCTGCTTAAGATCAAGGAGCTTAAGGGACTCTGAGTGCTTTGAAGTCAGGTCGAGGTGTTCCTGTCGGAGAGAAATCAAGCTGGTGACCTCTTCCCTTAGGGAAACACACTCGCCCTTAAGGAATTTTACTTCCTTTTTCTCAGCCTTCAATCTCTTTCGGCACTCCTCGAAGGTGTTGAGCAGAAGCTCATACTTCTCGAGGAGCTCAGCTTCGCGGGCCGAAAGGCTAACCTCAGGTTCATCGTCCTGAGACTCAGGATCAGAGTCAGAGTCGGAGAGAGGTGTGTGAGCTTTTACCTTCCCAGTAAATGGGGGACATTCTCCTTCTGAGTCGGAGCGACCCACCAGCCCGAAGTAGGCTTCCTCATCATCACTGGAGTCTGAGGAATCAGACTCACTTAGTGTCTTTGGCCTTCTGGCGATGTAGCTCCGCTCCTTCTTCTTATCTCTGGAGGATTTGAGCTCCTCACCTTTTCCCTTTTCTCTTTTGCTTTGATAGCAGTCGGCCACGACGTGTCCTGGCTTATTGCATCCAAAGCAAATAATATCAGAAGAACGATGTTTGTTAGGTTTAGATGCATACCTGTCAGAAGAATAATTTTTCTTCTGATGCCTGGAGGAGGAGCTGTCTTTCTTTCTTTGATTCCTCATCTTGAGGAACTTCTTGAACTCTCGGGTGATGAGGGAGAAATCCTCCTCCGACAGCTCTGAGCTGGAGGAGCATGGCTCGGAGTCCTCCTCTTCTTCCTTATTCCTGGCACGGTATGACACCGCACCCTTCCCTTTTCTGGAGTAACTGGCTTTTAGAGCCACAGTCTTTTCTTTTGCAGCAGCCTTTTCTGCTTCTTCCTCTGCTTTCCTGGTGTTCAGCTGAAGCTCATAGGACATCAGCTTCCCAAACAGGATTTGTGGATCAGTTTCTGCTAGTCTGCCAAATTCTCTGATGGCGCAGATCTTTGTGTCTCATTCCTTAGTAAGGGACCTAAGGAATTTGTCATTGAGTTCACCATTGGTGAACACTCTTCCGTAGCCCTTGAGGGCGTTGAAAATCTTTAGGAAGTTCTCGTAGGTGACTCCGATCTCTTCCTTAGGCCCTTGCCTGAAGGCCTCATATTTTTGGTTCAGGAGGGATCTCCGATCATCCTTCACTTCATCCGTGCCCTCCATTAGGATGATCAGGCACTGCCAGATCTCCTGAGATGTCCTGCAGTTGCTGAAGTTTTGCATCATAGAGTCATCAAGTGCGCTGACCAGGATGTTCCTTGTCTTCATGTCAAGGCCCACTAGTACCATCTCGTCCTTGTCCATTTCAGAAAGTGTCTTCGGCACTTTCTTGGTGGGATCAATGGTGGAGGCCTTAGTGGGGACATAAGGTCCCTCCTCCACGATCATGAAGAGTCGAGGATCAACTGCTTCCATGTAGAACCTGATCCTTTCCTTCCAGATAGGAAAGTTGAGCCTGGTGCACACTGGGATCTTGCCGGAGAACTTGAGCCCGTCCATAGTAGATGTTTGTCTTCTTCTTGACACTAGGGGCAGGATTCAACTTCAAGGTGTTCGCCGGCGGCCGGCGAACCCGCCGGTGGGTGCCGAGAAGGCCGGCGGTGGCTGTTAAACCCAGATCGTCGAACGAACGGAGTTCGACGACCCGTTCGACGAACGTCCCATTCGACGATCGTCAAACAGGGGAGGGGGCGTTTTTAATTTTTTTTATTATTATTTGTTCAGCCGTTGAGTGCACACTCAACGCCTGTTCAGGCGTTGAGGGTGCACTCAACGCCTGGGCAGGCATTGAGGGTGCACTCAACGCCTGTTCAGGGGTTGAGTGCACGCTCAACGCCTGTGCAGGCGTTGAAAGTGCACGTACGCCTGTTCAGGCGTTGAGAGCACACGCAACGCCTGGGCAGGCGTTGAGTGTCCACTCAACGCATGCCCAGGCGTTGATAGTGCACTCAACGTCTGGGCAGGCGTACACCAACGCCGAGGGGCGGGCGAAGCCCGCTTGATTGCCAAGCGGGAGAAGCCCGCAGTGACGCATCGAGAACGGGCGAAGCCCGATCGAAGATGCTAGTATATATACACACACACACACACACACACACACATACATATAATAAAAAGAAAAATATTCTTGTACATTTGAAGTAAGGGAATAAACCACAGAGGAAATCACAGCCCTTGGATATATGAAACAAGTCTATCAAAGGCCAAAATCAGGAAAAAACCCTCCTCCCGAAAATCCTGATACAAAGGTAAAAACTTGAAAACTCTGACGGTCTGCCGCCGACGGCCTGACAACCACCCACTGGCGGGTTCGCCGGAGTCCAGTGAACCCCCCGGGGTTATCCGACGACGAACAAGCAGAGGACCGCCAGCGAGCCCCAGATCTGTGGTTGGGAGGCTGGGATCCGGAAATAATGCCAGTTAACTGAAGATTTTTTAATAAATTAAAAGTTTTTTAATCATTTAATAAATTAAATTACTAAAAATAGAAAAAAACATTAAATATTTTTTTAATAAATAAAAATATTATAAAATTAAAGTTATTTTGAAAATAAATGAATATCATTTAAAGATATTAAATTTTTTTTAAAAAAAATGCAGGGGCGAACAAAGCCCGTGGGGGGGGAGATGAGTTCTATCGCACGGTGCACGGGGGCCCCCATGCACTAACACTCGTATATATACAGGAAAACTTTTAGGACAATTGTGAAGCCCCTAAACAACCAAAACTTCAATATTAGCTATCAAGCTTGACTGGCCTGCAAATAGCCAATTTCAAAAAAAAATTCCCTCCCCCTCCTCCCGATTTTTCCGATCCCAAGCTTCAGCCGAACCCAAAGTCACGACCCTCCATGCCGCCGCCGGCATCCTGATCTCCACCCACCGGAGGGTTTGTTGGGGTCCGACGAACTTGCCGGTGGTTGTCCGGTGGTGAACGGTGAGTGCCACCGGCGGCGAAGGCCCTGCCTGTGAGCCCCATATCTGGGTGGCGGTCAGGCTGAAGACGACGACATGGTCATGGCTGCCGCGTGCGGCGGAACAAGGGAAAATCAGGGGTGGCGTCGGCGGCGCTCCGGCCGCCGAGAGGGCCATGCACCACGTTCAGAATGGGGGGAGGGAGAGAAGGTTTCACCTAAGTTTGGTGGGCTCGGGAGGGGCCGGCCTGGTCGGCCATGGCTTGGTGGTGGTGGAGGGGGAGGGAGGCCTCGGCTTGGATTTTTTGGCCACCAGAGCTTCGGCAGGTGTAACGCCCCGTAATTGTCGTTGACAGATTTCATATGCTTGAGGGGCGTTACGTTGGCTTTGACCGTTGTGCGAGCATGGTTTTTCCCACGGGCTTGCGAGTGACTGTTTTGGTAGCCGAGTTGCACGATTCCCCAGCAAACCGGAGTCCAAATTGGGGACTCGGTGAGGCCTCTTAGGGAATGCTTGCACTTGTTCGCGCCCGGGAATGTTGCTCAAAACGAGTTGCTGGTACAGGAAAACAAAAAAGGGTAAAAAGTTCTTAAGGCAAAAATGGTCTAGGACGTCACAGAAACATTTTTCAAAACAGGAAAAAATAGTCTTTTTTTGTGCGTGACACGCCCCCTGACACGGGCGTGACCCAGGGCGTGACCTGGGCGTGACCTCCTTGACTCGACGACTTTTTCTTGCGTCGAGTTGAGCTCAACGAATGGGGTACACGCCCCGTGACACGGGCGTGTCACGGGCCGTGTCCCGCAGTGTCGAGTGTCGAGTGTCGAGTGTCGAGTGTCGAGTGTCGAGTGTCGAGTGTCGAGTGTCGAGTGTTGGGTGTCGAGAGAGGGTACACGCCCCGTGACACGGGCGTGTCACGGGCCGTGTCCCGCAGTGTCGAGTGTCGAGTGTCGAGTGTCGAGTGTCGGGTGTCGAGAGAGGGGACACGGCCTGTGACACGGGCGTGTCACAGGGCGTGTCAAGCTGTGTCGAGTGTCGACACTTTGTGTCGACGAAGTGTCGAGACACGGGCTACACGCCCTAGGTCACGGGCGTGACCGACCCGTCACGGGCGTGTACCCGGCCGTGTACCGTGTGGATAAACTTGGATATGCCGACTTTCTGCGCCGCTTAAGGTACACGCCCTGCGTCACGGGCGTGACACAGGGCGTGACCGACACGAAAATCGACTTTTTCCAGTTTTTTTGCGCCGTTCATTTCCTTGATTCTGGATCAAATGGTCCAGCTCGGTTCTGGCAGAAATAAGGCCGAAACAGAGAATTCTTCTCCTCATTTCATCTTCTTCTTCATCTTCTTCCTCATTTCAAAGGAAAGCAAGGGAGAAAAGCTAAGGAAAGGGAAGAAGAAAAGAGGGCATCCGTCGCGGTGTCATCTCGGTTCAGGCAAGCGGTGTTCTTCACCCTTGCCAATCTTGTTTTTTTGTTCTTTGATTAATTGCTCTTTCAATTTCCTAGTTTGTTCTTCTTGATTTGTGTTGTATCTCACTAGCCCTATATGCTTATTTTGTTTAGTTATGAATCCTCTTGATTCTCATCAAATTTCCCTAACCCAAGTTAAACACGTTTCCTTTCATCGTGTTTCGCCTCGACACTTTTGTTAGGGGGAGTGCCAGTTGGATCGGCTACATGAACATGAACAAGGTGACGATTTAAAACAAGTACCCACTGCCTAGAATCGATGATTTGTTTGATCCACTGCATGGCAGTTCCGTATTTTCGAAGATTGATCTCCGCTCGGGCTATCATCAGCTCAAGGTCCGAGAGTCTGATATTCCGCGGACTGCGTTTCGATCAATACATGGCCATTTTGAATTCCTGGTGATGTCGTTTGGTTTGACCAACGCACCATCAACTTTCATGGATATGATGAACAGGGTGTTCAAGGCCTACTTGGATAAATTTGTGGTGGTTTTTATTGATGACGTTCTTGTCTACTCCCGTAGTGCTGAGGAGCATGAACAGCATCTGCGATTGGTATTGGCCACCTTGCGAGACCAAAAGTTGTTCGCCAAGCTAAGCAAATGCGAGTTTTGGTTGCCACAAGTTGCCTTTCTGGGTCATGTCATTAATCACCATGGAATTTCAGTGGATCCCGAAAAGATTGCTGCAGTCATGGAGTGGAGGAGACCGGAGACACCCAAGGAGATTCGAAGCTTCTTGGGATTGGCCGGCTATTATCGCAGATTTGTAAAAAGGTTTTGCTACGTTGGCCGCACCTTTGACTCGCTTAACCCAGAATAATGTGGCGTTTGATTGGACTGACAAGTGAGAGGCATCATTCCTTGAACTCAAAAACCGGTTATGTTTCGCCTCGAAACTTTTCAAGCATTTTGATCTAAAGAAAATGCGTGTGCAGTTCTCCCCTGCACGACGTGACATCATAACCCGTAGTTCTTCTTGCTCTGATACGATGTATTCGTTGAGGAAATGCGGGTTGTGACAGCAGGGGGTTGGGCAGGGGGAGGGAGATGGTTCAGAAAGTTTGAGGGAAGGAGAGGGGTGGGTGGCCTTTTATAGGGATGGGGAGGGGGAGCTCCCTTCCTTTGGGCAAGGTGGGACTAATCCCTCCTTAGGGAGGGATTAATCCCCATCCTCTAGCTGTCAAAGGATAGCTGGAGGTCCCTTATTTTTCCCCATGTGGGGAAAAAGGGATGAAGCCCTTATGGGCTTGGGCCTTATGGGTAGGAAAGAGAGAAGGGGAAAGAGAGAAGAGGGATAGGGTGGGCCTCCATTTAACCTAGGGAGGCTTGCTGGTTGGGGGCCCAAGAAGAGTGAAGGGGGGCATGGGCCATCCTCCCTTGGAGAGGGGGTGGGCCCCTACTTGGAGAAAAATCCAAAAAGTGGATTTTTAGGGGGGTTGACCAAGTCAACCCTAGGGTGGGTCCCCCTTGTTGGTCAAAGTCAAAGTGGGTCCAAGTCATCGGGGTTGGGTCAAAGTTCGGGTGTCGTGTCATAATTGGTGTGCACACGCTTTTTGGTGTACGACTACGCTTGATTTGACGACGGGTTGACCAATTGTCGTCGAAATTGACTGGGACAACTTCTATTGACTTCGTATTGACCACACGAGTCCAACGCCACTGAATGAGGTTGAATCAGAGTCCGTTTGGTAAAAGTACAGAATTTGTGCGTTGCAGTGCGCTAAAATGGTCGAAGTGCGTAAAACTGTCGTTAGATCTCGGATTGTGACGTGACGGGTTCCGATGTACATGTCTAGGTTATTTGAGATCACAGGAATCGACATAACTCAATTCGAAGTTTTCTTGCTCGATATCCAAAATCTGCTCTCGTTGCGTTTTACGAGGAATGGTCACATTCACTATATGACCCAGCAGTCCAACTGAACGAGTTTTGATGCACTCGCATTGACTACACGAGGTCATAGGAACTGATAGAACTCAATTCGGAGTTCTCTAGCTCTATTTCCTGCCTAGGGTTATCTCCTACCGGGTCATGGGTAGGGTTCAAGCCACTTTTATTGGGCCCGCTAGGGTTCTGGCAGCCCAATAAAAGTCGGGATGTTACATAGGGCTAACCTCCTAGCCTGAGGGTAGGACTTTAAACTAAAGTCTGAGGTAGGATCTGTGTGCCTGAGTTATAGGAGAATATTTATCCAAGTGTAGGGCCTTGGGTCTGAGTGTGGGACTTGGAGGAGTCTGAGAAATCCTGAGAGATTTATGTTGTAAGCTCATTGAGCCGAGTTTGGAGAAGTTGGCCTTGTCTAACAATCTGTTAAAAAGGTTGGAGGGACAGTGGATGTACCCATACTCTGGGGAACCACTATGAAATACTTGTGTGTTGGTTGTGTTATTGAAAGCTAAACTATAAACTAAAACACACGACACAGTAAACCAGGAAAGTTAAAAAGGAATCATAAAAAGACCCTAAACCTATTCACCCCCCCCCTTAAGGTTTAACTACTCTTGAAACTAAAGACTTTTAGGAAGAACAGTCGATTGTGCGTCCCATAGGTGAGTAAACTTCGAGAAGAATTAATGTATGAGGCTTATTATACCAAGTACTCAATTCACCCGGGGAGCACAAAAATGTATAAAGATATGAAAAAGCTGTTCTGGTGGCCAGGACTGAAGAAGAAATAACGTTATATGTGGCAAAGTGTCAGACTTGTGCCTTGGTGAAGGCCGAATGTCAGAAGCCCGGTGGATTTTAGAAGTCTTTGCTTATACCAGAATGGAAGTTCGATAATATATCCATGGATTTCGTGCATGGTTTGCCGAGATCGCAGAAGGGAAACGGTGTCATATGGGTGATCGTTGACCGTTTGACGAAAGTGTCGCATTTCATCCCGAATAGGAAGGACGATTCAATGGAAAAGTTGTCAAAGCTTTACGTGGATAATATTGTACGACTATATAGTGTGCTTCGTAGCATCGTGAGTGACGAGATGAGTGCTTCACATCTAACGACTAGAGGCTAATACATTAACTGTTGGGTACCAAGCTGAAGCTCAGTATGACCTTTCATCCACAAACGGATGGTCAGACCGAGAGGATAAATAAGATGATGGAGGACATGCTTCGCATGTGTGCCCTAGATTTCGGGAAGAGGTAGGAGAATCACCTGTTTATGATCGAGTTAGCTTACAATAATAGCTACCAGACAAGCATCCAAATGGCCCCTTTCAAGGCCCTTTATGGTAGAAAGTGTTGTACACTGTTGTCGTGGCTGGAGACGGGCGAATCAAAGCTGTTTAAGCTGAAGGAAGCTGAGGATGCGACTTCGATTGTTCGAACAATCTGGGAGCAGTTGCTGATCGCTCAGGATAGGCAGGCTAAGTACTATAATGTCAAACACAAAAAATTCGAGTTCGTCATGGGCGATTGTGTTTACTTGAAGATCAAACTGTTCAAGGGCGTGTCAAGGATTCAACGCTTGAAAAAGTTGAGTCTGAGATACCTTGGGCCGTTTGATATTTTGGGGTGTGTTGGTTAAGTCGCCTATCGGTTGAAGCTTTCAATGGAACTTAGTGGTTTGCACAACGTATTCCACATATCGGTGTTGTGGAAGGTGATGCAAGAGCCAGCACAAGTGGTATAACGGTCCAGGCCCATCCCATGGGAACCCGCTGGCACCGCCGGCCTACCAGGGTCCAGACCCGGGCCCACCACTGGTAGTAAGCCTTTCACATTCAAGCATGCAGGTCATGCACCCCAACCCCTCTCCAGCCCACCGGCGGGTTGTTGGTGGTCGCAGCCTCCCTTTGATGAGGTAAACTCGATAGTCAAGCCCGCACTACGGGGACTTCCCAGGAGGTCACCCATCCCAGGATTTCTCCAGCCCGTGCACGCTTAACTATGGAGTTCTTTCAACTCTCATCACCAATTGATCTGGTGATGAGGGAGTTGTGGAAAGCTTTCTTATCAAGGTCCTGGGTTCGAGACCTAGTGACAACAACCTACCGTGCTGATAAACAGGCCGGAGAGGGGTTGGGGTGCATGACCTGCAGGCTTGAATGTGATAGGCTGACTACTAGGAGTGGGCCCGGGTCTGGACTCTGGTAGGCCGACGGTCTAGCGGGTTCCCATGGGATGGGCCTGGACCGTTACAAAAAAGTGCACTTTTTGTAACGGTCCAGGCCCATCAACATGGGGACCCAGCTGGAACCGCCGGCCTACCAGGGTCCAGACCCGGGCCCACCACTGGTAGTCAGCCTTTCACATTCAAGCCTGCAGGCCATGCACCCCAACCCCTCTCCAGCCCACCGGCGGGTTGTTGGTGGCCGCAGCCTCCCTTTGATGAGGTAAACTCGATAGTCAAGCCTGCACTACGTGGACTTCCCAGGAGGTCACCCATCCCAGTACTACTCCAGCCCGAGCTACAGCTCAATTGGTGATGAGAGTTGAAAGAACTCCATAGTTAAGCGTGCTCGGGCTGGAGTAGTACTGGGATGGGTGACCTCCTGGGAAGTCCACGTAGTGCAGGCTTGACTATCGAGTTTACCTCATCAAAGGGAGGCTGCGGCCACCAACAACCCGCCGGTGGGCTGGAGAGGGGTTGGGGTGCATGGCCTGCAGGCTTGAATGTGAAAGGCTGACTACCAGTGGTGGGCCCGGGTCTGGACCCTGGTAGGCCGGCGGTTCCAGCTGGGTCCCATGTTGATGGGCCTGGACCGTTACAAGTGGTTGTGGTGGATCAGGTACCGATTGATGTTGGGTTGACAACGAAGATCAAGCCAATTCACATTGAGGACGTGCAAGTCAAGCAACTTTGCAATAAGTCAATCAAGATGGTCAAGGTCCGCTGGGACAACTGTGGCCGAGAGGAACTATCGTGGGAGCGAGAGCAAACCATGAAGGCGGAGTTCCCCGAGTTATTTGTTTGAGGTACACAGTTTGTTATTGTTACTTCTTTAGTTTCCTGCATGGCTTAATTTCGGGACGAAATTCTTTAAGTGGGGGAGATTTGTAACGCCACAAGTTCCTAAAGCAAGAAAATAGTTTATGTGAGATACCGTCATACGGTAGGTTGTTATCGTCGACAATAGTACCGTGAGAAGGGTGACAGATCTTTCGGGAAGCTACCGCCCATCGGTAGATACATCGCTGGCATTTGCATGGTCCATTTAATTGGCGAAGATCTCGGGTTGTTACCGCGCGGTGGTAGTAGTTACCGCGTGGCGGTAGTGGAAGCTGTTGCGTCGTAACCGACGCTAAATACCATGTGGCGGTAGTAACCTGTCGCGCGGTGATAGTCGGCTGTAACAGCGTGGCCACGTGTCGACCTATGATTGGGGGGGTCTTGGGAGGTGAGCACGCGAACCGAGCCATTGATTGGGGTACCGCGCGGCGGTAGCAAGTTACTGCACGACGGTAGCTCGATTTAAAACGTAGGAAGTGATGTTTTCACTTTATTTTCTTCTGAGCCCTAATTCTGAGCGGCTGGAGAAAGGAGGAGGAGCGTCGGTCGAAGAATATCTTGCCGCCGTTGGAGTTTCAAAGTCCCAATCCGTAAGATAAGTTTGGATCTACGGGGGTAAAGCCATATCAGACTTCTAGGGTAACGATCTTCTTCCTTGGACATGTGAAATCCTTCTTTTTGGCATGTGAGGGTAGACGCTCTACGAACACGTGGAAGTGGTTCTCCCGACGGGTAGATCCATGTATCCCCGTTAGTGTTGTATTTAGATTCGAAATCAAAGTACGAAATAAACATGATGTGTGAAGCCCATCCGAACAGATTGGTCTGCATTGGTGATGTTTGTATTTTTCTATGTTGGAGAAGACTCCGATCGTGTAGATTTCCGAGTTACGGGGTGTGCAGTTGGCTGCATAGAGAGTACTGGGGGATGATCTCCAGGAAAACACCCGTTTAAGGGGAAGAATCGATAGTTTGTCCCCTACCGCGCGGCGGGGGCTCCCAATGAGCAGTTTTTTGTTTGTAAGGCCTGACTCGTGGATACCTGAGGGCCATTGTTTTGTAAGGCATGTCTTGTGGAGATCTGAGGGCCATCATTTGGTGAGACCTGTCTCTTGAAGACCTGGGGGCCAATGTGTGGAGCTGAGAGCCTGTGTGGCCCAGCTTAGACGGCCTTGAGTGCCAACCTAGGATCATAATGAGGTTATGTATCGTACGGATGGGAATGGGGATGTTATCCCGCATCGTAGCTGCCACACAGACGATTTGAGCACAAGAAATAACTGAATTGTACCCAACCCTATGTCGATCGACCTAGAGTGAGTCAAAGTGTGGATCTGGGATCACCATGACTTGGTCATAGCCATAGGGGGGTTGTCTTTGGCTTTGGCCCTGAAAGACAGAAAAGCTCAAATGTTGTTGACCGTCGCAAAGAACAGAGGTATGACCCTTGAGGTCCTATGCACCGAGAATGTGCCTTGGGAGCACGGGTGTTGGACGGTCATGCCAACGTCTGTGACAAATGGTACTTAAATTGCACGTTCTGATTGCCAATATTTGTATATGCTAATGCCTACAAGGAAGGAACGCCACCACCCCGAGTGAGGGGTGAGTCATTATAATTTGTTCTGCTAATGCTGACCGTTGCTATGTTTATCAATGTTGCGGTTGAATGTCTCATGCAGGTGTAGCAGAGCCAGACGAGAAATAACGGGTTGGAGACCATAGTTGCTAAGCTGGCCCTCGAAGGCCAAAACGAATTACCTGTCTTTATTTATCGTTTATGTGTGACCGGTCTGCATGCTGATGTATGTAAGACACTATTATTTGAGAAAAACCTTATAAGGCCTTAAGGCCACAACATATGTGTATTGTACTTTTATTCCTATCTAGTTGTGTGGACATTCAAATGGTTGTGTTCTTATAAACATTTAATTAACTTCCGCTAGAATGCACTCTAAGTTAGGATAAACGTTTGTGGATTATGGTTTCAATATGTAACTCCACTAACTATCTGTAGTATATGACGTCGGGTCCCGACCAGATCTTCTGTTCTATGCTATGTGACGGATGAGGGTGTTACAACATGCATGCGACCTACTGGGATGAAGCCGTCTTTGCATCAAATCACATTCTTAATAAAGATCATCATACAAAGTTGAAACAGACATTATATGATCTTTGTTTTAAAAGACCTCATAGATTTGATAATTTTAAGACTTCGTGATATATAGCTTATGCTAGGATACCTAGCCCTAGGAGATCTAAGATTGAACCTATGACAAACACATGTATCTATTTAGGATGTGCAGATGATAATGTTGCAGACATACTTTTAAATCTCTCAACTAATACTGTAATAGAATCTAAAGATGTCGTTTTATTTGAGAATAAATTTCTTAAAGATTAAAAACCCGACACTTCCAGGTCTGTCAACCACTAGTACTGAGACTGTTGTTGAGATAGAACTAAGAATATCCGACACTAAACCTATAGACACTAGTGGTTTAGAATCTAAAAGATTATCTAATAGAGAAAGAGTGTCTGAAAACTTTGGTGCGGTACGTGCGCGGGGCGCGGCCCCGCACGGGGTGCAGCCCTGCGCGACCGCATGGTGCGCGGCCCTGTGCGGCCGCACGTTGCGCGGCCGCGCGGTGCGTGGCCCTGCGCGGCCGCACGGGGTTCTTCTGTTCGTGTTGGACGGGCGCACGCGGCCCGATTAGGCGTTACTGCGTGTTCGACCCCCTTCGAGGGTGTTTCCAAGGCTCGGGGAAATGCGGCTTATGCGCGAAACCGGTCTGAGCGAGCCTAGGCGTACTTGATCGATATGTTCCCGGTTTGACTTAAGGATTTTCAGGGGAACCCCATTTCATATTATCTGGAATTAACCAAAAATCAAGTAAAGTGTTGATCTAGTTAACATCATAGGTAATCAATTTCTAGAAGATGGCTAGCTCTTGTGATTCTTCCAAAGTGGAGAGCCTATCCGTTTGTTTGGGTGTTTTATCTCCAATGGCGGCATAGAAAAAATGCAACCGTTGAACAAACTTGTTTGATAAAATTTCATTCTTCATTTCTAATGCTACAAAACCCTATTTTTGATCTTGGACGTCAAAGCTGTCCCCTGCTTCCATTCTCACCGCTCCCACGCCCCAAACGACACTGCTGAAACAAGCAGGCCGAGTTCTCCACTCTAGGTGACCAATGATGGGAACTGATGGGCTGATACAACCTTCAACCACAAGACATGAATAGAATGGTCGCCGGCTAGTTGCAGATCTGAAGATGACAAGCAACCGCTTCTCAAAAAACTGAAGGGAATTTGATTCATGTTCCACCTCAAAAATCGGCGTGAAGCTCAAAGCAGGAACACCTTTGTCACCCCAACGAAAATTTTTGGGTACGTATATGTACCGTGCGCGAGAAGATCCGACTGTTCGAATACGGTCGTAATACACATCCAGTGTCACAAACGGACAGTCGGATCTTCTCACGCACGATACGTATACGTACCCAAAAAAAATTCATGTAACAAACAAAAGCAATACGCCAGTAAGTCCCCATCCAGTGTCAACTACTGGAACTTCATCATGTGGGATTAACGACCCATAGCACATAGTGATTAACCTGCATCTCCATGCTTAACAGGAAGAACGTTTCGCTATGCAAAGGAAGGAGAAATCATCATGCACACATGCTGACATGCTCGAAGTCCAACACCCAAGAATAGCATGGAAATATCTAAAATTTTTGGGCTTGCCCCTTCGCGGATCACGACCCGCAAAAAATTGGGGGAATTTTATGGGGTTCCCACTAAAGATTCTCGAGCCAAATCGGTAGGACTTCGATCAAAACACTCGAGCAAGCTGAACCGACCCCCAAACCTTCATTTAACGGCAAGCAATCGAAGAGACTAGCAAGAGCTCCAAGGTTTTTCAGTGAGTACGTGAGACTTAGATCGTTCGTTTGCTCTAAATTCTCTCTGCTCGCTCTCAACACTCGCCGGGACACTGCAACAACCACAAGAAAGGACATGAGAGATTGCTCTCATGGACGCTCCAGCTCCGTTGACTTTGTCTTTTCTCCTCCTTTCTTTGCCTTCAAGACTTGTGGCATGTCACCCTCAGAGAATCTCAAACTCTTGCAACGACAAAGTGCTACTTGATTTTGGCTCATCTTAGATCCAGACACATAGTTTTTCACCTTTTTCGGTTTTTTCACGCTAAAATGTCTCGTTTGTCATTGACGTTGGATTTTTTTGACTGTTTGCATACTAGGTTCACTCTCGAGGTAAGACGGTTCGATTCTCTAGACTTGGGCAAAACCGAGGGACCTGCAACATATATTAATGTATGTTTTAATTTTTTTAAAATTTTGTGCTGCTAATATTCAATGGGTTGTGAATATTATTTTATTGTGTTGTTAATTGTTATTATCTGTGACTGTGGGTGCCACAAAAATTGAAAAAGAAGTTGGCGCATGTAACACGCCTTAAATCACCATGTGCGACCCCCAATCCCATCGTATATTCCATACAACATGAATTTTCGCGCATGATTAATCTAAAATATGCTCATATTTCAATACGACAGTATTACATAAATACAAATGTATATTTTCACAAATAATTTACACAATTGAAACAACGAATCGTACAACACAAGATTTACTCCCACAGAGTGATCTTATAAGTACATAAATACTTTTCCACATAAAAAATCCAAAAACTTGGCATTTTGCATCTCCCAAATTATCTTATTTTGACAATTTGCATTCTAAATTTTTAAAATTGGCACTTTGCACTCTCAAATTACAAATTTGTAGCATTTTGCACTCCAAGGCTCAAACTTTGGGAGTATCTAGGTTCGGACATCACCCAAAAACTCATTTTGGCACTTTGCAAATAACCAAAAATAAGATAGTTTGGTGTGCAAAGTGCTCAAAATGAGCATTTTGGGTGGTGTCCTGACCTAAATAACCCCAAAATTTGAGTGTTGGGATGCAAAGTGCAAAAAAATTATAATTTAGAGGCGCAATTTTAAAAATTCGAAGCAAAACGTCAAAATAGGGTAATTAGGAGGTGCAAGCTGCAAAAAAAGCCAAACAAAAATCGAGCTGATTAACCATTTTCTGGAAATCTCGCCGTTCGTTACACATTAAAAGTTGTGCGTATGACATTGATGAACGGCATTCCATCGTTCGTTCTTCAGAATTTGCCCTAGTTTCCTTCGATTTTTTACACTGAATTCACATCACCCTCAAGCTCAGATTGAGATCCCCGGCGAGAGAGATTCAGGCTTCGTTTGGCGGAGCACCGGAGTTCACGGGAGGTTGTAATGGACAAGCTAAGGAAGCAGGCGAGCAAGCTCCGAGAGCAGGTCGCGAAGCAGCAACAGGTGATCTCCATTACCTGCGATCCAAGAAAATCAATACCTGTTGAATGATTTTGCAGAAAACAAAACCTATGGTTGATTTGTAATCTCTACTATTGCCTACTGGCTTTAAGTTTGGTGGCGTCGAGTGATTGTAGGGTTGAGATTATGCCATTTGGATAAGGGGGAACGTCTTGTTTTGGATCAAGTGCCTTCGCTGATATTTCACTATAGTAAGCGTGAATGTTTTTTGTTGTGTTTGTTCATGATCTTCTCTAGTTGTGATAGTGAATTGGCGCCCTATTTAGTGTTTCCGGCTATTACTGCTTAGGCCCTTACTCATGAACCCTAGTGTTGGCTTGGACTCTTTCGTTAATGGAAAGTTGAAGAAATTAGCAAACATATTTGATGAAGAAAGTATTTATTTTACTTCAATTTTTAAGAGTAAACTGGACCTTGACAAAAGCTTATCAGCTGGTCTTCCCTACATACTCCAGTTTTGGAAGAAAAAAATTGGAAAATTTTCCATGGATCTTCAAGGCCTGTTCTTGTTATTCAGGGGCTTTTTTCTTCACAAATGCATTCTATTGAATCGTACTTTCCACGAGGAATTTACTTATAACACAATTGTCATCTGAAAATTGTAGAACTGGCTAAGCATTTGTTTGAATTTACATGAGTCAAATTTACTTTTCTGGTGCATAGTTCCGCATACAGTAGAGAGGACACAATTTTTGGTATATGGCAACGTTGATGATCACGACGAGTTTGATGTTAAAGTTGATTCCTTTATTTAACATTAAGCTATTTTTAGGTCAATCATAGAATTGTTGCAAAATAAATGTGTGTAATTTAGCTATATTTGTTTGGGAGGTGAGTTTGAATTACTTTGCATCTATTGTAGTTGAAAACTTAAGAAATATATCAACAATTGAATGCATCAAAAGACAAATAATTGAGTGAAGCAAAAATAGAAACGGACATGATTGCATATGAAGCTGCTTGGTTGTTCACTTTTGTTATTGAATTTAATGGTTGGTTCAGTGTTGTTAGAGACTAACACCAAATTCAAACTCCTAAGATTCACTATATGTCGATGCTCATCCATGTACATCTGTGCGCATTCATGCATGTCGGTGCGCATCCATGTGCGTCGGTGCACATCCATGTGCGTCGGTGTGCATCCATGTGCGTCGGTGTGCATCCATGTGATCCGGTGTGCATCCATGTGAGCCGGTGCGCATCCATGTGAGCCGGTGCGCATCCATGTGAGCCGGTGCGCATCCACGTGAGCCGGTGCGCATCCACGTGAGCCGGTGCGCATCCACGTTAGCCGGTGCGCATCCACGTGAGCCGGTGCGCATCCACGTATGTCGATGTGCATCGCACATCCATTTATAGCGATGCGCATCCATGCTTATCCATTCACATCGATGCTCACATATTTCACTATTCCATACATCCTCTCATCTATGTATGAATATATTTGTCCATGCCCTCATAGATATTACTGACGTAAACAAGTTTTTTACAGCCTTGCTATTGAATAATTGTTTATACTAATTTTACTGTTCTATTTGTTTCCAGGCAGTAATAAAGCAGTTCAGTGGAAGTGGTTATGAAAGTTCTGATGTTATGGTAATAGATGAGGTTGAATTATACAGACATCAACAACTAGAAAAATTATACAAATCTACTCGTGCAGCCAGGGTAAGAGAGAACCCGTCTTGTTTTCTGTGCTTATTGTGCTCTGAGAATATTTCTCTCGTATATCAATAAAATGATGTTCGAGATGCTTTAGAATCTATTAATTTTCGTTCATAGTCATTTCTAATAATCCTATACTTCCCTAACAAGCTGTGCTTGATTCAAAATTATTGGTTTAGGTTCAAATCTTTGCCCGCATCTAATTGTAATGTGGAGTTTCCTACTAAAGTATATGTGATGTCTGAATATTTCTAAGGATGAAATTTGCTATAACAAATATCAATTTAGGAATATTATATGTGGACACATTTCATATTATATGATTCACAAGATCAGGTCCACCATTGTACTCAATGTGTATCTTGTTGTAGGTGTTAGATTTAGGAAAATCGTATAGTAACCATCAGATTACTTTCCATAGATTATTATCATAGCTAAGTAGTAGAATGTTTGGGGCAAGGGGAGAAACGAAGGCTCTATGCGAAGGAGTTAGAGTGTCATAAAACATAATAAGACAATAGATGTTGAGTATAAGATCTGATACCTTTACGAAGGGAAATGTGGAGTTCAGAGGAATCTGTTGTTGCGAGCCCATGATTGAGAGCGTGACCCGGGAGAGAGGAGGGAAATCCTCAAGGAAGGAGGAGGAGACCGGCTTGGATCTCCGAGGATCTATGGTGGCAGCGGCGGACAGGGGCGTGCGGGTTGCGGGTTGCGGCTAGGGTTCGGCGGGATGTTTCCCAATAGAAAAGAGAGGGAGAGAGAGAGAGAGAGAAAAGATTTCACTAATAACTTCTTGCTTGCTTGTCCAATAACCGGACCCTCCCTATTAAAGTTCAAGTGGGTGGTAAAAATACCAAAATGCCCCCTCACAAGGCTTAACAAAAAGTGAGGATTAAAAGTACTGATATCATAAAAATTCGAATACGACATATGAAGATAAAGTTAGGCGGACGCCACTCGAGGCTCGCGGCGCTTGTACGTACGCCCCCAACGTGGAATCTCCACCCTCCTCGATATCAAGCTTGTCCTCAAGCTTGTCTTGGGCGGTGGCGGAAGTGGAACCAAGATCACCGTGGGCGGATCGCCGATGAAGACCTTCAGCTGGGACACGTGGAAGACATCATGAACCTGAGCGTCGGTAGGAAGGCGAAGGCGATACGCCACGTACCCGATGCGGTAGGAAATCTCGAATGGCCTGAAGAACTTGGGCCCCAACTTCTGAGAAGCGGCCTTGGAAAGGGTAGACTGGCGGTAAGGGTGACGTCACAGCCAGACCCAATTCCTAGGCGCAAAGAACAGCTCGCAGTGGCCCCGATTGTAGGCCGTCTCCATGAGTGCCTGGGCCTTGAGGACTGGAGTTATTCAGTAGGGCGCGATCTTGGTATCAGGTGGCGCGGTTAAGATTGGTAACCGCGGTTTTCGTTGGACTTGGTCTTGAGGGGGACTAAGTCAAGTTAGTTGCCTAGTTCGCCGAGTTCGCCTTGTTGCAGACTGCTCGGTATTCGCCGAGTTCGCAGGTGCAGACTGCTCTGGTTCTCGCCAAGTTTGGCAGTATTGATTGGACGGATTGTCCAAGTCACGGACTGCGAATATGCGGACTTGTAGCAGTGTTCGCGGGGTTAGGCGAACTGGTTTGTGTCCTCTCTATGCGGATACATGGTGTTAGTCGACAGGTCTGATGGGCGGTTATCCTATCGGTGTAGGTAGTGACGACACTCCTCATATCTATGAATAGGACCCCTGGGCTCGTCATTAATAAACAGTGAACAGTAAGAACGAGCTCGCGCTTGATTTTGCGATTACAGTTTTCTAATCACTGCGACTAAGGAAGTTGGTTCTGTGCAGGTTGTGCGGCTAACACCAAGCGGCTAGGCGACTAGCGGGATGTGGAACATTTCGCGGATACAGTCAACGGTTAGCAGCAGGTCGCAGTCTTGCTGCTTGGTCTCTTCCTCGGATAGTTGCGGTCCTTGCGGATAAGCGGAGCAGTTCGCCCGGTCAATCTGCGAGTTCTGTTCCTGCCTCAGCAGTTGCAATAACAGCAGCCCGCGCGGTTAGCCGCAGTTAGGTGGCTTCGGCGGTCTTGGCAGACTTAGCTGGCGAGTAGGCGGCTTGTGCAGTTACTAGAATCAGTCCGTGCGGTTAACTTCTTGTTGCTATTTTTTGGTTCCCCGAGTACATTGTAAAAATCATGTCTTGCAATGTATGCCTCGGCCTGTAATAGAAGTCAATTTCACTCAGAATCTCTTGTGCTACTGTTGCTGCTGTCTTTTACTTGGTTTTGGTTGTGGTTGAGAGTTCTCGCGAGCTCGTTAGCTCCCGCTTCAGAAATTTTTATAGAGGGAAGAGATCGACAAAGAACTATAGCGGGTGGACGACAACTAGCAAGAGACCAACGAGCGAGACCGAGCGGTTTGGGTCACGAACGCTCTGATACCATGTTAATGGGAGCAATGAAATTACCGGATTGTATTATTATCATAAAAGAGGCCTCTCTTATAAGAGGTGAATACATTTTTACTTAAATGTTTGATTCATTTGTTTCATAGGTCTACGATTAATTGATTCTCTGTTCTCTGTCGACTTGCTGGCAATGGCTTTAGATCTCTTAGTTGAATAAAGACTAATCCTTCTATGAACACCTTGGGTAAAAAAGTTCTATTTCATCAGTCTCTCCTACTTGGTTAGGTGGAGGCAAACCTTTAGAACCCTATTTATGGGGTTCTTTGGTATATTATATACAACAGAAAGATCCGGCAAAGAAGACACGCCAAAGAATTTCAAGAGCTCACGCAGACGCTATGTGCCTACCTTGGCTACTGATAAGAGGAAATATTTTCATTAATGACCACCTTGACCGCGGGAATTAGCAAAGTCTTCTAGGACTTGTCTCTCTGTGTTGTTATCTTTAAATCTGGATTGGACTCTAATGTATGGACATCAAATATACTTCTTTCTTAACTACTCAGGCAAGATGTCGAGTAGCCACATTACTTGGATGGTTGATTGGGTTAAGCTCATGAAACTTTACTCGGACATTTGGAAAGTTGACTAATTCAATTTTCATGCTGATTTGATCTCCTCACCAACCTTCCAATCAATATATTGCACTTAATTTTCATCAAATTTTAAGATAAACTAGCTAATTTTAAACTAGCACAAGTTATAAGAGTGTTCAGTGTACATCCTTTTGTCTGATTAAACTATATATTTTAACCAGGTTAAAGCATTTTTATTTTGCTTTGTCATGGTGTTACCTGGTTCAGATACATCTCTGCAATCCTTCCAATTGGCAATTTCTACTTTTTAGAAGTATTAGCTTGTTTGATGGTGTAAATGTTTATTTCAGGATTTCCAAAAGGATGTTGTTAGAGCAGGCGAAGTTTTTACTAGTATTGAACATAGACATATTGAAGCTGGTAATTACTTTAAACTATCAGTTTCTTTAAATTATTATCTGATACTATTTTTGAAGTTCATTGTTCCTAAGGGTGTATCTATGTTTATAAGGAACAAAATTGTCAGACGATTGCTATAAGTACGGAGGTGAGAACTATGCGAGTGATGGGAGTTTAGCTAAAGCTGTATCTCTATATGGCGGTGCTTTAGTGAATGTGGAGAAAGAGTATGAAGAACACACCAAATTTTTAATTACACAGGTGTGTTTACATTTTGCATCCGTAAATGGCACGAGATATTGAATTTTTCATGTTAGACTTGATTTTTAATATCAAGTACCCATATCCATTTGCAAAATATTTGCATACCAAAAGTTTTTTGATCAGAAGCATGTTAAAAAGAAAAACAATCCCAAGTGCATTATAATAACATCTTTCATCTATTTGGGGCTTGAGTGAGTTAATGAAGAGGAAAATTGTTACATGTTTAAATTACTATGACTTGTTTTAATTACGTGTTTGCCTTTTAAAACAGTTTAATTGTTTATTACTTCTCATGATTGAATGCTGGATAATTATGTATTGAACTTTGCATCTTTCAAATTAGGATTGTAGTAATTCCTTGATCATCCGGTGTAATTTAGAAAGTAGTAGATCACAAGGAAATGAGTAGGAACTTATTATGGGCCATCGATTGCGATCGAGTGCACGGTCGTCAGAGTGAGAAGTCCCGAAGAGGGTCCTCTCGACCCTTCCCTAACCTAGCTTGAATGATATTTCCGTCATCGATACGATCTTAACTTACAAACCCATCAACCCTAAGTACGATGATAAAAGAGAAGAAGGAGAGGATGAGTTGAAGGAGTTTTTGAATTAGGTTTTTTGCTTCCATTCCATGAGTCCTCATAGTCAGTTGTTGATTCCATTCCATGACACCTCTTACTCACTTTAGTAATGAGGGGGAAATGTTCAAAGTGTTACAATCACGCCCCTCACCAAGCATGCAAGATGTATCAATACAACAAAGCGCGCAAAAATATTAAAGATGCCCGAGAAATAAAGATACAGACGATTTTGGCTTAACTTCGTGACCTCCATTCCAAACCCTTAACATCATACTTCATTTGTAAATCAAGCTTGCCTTCAAGCATGAGTGGGTAAAGGGTTCTGTTCTTCTGCCATCCTTGCATCCTCGTCGCCAACCGAGGGATCACCAACTTCTAACCAAAAGAAACATTTATACCTGTGCTCTGCTGTATATCGCTTGTCACTATTGAAACAGAGCCCTGCGTATTTGAAGGCAAGGGCACCTATCAGATGTAGTAGTTGATTCGAAAGGTCGAATTCCACAGGGACTTTATAAATACCTTATTTCACTCTTTACTTCATTATCACATCGAATTTTTAATAGAGATAAAGTCCTAGTCTAAGATATGATTGTCCAGGACTAAGTTGATTTTGATGCACCGATAGATCTGATATGCTTAAAAACTTTAGAGTTAACATATAATAGTTTTGTTCTGTGAAAGTAAGTGCTTTCATAATATAATAATATATATTTCTTTGTTTTAAATAGGGATTTGTCTCTCTTATTCTCACTTTCTCTAGACCGCAAAGGTTTTGATGGGGAGCCATCGGATGCACTTGGAGGAGCTCGCCGCAAGGCGGGGCCTACATACATGTACTCGCGCAGGAAGACTTGATCGGATCGCCGATCGGACTCCGCGATTGCGTCCGGGACGTCGTCGCGAGTCAAATCACTATATTACTTTTTTTTGAGTGTATTTTGATGTATTTCAAGGACTAACCCACCGGCCAATCATAGCCGTTGATGGGGATGCCCTAAGTTATGTTTTTTTATAAATAGGATGCTAGGGGGTGATTCCAAAGGCATTGCAGAATTTGGAGAGAAATAATCCCGGATTCAAGCGATCCCTCCCCGGTGCCGACGCTGTGAAACCCTAGGTGACGACTCCTAGGCCGCCAAACTTCCCCCCAAGGTATCGCCTTCCCTCCACCTTCATTTTCCACCCCTCGAGATCTTGTTCCAGCCTCCGGAACCCATCCAGGAGTTCACACAGCCGCTGGGTGCTACAGGACTTCAACGCATGTTCCGCCTCTGCTACAGTAAAAACTGGAGATTTCCGATTCTTCCCCCCCCCCTCCCCGTAACCCCTGTCCGCCGACTTGGCTGCAGGTCCAGCACATCCCAGCCCCCCTCCTTTCCAAATCCGAGTCCCCCTAGGGCCTCACTAGCCCTACCCGCCCCCTCCTTTCCAAATCCGAGTCCCCCTAGGGCCTCTCTAGCCCTACCCGCCCCCTCCTTTCCTTCTCCTCGTGGATCCACCCTCCCCAACACTCCGAAAACCCTAGATCTAATTGATCGAGCACTACCTTCCCCCCGATCTACCATCCACTTACGTATTTCTACTCCCGTAGCCCGGATCCGCCCTAAAATTAGCGGATCTACCCACCGACACCCTGATCCATTCCCTAGCGGCCGGATCTCGCCGTTTCCGGCCCGCACCCCCTTCTTTTCCACCTTGGGCAGCCACCGTGACGTCACCGTGCCACCGTGTTCGTCTCCGATCACTCGTTTCGCATCCGGTTCGTCAAATCCTCCATCGCCTCGGATCAGCCCACTGCATCGTGAGTATTTCATGGTATTATGTTTGTACTTGACATTTGCATTTGGTTGTTTATCTATATGTGTGTTGTGATTATAGTTTGGTAGTTGTTGTTTTATACGCTAATATTTATTGTGGAATTAGTCGCCGCCGCTTGCTCAGGCCCTCCTCGCGGAGGAAGCCGTTGCCAAATTGCCAAAATTATTTAATTGCTTCTTTATTTTGATTAACTGCGTGGTGTTGTTAATTGTCATTGCTTCAATTAATTGTTGTTTCTATCCGACTGTTTCATTGCATGTAACATTGCATTCGCATATCCCCTCACACGTGCACGTAGAGTCCTAGCTTTCGAGCACCACTAGTCTACCCCTACATCATTTGGTATCAGAGTCAGGTTAGGCCACTTGCATGCTCCGTAGTGGTAGGAATTTTAGAGTAAGCATGCTAGAGCCACAGAACACTGAGGACCGAGCGACGAGTTCGAATTCGGACGCCGCTTTCGCTGAGTTCCAACGCCTTATCCTAGGTCGCCTTGACACCATAGGAGCTCAGTTCGACGATGTGCGTCATGACCTTGCCGAGGTGAACCTTCGTTTAGGCCACTTAGAGGATGCCAGGGACACTCCGACACAGCGTGACGATTCTCTTGAGGACAACCCAGACGCTCCTCCACGTCGAGGGCAACGCCCGAGGGATGGCCCACCTCCCGCAGACCGTCACCGTCGTGATAGTCCTCATCGAGCCCCGATTCCACCGGTAAGGCGACATCCTGATTTTGCGAGAGATTATAGGCAAGTCCCGGCGAGGGATAGACTGCCACCCCAGCGTGATGAGTGCCGTATGCCACGTCAGCCTCAGCCGGACCCCAGAGATCGTGTGCCCCCACACGGTCGCCGTGACCATCACCAGGATGATTATTACCCCCCGGGTCGGAGAGAGCGTGGTCCCCCACCCGCTCGATACGACTACGCTCATGATGACTACCCCGAGTACTACCCCGATCCTCGAAGAGGGGGCCACTATCATGACATCACTCGTCGCATCCGACTCGACGCCCCTTCGTTCGATGGTCGCCTAGATCCGAAAGCCTTCAGTGATTGGCTCTTGGACATGGACCACTACTTCGAGTGGTACGACATGAGTGACGAGCGTTGTGTCCGCTTTGCAAAGATGAAGTTGATCGGGCAAGCTAAGGTATTCTGGATTAGTGTCGAGAGAGCTCTAGAGCGGGATGGTTACTACCCCATCGCCAGATGGGACGAGATGAAGGAGAGACTGAAGGAGAAGTACCTCCCCGCGTCATATCGAGATCAGCTATTTGAGCAGTTACAGAACCTACGGCAAGGGACACTTACCGTCGCCAAGTACATGGCTCGCTTCGATGAGCTGGTCGTCAGAAGTGATATTTCAGAGGAGCCTATTGTCACTGCCGCCCGCTTCAAGGCGGGCCTTCGTTCCGATATTTGTAGAGAGTTGATTCCCCACCGCTTGGAGACTGTTGATCAGATATTCCAGCTCTCCCTCGAGTATGAGCAGTACCTTCGTTCGTCTAGCACGAGGCAGTTCACCTCTCGGACTGATTCCTCGAACTTTAGGAAACCCGCTCCGCCCCAGACCACCACGGCCGCACCCTCACGTATCCCCGCGGATGCGAAGGGTAAAGCCGTAGCCACTGATGGCCAGCGATCTGGGGGCATTGTATGTTTTACATGCTCTGGCAGGGGCCCCGTGGCGGCGCAGTGCCCCATGCGGAACCTGTTACTTGAGGAAGAGGAGGAGCAGGGTTTAGAGGGTGAAGAGGAGGCCCCAGAGGAGGTTAGGGCCGCAGTCGAGGAAGGTTGGGAGAGTGACGCCGAGCGATCGTGAGAGGTGGGAGTGATTCGGCGCCTCCTACACACCCCACGTGTGGACGAGGACTGGCGACGCACGACCATCTTTTACACGTACTTCCCTAGCGCAGGCGGTCCCTGCAAGCTAGCTATTGATGGTGGGAGTTGTGTGAATATTGTAGCCCAGAAGGTGCTTGACCGTATGCAGGTGAAGGCAGAGCCTCACCCCCATCTGTACCGTGTCGTCTGGGTTGAAAAGACGGCGATTCAGGTCACCCAGCGTTGCTTAGTCCCGATCACCATTGCGTCCTTTCAGGACAAGGTCTGGTGCGATGTTATTCCCATGGACGTCGCTCACGTGTTGCTTGGTCGCCCCTGGCTTTTTGATCGTGATGTCACGTGCTTCGGTCGCTCGAACACGTGTGTCTTTTATGATAAGGGGCGGAAGATCACGTTGACGCCCACCCAGCCCCGAGATCGACCCAAGGGTGTGGTAGAGTCATCTTCGAGCACGAGCGCCTCGCGACCACTGCATATTCTGAGGCGAGGTGAGTTTCTGTGAGATAGTGCTGAGTCCGACGTTATTTATGTAGTCGTCGCTACCCAGGTTACTGAGGACGCCCCAGTTGATTTCCCACTCGCGGTGCGTCCCCTGTTAGGTGAGTTTGCGGACATTATGCCAGACGAGCTCCCCGATGAGCTGCCTCCCCCTCGGGACATTCAACATGCCATTGATTTAGTCCCGGGAGCTTCCCTCCCGAACCTGCCCCACTACCGTATGCACCCGGATGAGCACGCTGAGCTCAAACGGCAGGTTGACGAGCTTCTTCGGAAGCAGTTCATTCGCGAGAGCATGAGTCCTTGTGCGGTCCCCGCCCTTCTTATCCCTAAGAAGGACGGTAGTTGGCGTATGTGCATCGACAGCCGCGCCATCAATAAGATCACGGTCAAGTATCGCTTCCCTATCCCACGACTCGATGGCTTACTAAATACTATGTCCAGTGCCCAGATCTTCTCCAAGATCGACCTCCGCAGTGGGTACCATCAGATACGAGTTCGTGAGGGGGACGAGTGGAAGATCGCATTTAAGACCAAGGACGGTCTGTATGAGTGGCTAGTCATGCCATTCGGGCTATCCAATGCCCCGAGCACGTTCATGCGCGTTATGACGCAGGTGTTGCGACACTACATGAGCAAGTTTCTGGTGGTGTACTTTGATGACATATTAGTCTACAGCCAGACTCAGGCCGCTCACTTCGATCATTTGAGACTTCTCTTTGGCACCCTCCGCCAAGAGAAACTGTATGTGAACCTGAAGAAGTGCGCCTTTCTTTCCGAGTCCGTCCACTTCCCAGGCTTTATTATTTCCTCCACCGGAGTCTCCGTGGACCCTGAGAAGGTCAAATCTATTCGAGATTGGCCTGTACCTAGGAATATCCACGAGGCTCGTAGCTTTCACGGGCTTGCCACCTTCTATAGGAGGTTTGTCCAGGGGTTCAGTACGATCATGGCCCCGTTCACGAGCTGTCTCAAGAAGGGAGAGTTTCAGTGGACACCCGCAGCCACTAGAGCCTTCGAGGAGATTAAGGAGAGATTGACGACAGCTCCCGTCCTGAGATTGCCAGATTTCAGTCGCGCCTTTGAGGTCGCCTGCGACGCGTCTGGTATCGGTATAGGTGGCGTATTGAGTCAAGAGGGACACCCAGTTTCTTACTTTAGTGAGAAGCTGAATGAAGCAAAGCAAAAGTACTCGAACTACGATCGAGAATTTTATGCTATTGTCCAGTCTCTGCGTTACTGGCGACACTGTCTCCTTCCCCGCGAGTTCGTGTTGTACTCCGACCACCAGGCCCTCCGTTACCTCTATTCGCAGCGCAAGCTGGGCCACCGGCATGCGAAGTGGGTTGAGTATCTGCAGGATTTTCATTACGTTCTCAAGCACCACGCGGGTGTTGAGAACAAGCCGGCCGATGCGTTGAGTCGTCGCGTGTCCCTATTGCAGACGATGACAACGAGTGTGCAGGGACTTGAGCGGCTGATGCTCGATTACCCTACGTGCCCTGACTTTGGTGAGATTTATACCGCCCTATCCTGAGACCCACCCGACCCTGTTGAGGGATACCAGATTTACGAGGGATATCTGTACTGGGCTTCCCGCATATGCGTTCCTCAGACGTTTTACCGAGATTACCTGATTTGGGAACTGCATGCGGGCGGAGCCGCGGGTCACTTCGGGCGAGATAAGTCCATAGCCCTTGTTGAGGACCGTCTCTACTGGCCTAGCCTCAAGAAGGACGTAACTCGGGTTGTGCGCCACTGCCGTATCTGTCAGACGGCCAAGGGAAATAAGCAGGACACTGGCCTTTATACCCCCTACCTGTTCCACATCGCCCTTGGGAGGACATCAACATGGACTTTGTTCTCGGACTTCCCCGCACATTACGGAAACACGACTCCATCTTCGTGGTGGTTGATCGATTTTCGAAGATGACACACTTTATTGCTTGCCGCAAGACGACAGATGCGACCCACGTTGCATCTATATTCATGAGGGATGTCTTTCGGTTGCATGGCCTACCCAAGTCGATCGTGTCTGACTGCGATGTGAGGTTCATGAGCTACTTTTGGAAAACTCTGTGGCACAAGACTGGTACTATCCTTAGGTTTTCCTCGGCATATCACCTACAGACGGACGGTCAGACTGAGGTAGTGAATAGGAGCCTAGGGAACCTGTTACGGTGTCTAGCTGGAGAGCATGTAGGTAGTTGGGACTTAGATTTGCCGATCGCCGAGTTTGCCTACAATAGCTCAGTCAATAGGTCCACCGGGTTGAGTTCATTTCACATAGTTTCAGGATACGACCCTAGGAAACCTATAGACCTTGTCCCGAGCCCTCTAGAGTCCCGCCCTAGTGAGTCTGATGAGTCATTTGCACAATATTTGCATGATTTGCATGAGTCGGTCCGCCGACAAATAATAGTAAGCAATGATAATTATAAAGCCCATGCAGATAAGCGAAGGCGAGAGCAGATATTTAATGTAGGCGAGAAGGTAATGGTACGAGTCCTCCCCGAGAGGCTCCCTTCGGGGCCTGCCAAGAAGTTAAGCGCGAGGCGAGTAGATCCATATTCCATTATTAGTCGTATAGGGACCAACGCCTACCGGCTTGACATCCCGGCCAGTATGGGAATTCACCCTGTGTTTAATGTTGAGGACCTGACTCCATACTATGAGCCTCATGAGTATGTGGACCCGAGCAGGGGAGATGCCCAACCACCCCCACCACCACTGTCGCTACCATACTACCCGTCCACTTTGCCACCACCTGTTGGTCATCCTAGTCCACCCACCGTTTCCATCCATCCACCTGGGACTTCGTCCACTTTGGTTCCCCCGCAGGCACCACCGATCGCACCGGGACCCACCTTCCGAGAGGCGAGAGATGAGAGCCTCACAGAGATCAGATCCCACCAGTTTGTTCCCACCTCGGACGGACCGCGTTGTCGCTACCTGGTACATTGGCAGGGCCGACCTGACACAGACAATACTTGGATCCTACCGGCAGAGCTAGATCGGCTCGCCCCCGGACTTCAACTTCAGTACGATCATCTCCATTCATCGGAGATGAAGGCCTTTCAGTCAGGGGGAGTTGATGGGGAGCCATCGGATGCACTTGGAGGAGCTCGCCGCAAGGCGGGGCCCACATACATGTACTCGCGCGGGAAGACTTGATCGGATCGCCGATCGGACTCCGCGATTGCGTCCGGAACGTCGTTGCGAGTCAAATCACTATATTACTTTATTTTTTTGAGTGTATTTTGATGTATTTCAAGGACTAACCCACCGGCCAATCACAGCCGTTGATGGGGATGCCCTAAGTTATGTTTTCTTATAAATATGATGCTAGGGGCTGATTCCAAAGGCATTGCAGAATTTGGAGAGAAATAATCCCGGATTCAAGCGATCCCTCCCCGGTGTCGACGCCGTGGAACCCTAGGTGACGACTCCTGGGCCGACTTGGCTGCAGTTCCAGCACATCCCCGCCTCCCTCCTTTCCAAATCCGAGTCCCCATAGGGCCTCTCTAGCCCTACCCGCCCCTCCTTTCCAAATCCGAGTCCCCCTAGGGCCTCTCTAGCCCTACCCGCCCCCTCCTTTCCTTCCCCTCGTGGATCCACCCTCCCCAACACTCCGAAAACCCTAGATCTAATTGATCTAGCACTACCTTCCCCCCGATCTACCATCCACTTACGTATTTTCACTCCCGTAGCCCGGATCCGCCCTAAAATTAGCGGATCTACCCACCGACACCCCGATCCATTCCCTAGCGGCCGGATCTCGCCGTTTCCGGCCCGCACCCCCTTCTTTTCCATCGTGGGCAGCCACCGTGACGTCACCGTGCCACCGTGTTCGTCTCCGATCACTCGTTTCGCATCCGGTTCGTCAAATCCTCCATCGCCTCGGATCAGCCCACTGCATCGTGAGTATTTCATGGTATTATGTTTGTACTTGACATTTGCATTTGGTTGTTTATCTATATGTGTGTTGTGATTATAGTTTGGTAGTTGTTGTTTTATACGCTAATATTTATTGTGGAATTAGTCGCCGCCGCTTGCTCAGGCCCTCCGCGCGGAGGAAGCCGTTGTCAAATTGCCAAAATTATTTAATTGCTTCTTTATTTTGATTAACTGCGTGGTGTTGTTAATTGTCATTGCTTCAATTAATTGTTGTTTCTATCCGACTGTTTCATTGCATGTAACATTGCATTCGCATATCCCCTCACACGTGCATGTAGAGTCCTAGCTTTCGAGCACCACTAGCCTACCCCTACATCAGGTTTCACATCTACTCCAATGCCAGCATCATATATGTAGTCGGAGCTCTGATTTTAGGGAGCTCTATCTGAGATTTGTACTATGAGCAGGGGCCCCAAAAATTGCATTTTTGTTCTGTGAACCCCAACACTAGGTTTTGCACACCTTAGACATGAGAATTATGTTTCTTTATTCTTTCAGAGAGCAATCGACACTCTTTATCTGAGTGCGATTTAACATAGCAACAATACCCAAAATCATATGACTTGAATTGCTAGTAACTTATATGAGCTTGGTATTCTAGAACTATCGATTCATTTTATTATAAACTCAGATAAATCGTAGGAAGTGGAGTAGTAAAAGTAGATTTAAGTAAAGAAAGTAAAGTATATATTACTCGAACACTTAAAAGTATATGATTACATAAACACACACAAAATACATACAAAGAGAAGAGGAAGGAAGAATAAAAATATATAAAAAAACCTACCAGAATGTTGTTCTCCAATCTGAATTTTCTCTCATTTCTGAATTGAATCAGGCATTGCATTCTTTAAGTTGAAGTCTTTTATTTATAGGTGGGCTATGTCGGCAAAATTTGGAGTGAACATGCCCATGGAACACGGGCGTGTGCCTCAAAAGGCGCGTTTAACTCCTACACATCCAAAACCGTCGGTAACAGCCACATGCCCATGACACACGGGCGCTTGTCATGATCCCGTGTTTCAAAAAGTGTGCCTTTTCGCTTTAAATTGTCAGTCGCATGTTAGGACTTATGACATAAATCCAAGCCATCCCTTGATCGAAATTAATGTTGATCCATCATTAAAAATACAAAACATCATATAAAACATGAGTTTTATTCAATCTAAAGCCAATAAACACTGATGAAACATATAATTAATCATATATAATTAGGCTTTATCGGAGCTTAAGCTGGAAGATGGTCTAAGTGTTGAAATTTGTGAAGTGGAAGTGGGTGACGGGACAGGCCGGGCGGCCTGGGGCGGACAGCTTTGGCGGACTAGGCGGACTGGGCGGACTGTGGTGTGCGGCCTGGTGGAAGGTCTAGTGAGAAGCCGGCTGTCTTCTGAGCGGGTTGTTGCTTGGAGTCCGCGGACTATGCGGCCTGATTTCTGCGGATTGGGTGTTTGCTGATTGGCTTTGCCAAGAAGCGGCCTAAGCGGATGGAAGCTTGCGGACTGGTGCATTGCTCAGTGGCCGTGGGTGCAAGCTTGTGCTGGTAGGCGGGTTGGCTCATGTTCGCGGGAAGCTTGCGGACTGGTGTGTCCGCGGTATTGGCTGTTTCGGACTGGGCTGAGAGCTTGGCTGAGGCCTTGTTGAGCTCTGGTGGCACAACAGGTGTTTTGCTGTGGTCGATTGGCGGACTGGTGTTTGGAGTCCGGGAGGAAGCTGCTGCGTTGGACAGAAGTGCGAGAAGCTCGCGGGCTAATGGCGGTCTGTGCTAGGGTGTTTGGCGAACGGGAGTTTGCGTCCGCCATGCTCGCATTGGCCCTTGATGGTTCTGGACTTGGTCACACTTTGTGTCAAGTTCATGGTGTCCGCCGTATCCGTCAAGTCCGCTGTGACCGGGCGGACTGTTGTTGTCTGCCTTTGGTCGTGGACTTGTGGCGGATTGAGGTGTGAGTCTTGCGGACTGCCTCGGGTTGGTGCGGACTGCCATTGAAGGGGGTTGCTGTCCTGCAGTGGTTGGAGCTTTGCGGGCTGATGTCTTGTTCGCATTGCTTGGGCGGACTGGAGAGAGTTCGTCAATGGTTGCCTTGCTCCTGGCGGTTTTCCTTGTTATCCGGCTAAGTCCTTGCAGACTCAGCAGACGGAGGTTTGCTATCGCGCGGGCTGGGGCGGTGTCGCTATCTCTTGGGCGGTGACCACACTCCTCACTTTGCCTATAAATAGAACCCCCCTGGCACATCTACAGTAACCTAAGTAACTTGAGTGAACAGTAAGTTGGGGTGTGCAAGGAGCTGCGGTCTGTGTTTGTCAGTCCGCGCGGATTGTTTCAGGCTGACGGTTTGCTGTGTGCAGGTCGCGCGGATAGCTTCAAGGAGCCAGGAGTTTGGCTGTGACTTCGGTCAAGTGCTTGGAAGTGTGCGGTCTCTGCGGACTCAGCAGGAGGTCGCTCTGCGGCTTGTCAGTTCTGTCTCATCTTTGCCAGCTTCAATAACCTGTCCGCCGGCTTCAGGCGGGTAGGGGTGTTCCTCAGTTCAGGTTCAGCAGGAGGCGAATAACGGTGTGTCCGCGCGGCCTCGCGGCTTCGGCGGACTCTGTGGCTATTCAGCGGATTGCAGCATAGCTTGGGCGATTTCAGCGGACTCGGCGACCTCGGCAACCTTGCGGTCTCGGCGGACTCCGGGGCTGTCCGCCCGGCTTGTTTTTTTGGTGCTTTCTGTTTACAGCTGTTATACTAGCAAAATCATGTCTCGCTATGTATGCCTCAGATTGTAAAGAAGTGAATGTATAAAAGACCTGCTTGTGCTTCCATTGTTTCTTGGGTGTAACCTTTTGATCCTTGGGTTCCGCTGGTTCAACGTGAGAACTGGGTAGTTCCGAAGATATTAATTTGGCGTTTGGGCTATCTTGCTGACCACGTTGAGAAAATTTTAACATGGTATCAGAGGGAGGTTACTGAGGTTCAGTTGCGTGCGCGGAAGGCAGCCAGTGTTGTTACTCAGTGATTGAGTGGTGATCAACCTATGTTGTTGCTCGGAGCTTCTGAAAGGTTGCCAACAGGTGTTGCAATGGAAGGGAGTTTTGCAAGAGGTCTTGGCATTGAACTCTTAACGCCGACTAACTTCAAGAAGTGGAAATCGTGCATGAAGAGTTATCTTCTTGGCGAGGAGCTGTGGGAAGTCGTCGGTGGTGACGACAGGCAGGAAGTGACTGCTGCTTTCGGTACTGCTGAGCAGGTTAGGCTCTGGAGAAGAACAAATGCTAAGGCGGAGTTCATTCTGAAGAGAGCCGTGTCTCCGGAACTGTTTGATCACATCGTTGGGTGTGAGTCGGCTGCTGATATTTGGACAACCATTGATGAGTTGTTCAATAGGAAGAATGTGGCTCGGCTTCAGTTCCTAGAAAATGAGTTGGCCAGAGCAACTCAAGGAGACCTTTCCATCTCCAAGTACTTCTTAAAGATGAAGAGCTTGTGCGCTGAGCTGTCGACACTGGATCCTGATGAGCCTATCTCTGAGGCAAAGATGAAAAGGCACATTATCCGCGGCTTGCGGAAGGAGTATGTGGCCTTTGTTACATCTGTTCAAGGGTGGGCTACTCAACCATCGTTGCTGGAGCTGGAGAATCTACTTGCCTTGCAGGAGAGCTTAGCAAGGCAGATGGCTGGAGTGAACCTGAATCAGGAAGACAGCGAGGCTCTCTTCTCAGGCAAGAAGAAAGGATGGGAAGGGAAGAAGAAGAAGAAGGTGCAGACCGCTGGTGAGAAGGAGACTTCAACTTCATATCCGCCGGAGAGGAGCAATGCTCCTAAGGACTGGAAGAAGAACCTGAAGTTCTACCGGTGTCATCAGCGAGGGCACTTCAAGCGGGACTGCAAGGTCAAACTGCAGCCTGGGCATGCTGCGGGAAAGGATGAAGCTTGCTCAAGAAGTGAAGAAGCAGAATGGGGCGGAGCTTTAATGACGGGCACTTGTGTCCGGGCCTTGTCTGCTGAGGACTTCAACAGCGAGTGGATCGTGGACTCCGGGTGTGGTCATCACCTCACCGGAGACAAATCGAAGCTCACCTTCATGCAGGCGTACTCAGGTAATGAAGCTATTATCACTGCTGATAATACTGTTTATGCAGTAGAGAAGGAGGGGGTCGTGTCTTTGGGTAGTGATCAGGGGCCACTCACGTTAAGGAGTGTGTATCACGTGCCGGGCATGAAGAAGAACCTCTTCTCGGTGACCAATGCGGTGGACGCTGGGTATCACGTTCTGTTTGGGCCAACAGACGTGAGGTTCCTTCGCAACGTATCAGCGGTTAAGGCTGATGTTGCTCATGTTGGGAGGAGGGTGAAGAACTTGTTTGTTCTTTCCACCAGTGCTTATGTTGATAGAATGAGGGCCAATGATAGTGCTGCTATCTGACATGAGAGGCTGGGACATGTTGGCATGGACAAGCTGAAGGCGATGGCTAGTAGAAGTCTGGTGAGGGGGTTGCCAAAGTTCTCCTCCTTTGGTGATAGGCATGTTTGTGCGGGCTGTCAATACGGTAAGGCACATCGTCTTCCGTTTGATAAATCACAAATAAGGAGCAAGAAACCATTGGAGTGTATTCATGGCGACCTGATGGGACCGACGGTTACTGCCAGCCTTGGTGGAAGCAGATACATGCTTGTCTTGGTTGATGACTACTCAAGGTATACTTGGGTGTACTTCTTAAAGGAGAAGTCGGAAGCCTTCCGTTTGTTCGTGGAGTTCAAGGAGTTGGTAGAAGACCGGCTTGGCTTGCGGATTAAAAAGTTTAGAACTGATAACGGGGGTGAGTTTGTCTCCTCCGAGTTTTCTATCTTCTGCAGGAAGCACGAGATCCAATGGGAGCTTACTTGTTCTCACACTCCACAACAAAATGGGGTAGCGGAGCGGAAGATCCGTCATCTGACGGAGACCTGCAAATGCTGGCTTCATGCGAAAGATATCCCAAGGTCCTTTTGGGCGGAGGGAATGTCTTGTGCTGCTTACGTTATCAACCGGATGCCACTCAGCCCTATCAACATGAAGACTCCTGTTGAGCTGTTGCTGGAGGAGAAGCCGAGTGTTGGACACCTTCGGGTGTTCGGTTCAACTTGCTACGTGCATGTCCCGGATACTTCACGGACAAAGCTGGATGCGAAGGCAAGGAAACTTGTCTTTGTTGGCTATGATGAGCGGAAGAAGGGATGGAAATGCATAGACTCTGTGACGAAGAAGTTCGTGGTGTCAAGAGACGTTGTCTTTGACGAGCTGATGTCATATGGAGGTGGCTCAGTGGAGCTTACCGGAAGTAGCAAGGTTGATGAAGCACCGGTGGTGGCTGCTGAAGGCTTGGAAGAGGAGCTTGCTGTTTCACCAGCAGCTCCTGTTGCTTCGAACTCCGAGGCTGAGCCTTCTGGCTCAGGAAGCAGGGGGAGCACTGCTCAATGCTTGCCCCAGGTAGGAGCGGAGCCTGAAGAAACAACGGAAGCCATGAGCAAGGAGCCGATTCTTCAGAGATCAAAGAGGGTGGTTAAGCCACCGGCTCGGTACTGTGATGGGAATGCAGTGAGTTTTGTCTCCTGCTTCTTTGCAGGTCCTCTGGATGAGCGAGAGCCTGCAAGCTTCAACGAGGCCACTGGAGTGAAGGAGTGGGAAGGTGTCATGAAGGAAGAGATTGATGCGCTGAAGAAGAATGAAACCTGGGACCTAGTGCCCAAGGTTGATGACATTACTCCGGTTACTTGCAAGTGAGTGTATAAGTTGAAGAAGAAGACTGATGGGAGCATTGATCGGTTCAAGGCTCGCCTGGTCGCTAGAGGATTCTCACAACAGTATGGAGAAGACTATGAGGAGACATTCAGTCCAGTTGCGAAGATGACTTCTGTAAGAGTGGTGATCGCCTTGGCTGCTAGCAAGGGATGGAGGTTGTGACAACTCGATGTGAAGAATGTCTTTCTTTACGGAGAGATTGACAAGGATATCTTCATGGATCAGCCGCTTGGTTTTGTCTCTGAAAAGCATCCGGACTATGTCTGCAAACTCAGGAAGGGTCTCTATGGGTTGAAGCAAGCTCCTAGAGCGTGGTATGAGAAGATTGCAGAATACTTGCAATTCTGTGGATACCTTGCTTCCAACTCAGATTCAAGCTTGTTCGTCAAGAAGAAGGGAGGGCTACGAGTCTTGGTCCTGCTGTATGTGGATGACATGATCATCACAGGTAATTCGGAGGAGGAAGTAGCAAGGCTCAGGGCAGAGCTTGCTATACGCTTCGAGATGAAAGACTTGGGAGAGTTGCATCACTTTCTCGGTCTTGAAGTGGAGAGGAAGGAGTGCGGGGTTCTCATTAGCCAGAAAGGGTATGTTGATCGTATTGTGAAGCGGTTCGACATGGGCGAAGGGAAGAAGTGCTCTACTCCACTGGAATCTGGGCTGAAGCTTCGACGAGATGAGGGAAGGGTTCTTCATGATCCCTTGGTGTTCAGGGCTCTTGTTGGGAGCTTGATTTATCTGACGATTACAAGGCCGGATATAGCTTATGCTGTTGGCCGAGTAAGTCGGTATATGACTGAACCAAGGCAATCTCATCTAGTGGCGGCAAAGGGAATTCTGAAGTATGTCAAGGCTTCTTCTGACATGGGACTCCTCTATAGAAGGGACGCGGAGTTTGCGTTGCTTGGGTACACGGATGCTGACTATGGCGGTGATTCGGATGATCGAAGGTCTACTTCAGGTTATGTGTTCACTTGCGGTTCAGCTAGCATCTCGTGGTGTAGCAAGAAGCAGGACTCGGTGTCGGTTTCAACCACGGAGGCGGAGTATAAGGCTTCGGCCTTGGCTGCTCGGGAAGCTGTTTGGTTGAGGAGGCTTATAGAGGATGTTCATGAAGAAGTGGAAGGGCCTACTTTACTCCGGGGTGACAATGAGAGTGCTCTCAAACTGGTAAACAATCTAGTGTGTCACGCCAGGACCAAGCATATAGAGATTGATCACCACTTCATCAGGGAGAAGGTGTTGGAAGGATCTCTGTTGGTCGGGCATGTTCGGAGTGAAGATAATCTTGCTGACATCTTCACGAAGCCACTGTCGAAGGGGCCCTTTGAACGCTTGCGCAGCTTGCTGGGCTTGGTCACCACTTCCCACTTCAAGGGGGAGTGTTGAAATTTGTGAAGTGGAAGTGGGTGACGGGACAGGCCAGACGGCCTGGGGCGGACAGTTTGGCGGACTAGGCGGACTGGGCGGACTGTGGTGTGCGGCCTGGTGGAAGGTCTAGTGAGAAGCCGACTGTCTTCTGAGCGGGTTGTTGCTTGGAGTCCGCGGACTATGCGGCCTGATTTCTGCGGATTGGGTGTTTGCTGATTGCCTTTGCCAAGGAGCGGCCTAAGCGGATGGAGGCTTGCGGACTGGTGCATTGCTCAGTGGCTGCAGGTGCAAGCTTGTGCTGGTAGGCGGGTTGGCTCATGTTCGCGGGAAGCTTGCGGACTGGTGTGTCCGCGGTATTGGCTGTTGCGGACTGGGCTGAGAGCTTGGCTGAGGCCTTGTCGAGCTCTGGTGGCACAGCAGGTGTTTTGCTGTGGTCGATTGGCGGACTGGTGTTTGGAGTCCGGGAGGAAGCTGCTGCGTTGGATAGAAGTGCGAGAAGCTCGCGCACTAATGACGGTCTGTGCTAGGGTGTTTGGCGAACAGGAGTTTGCGTCCGCCATGCTCGCATTGGCCCTTGATGGTTCTGGACTTGGTCACACTTTGTGTCAAGTTCATGGTGTCCGCCGTATCCGCCAAGTCCGCTGCGACCGGGCGGACTGTTGTTGTCTGCCTTTGGTCGTGGACTTGTGGCGGATTGAGGTGTGAGTCTTGCGGACTGCCTCGGGTTGGTGCGGACTGCCATTGAAGGGGGTTGCTGTCCTGCAGTGGTTGGAGCTTTGCGGGCTGATGCCTTGTCCGCATCGCTTGGGCGGACTGGAGAGAGTTCGTCAATGGTTGTTGTTGAAGTTGGTGACCGGGCGGTCTGTTGTGGCGGGTTGAAGACCGCGCGGTCTAGCGGTTTGACTCGCCGACTTGTAAACCGGGCGGTCTAGCGATCTTCACAGGCGACCTCTCTGCTTCTCTTGTTGTAGCCGTGCGGTTAGTCCTTCTGTCTAACCGCGCGGCTTGTGCGGTTTACTTTGTACAGTCCGCTTAGCTTGTAATTTTTAGTCCCACATCTCTTATTTGTATTCTCTCATCTCCCCTCCATTCTATATAAGGGAGGGCATACCTTTGTAATAGTTATCTTTTTTGGATAATAAAATTTCAATTATTCAAAAGTTTATTCGCTTGTTCTCTACTTTTCGCTTCTTTTCGCTACTTTCTAACATGGTATCAGAGCACACGGTCTTTTCCTCCTGATTCTGTGCGCTCTGTTGTTCGCGGCTTGTTTTCCGCTTTCTGCGACCTGTTTCGCGACTTGCCTTCTCTTCTGTCCGCTGCCCTGTTCGCGCGGCTTGTTTCTGTCCGCTGCCCTGTTCGCGCGGCTTGCTTCTTCTTGGTTCTCTTCTTCTTCTGCTATTCGTCGCAGCGACCTGTTTTCTTGTCGCCGCGCTCCTTGTTCTTCCTTGCCTCTACGACTTCCTAGTCGTTGCGGCCTTGTCTCTACCCGCCGCAGACTTCTTCTCCCTGTCCGCTTCTGCTTTCCCCATTTTCGCTTGTCTCTGTACTCGCGGTTTGCTGCTGTGATCTGCCTGACCGTGCGGGTTGTTCCTCTCTCACCTGCATCTTGGTCGCGGTCACCTGCTCTTCCCTCTCTTCTGTTCGCTCGGCCTTTTCAGACCGCGCGACCTCTTCCCCACTGTGCCATTTCTGCTTCCTAGCCGCTCGTGTTCGCGCGGCTTCTTCCCTTTAACCCGCTGCGGTTTCTCGCGGGTTGCTCTCTTTTCCTCTCCCCGCGACTTTCTATCTATTCGCGCGGATTCTTCCTTGTTTGAGCGGCCTCTCTGCCTTTCTTCCTTTAGCCGCTCCTGCTTGTTAGTCGCCGCGACCTCCTGGTTCAGTCGCGCGGCTTGTGCTCTGCACCTTGGTCGTGGCCCTTCTTGCCGCTGGTGTGCTGTCACCGAGACCGCTGCAGTTTCTTCTTCCTCCCTTCATGGCTTTCATATCCTCCTCCAAGCCATTCGCCTCGGTTGTCACGTCTTCTGGTCGGGCACACGTTGTTACTCAGGGCAAATGGCTGATCGACACTGGTGCTACGAATCATATGACCGGCCATCTCCCGTGTTTCTCTCTCCTAGAAAAACATACTCGCTTGCCCCCGGTTATTCTCGCTGACGGCTCTTCATCATCAGTCCATGGAACAGGGATAGTTCATGTCACTCTGTCTCTTCACTTGGCGGATACTCTATACGTGCCCCAGTTCCCGTGCAACTTATTATCTGTTACCTCTCTTTGCAAGCAATTACGGTGTTCCGTCACATTTACTTCTACTTCTTGCTCTTTTCAGGATCCGGACTCCCAACGGACGATTGCTACTGGGACTGAGAGTGGCGGCTTATACTTCCTGGATAATATTTCTGCTTTTTCCACCTTCTCCTCCACCTCCACAGATTTTCTCCAATGGCATCTCCGCCTTGGTCATGCTCCTCCCCGTCTTCTTCGTCAACTTCTGCCCCACCTTCCTCCTCAAAGTCCTCCGCTCAACTGTGAGGCCTGTCAGCTTGGCAAGCATCACCGCTCCTCCTTCCCTCCAAAGCACGTTTGTAGCTCTACCCGTCCCTTTGATCTTATCCACTCCGATATCTGGGGTCCTTCTCCTACTCTTACCATTGGTCGGGGTAGTTCCTATTTTGTCACGTTCATTGATGATTTCTCTCGCTGTACGTGGGTGTATCTGTTAAAAGATCGCTCCGAATTATTCTCTGTATGGACATCCTTCTATCTCATGATCAAAACTCAGTTTGGTGTTTCTATCCAAGTTTTTCGATCTGATAATGCCCAAGAATATCTCAGTCGTGACTTCTCTACATTCTGCATGCAAAATGAGATTCTTCATCAAACTAGTTGTGTCTATACTTCACAACAAAATGGTGTGGCCGAACGCAAAAACCGTCACCTGCTCGATGTCGCTCGCACCTTGATGACCCAGATGCATGTTCCTCGCTCCTATTGGGGCTATGATGTTCTCCTTGCCTGCTACCTCATCAATCGCATTCCCTCCACGATTCTCCACGGCCAAACCCCGTTCTCCCTTTTGTATCCGGGCAAGGAGCCGTTTCCTCTTCCTCTCCAAATCTTTGGATGCACTGCCTTTGTGCATACCCCTTCTGCCACCCGTGATAAGCTCTCCCCTCGCTCCACCAAATGTGTCTTTCTGGGGTACTCCACCACTCAGAAAGGCTACTGTTGCTTTGATCCCGTCCTTCGTAAGCAGTTCGTCTCTGCTGACGTCACCTTCTTCGAGAATACCTCCTACTTCTCGGATGACTCTTCTCCTCTTCTCCCGGCTTCTGATTCTCCTGTCGTTCCCTTCGCTCCCTCGCCTCCTACTACACTCTCCACCCCTACACCGTCTCCACCCCCTCCTCTTCCTCCACCTCTCTCTCTCTCTTCTCCACCACCCTCTCCCTCATCTCCGCTGCCGTCGCTCTCTTCTCCCGGGCCAGCTTTCTCTACCACGGATGCTCCGGATGCCGCGGGCCCGGCTGACCTGGATCTTCCTATAGCTCTTCGCAAAGGGGTGCGGACGTGTACCTTACACCCCCTCGCTGCTGTTGTTTCCTATGATCGCCTTACTCCGTCTCGCAGGGCATTTGCACTGGCTATCTCTGCCACTGCCACACCCCGCTCCTATCAGGAGCCCCTTGCTATTCCTCACTGGAAGATGGTCATGGATGAGGAAATGGCGACCCTAACTGAGCGGGGTACCTGGACTCTTGTTCCTCCTCCCTTCGGTACTGATGTTGTTGGCTGTCGCTGGGTCTTTGTGGTCAAATTTAGCCCGGACGGCACTGTGGATCGGTATAAGGCTCGCCTTGTTGCTAAGGGCTTTACTCAGACCTATGAGGTTGATTACTTTGACACCTTCTCCCCTGTGGCTCGTCTCAGCACTATCCGCGTTCTTCTCTCTGTGGCCGTCAATCGGGATTGGTCGATTTCTCAGCTGGACGTCAAGAATGCCTTCCTTTATGGTGATCTTCACGAGGCCGTTTACATGGAGCAACCTCCTGGGTATGTTGCTCAGGGGGAGACACGAGTATGCCGGCTGCAGAAGGCAATTTATGGCCTCAAGCAGAGTCCTCGAGTTTGGTTTGACAAGTTCAGCGGCATTGTGGCGGCTGTTGGTTTTGTGCGAAGCTCTACTGATCACTCTCTCTTTATTCGCAAAACTCCTTCTGGGCTGGTTGTTCTTGCTGTGTACGTTGATGATATTCTTCTCACTGGCGATGACCAGGAAGGGGTAGCCCTAACAAAGCGACATCTTCGCCAACATCTGATCACTAAAGATATGGGCTCTCCAAAGTACTTTCTGGGGATCGAACTCTCTCGGAAGCCCGACTCCTTAGTTCTCTCTCAGCGTAAGTATGCCCTTGATCTTTTAAAAGAGGCAGGATTAACTGGAGCTAAACCTGCCCGATGCCCCATGGCTACTGGGGAGGACAAAACCTGGACAGATGATTTGCCTCCTCTTTCAGATAGTTCGCGGTACAGGCGTCTGATTGGTAAGCTCATATATCTCACAGTGACCAGACCCGACATTTCCTATGCTGTGGGCAAGTTGAGTCAATTCATGCAAGCGCCTAGGGAGTGTCATCTACAGTCCGCCTTGCGGATCTTGGAGTATGTCAAAGCAGCGCCTGGGAAAGGATTACTTTTTCAGAAGAATGGTCATCTGAGGATTGAAGCCTACTCAGATGCAAGTTATGCTGATGACAAAGGGGATCGCAAGTCAACCTCAGGTTTTTGCACCTTTGTTGGGGGAAATCTGGTGAGCTGGAAGAGCAAGAAGCAGTCTGTTGTCTCCAGGTTCAGTGCAGAAGCTGAGTATCGCAGTATGGCGTCAACCATTTGTGAGTTGAAATGGTTGCGGGCTCTCATGCTAGATTTAGGAGAGGTGTACAACCATCCTCTACCTATGTTCTGTGATAACAAGGCCGCCATATACATCTCCAAAAATCCGGTATTCCATGAAAGAACAAAGCACATTGAGGTTGACTGCCATTTCATTCGTGAAGAGATTTTAAAAGAACAAATTTGCACTCCTTTTGTCACGTCTGATAAAGAGCTAACTGACATCTTCACCAAGCCAGTTTCCGCCTCGTTTCTGCATGTTTGCGACAAGCTGGGCATGATTGATATATATGCTCCAGCTTGAGGGGGAGTGTTGAAGTTGGTGACCGGGCGGTCTGTTGTGGCGGGTTGAAGACCGCGCGGTCTAGCGGTTTGACTCGCCGGCTTGTAAACCGGGCGGTCTAGCGATCTTCACAGGCGACCTCTCTGCTTCTCTTGTTGTAGCCGTGCGGTTAGTCCTTCTGTCTAACCGCACGGCTTGTGCGGTTTACTTTGTACAGTCCGCTTAGCTTGTAATTTTTAGTCTCACATCTCTTATTTGTATTTTCTCATCTCTCCTCCATTCTATATAAGGGAGAGCATACCTTTGTAATAGTTATCTTTTTTGAATAATAAAATTTCAATTATTCAAAAGTTTATTCGCTTGTTCTCTACTTTTCGCTTCTTTTCACTACTTTCTAACAGTTGCCTTGCTCCTGGCGGTTTTCCTTGGTATCCGGCTAAGTCCTTGCGGACTCAGCGGACGGAGGTTTGCTATCGCGCGGGCTGGGGCGGTGTCGCTATCTCTTGGGCGGTGACCACACTCCTCACTTTGCCTATAAATAGGACCCCCCTGGCACATCTACAGTAACCTAAGTAACTTGAGTGAACAGTAAGTTGGGGTGTGCAAGGAGCTGCGGTCTGTGTTTGTCAGTCCGCGCGGATTGTTTCAGGTTGACGGTTTGCTGTGTGCAGGTCGCGCAGATAGCTTCAAGGAGCCAGGAGTTTGGCTGTGACTTCGGTCAAGTGCTTGGAAGTGTGCAGTCTCTGCGGACTCAGCAGGAGGTCGCTCTGCGGCTTGTCAGTTCTGTCTCATCTTTGTCAGCTTCAATAACCTGTCCGCCGGCTTCAGGCGGGTAGGGGTGTTCCTCAGTTCAGGTTCAGCAGGAGGCGAATAACGGTGTGTCCGCGCGGCCTCGCAGCTTCGTCGGACTCCGTGGCTATTCGGCGGATTGCAGCATAGCTTGGGCGATTTCAGCAGACTCGGCGACCTCGACGACCTCGCGGTCTCGGCGGACTCCGGTGCTGTCCGCCCGGCTTGTTTTTTTGGTGCTTTCTGTTTACAGCTGTTATACTAGCGAAATCATGTCTCGCTATGTATGCCTCGGATTGTAAAGAAGTGAATGTATAAAAGACCTGCTTGTGCTTCCATTGTTTGTTGGGTGTAACCTTTTGATCCTTGGGTTCCGCTGGTTCAACGTGAGAACTGGGTAGTTCCGAAGATATTAATTTGGCATTTGGGCTATCTTGCTGACCACGTTGAGAAAATTTTAACACTAAGATGTACAACCGCCCGCAAGTCCTACCGCTGCCAATATGCTACTTCATTGTCAGATCCTAAAAAACACAACCGTCAGGAGAAAAAGTGACGGAACAATTTAAGGATGTAGTTAACAACTGATATATAACAAATTGCGAGGAAAATCAGGAACATGCAACACTTCGGTGAGGGGCATGGCAAAGGAATAGAGAATTGTTCCCTTGCCAGCAATCTGTGAGTGTGAACCATTGGCAGTGACAACCTTATCACTCTCTGAGAGGGGACTGTAAGAGGTAAAACCCAATGATGTTCCTATCACGTGATCTGTCGCCCCAGAGTGAAGGCGCAGAGGCAAACTGGGCATTGTGCATACTAGCGGTGTCAAATGCAGTCGAAGTGCAAGAAACCTGAGTACGCATGAAGCGGCACAAAACATTGAGTTCCTTCAAGGAAATACTGTCAGATGGAAGCCGACCAAGAGCAACTTCAGTAGTGTGAGCAACAACAAAAGGATTGGGTTGGCGAGAGGGACCACGACCACGAGAGCCTTTCGGCGATGGAGAAAGATGAGGATGAAGATGGAAGCAGTAGTCTCGGACATGGCTTGGTTCGCCATAGTAATCGTACAGCTTGAGAGACGAGGGAGGAGCCCGAAGAAGACCAACAAAGGAGGAGCGATCAAAACCATGATCGGAGTTGAGAGTACGACGATGATCTTCGTCCCTTAAGACCGCACTGAAGGCTTCATGAAGAGAGGGAAGAGGTTGTCGGTTCATAGCATGGGTTCGCACCATATTGAATTCCATATTAGGAAGACATGGAGTTGATAACAGACTTCCTTAGTTTTTAAGGTTTGAGCATCAATAATGCAAGTGGGAGTGAAGTTCTCAAAGTAGTCCAAATCTTGATAGAGGCGTTCGAACTCGGAGAAATAAACGACTACAGAAGAGGTTCTTTCTTTGAGCTCAAGAAGATGCCAAGTGAGCTCGTATAGTTGGGTAGAATTACCAAGCTGTGACTAAGTCTCACAAACCTGAGTCCTGATGTCAAAGGCCGAGTCCATCAACAAGTAGTTGTGATAGATCAATGGAGACATAAGTGAAACAACCACGAGACAACAAAGGAATTTTCAGCGCCCCACTTTCTCCAACCCGGATCAGTACTAGGAAGTTGAACAGTCGTGTCGTTGATGTACCCATAAAGATGATTGTTGCGAATAGCATGTTGTGTTGAACAAGATCACTCGAGGTAATTTGTTCCATCCAAAGGAAAAATGGTAATTCAGAGGAAACCGAAAGAGCCATGAGGTCGTGAGAATTCACCACCCGAAGGAGGGATAAGCGAGGAGGCAGATTGAACGCTCGAGTCCGAGGAGTTAGCCATGTTGAAGAAAGAGGCCGCACTTCGCTAAGGGAGCACATGGCGAAGGGAAGACCACACGAGCAGAGGCTGCCCAAGAAGAGGTGGCACAAACAGATGCTGGAGATTGCACAAGCTGGAGGATAATGAGTCAGGTTGAAGAAGAGAACACGTAGTAAGGAAGACCACACAAGCCTAAGGAAGGAGTAGCAACTGAGAGGAGGAGACTACACTGACCGCGAACAGACAACATCGGACAGACAAGACATATGATAGGGAAAACGGTGAGGAGCACGCACAGGTCGCGCGTGGCGCACAACTATTTTACACAATGAAGACCCAAAAACAAGAAAAATGAATGGGTATTTTACAATATGCTACAAATATGTTACCTAAATTATGATTTTATTCAACTTCATCGACTCACGAGCTGCGGCAATCTCCGAGTCACGAGCTATAGAAAGCGACCACATCACCGACGCAGGAATATCCCTCGCCGAGTAACGAGCTGTAGAAATCGACCCCCTTCAGACCACATGACCTGTCATAAATGCTCGATAGCGTCTTGTGATCATCCCATGAACCCTATTCCACCCCGGGGTGTCTCGTCGATCTGCCTAGCACGCCGCAAGATCTCCCTCGAGTTCTCTTGCCTGTCGTCTTCGTCGTCCAACCCATGCTCCTACTTGGCTCGTCTCCCCAACTTGTGGCGCATCTCGCCCTCCTTGTTCGTCATGTCCTCTTTTCCATGTCATCCTCCTTTCCTTTTTTGACGTCCTTACACACCCTACTTGCATCCTTGCCATGCACGTCAAGGAAACCACACCCTCCTCCCTCTTAGTTTTTGCTTTCTCATTTCACCCATTGTCACACCCTCGTTTCTCTCCCTTTTTGTTCTCCTCCTGGTCCTCACATGGGCGGCCTTTTTTGGCTTTATTCTGACAATTGCTCTTTTACCTATTTATCATTTCAATTGTTTGCACCCGCCCCTTCCCTGCCATCCCCCCCTCCCCCCGGCACACCTCTATGGTGTCCTTTTCTTCCCTTATACTTTCACCCACAGCTGCACCCACCTCTCTTCTATCATTTTCTAACACGTGTTCTCTCTCCTCCCCACCGCTACATTTCGTTCAGTTGAATCTGTTGTCATCATTGTCATCATTGATGCTCGTCTTTGCCTATCCTCCTAACCACGAGACAACAAAGGAGGTTAATTTTTAAGGGTGATGTTATGAACTCCTGATCTAGATCTCGTGACTGTGCCGGAAAGGGATGACTCCCACCAAGGATTGGCGGAACCCTTTTTGGAACCCGGCGGTGCAATGGTTGGAGATGGTGGAAATCGGTGTACAGAGGGGAAGAAGGAAAGAGAGAGGGAGGGAGAGAGAGCGAACGAGAGAGGGAGAGTCCGGACGAACAACGCTCGATGCGGGAGTTGCTCGCAGTTGCGGGTTGCGGCTAGGGCTGGGAAAGATCGGGGGTTAGAGAGGGGGGGGGGGGGTTAGAGAGAGATGGGAAAAGAGAAATAGTACTTGCTTAATTCTAAAACAAAGGTTCACCCGGTTGATAACCGAATCACAAAGCTTCTCCCACCTGGGCTTAGACGTATGGGAAAAATAAAACAACATTGCATAAAATAAACAAGTGCTCAAAATAATAAAAACATTTGGATACTCTCATGCGGTCGTGGCATGCGGTCAACGCCGATACGTGCGGCCCCAGTGTGGGTCCGACTCGTCACGCATCATTACGTAATATTGATTAATCTTCATCCATATAAGGGGGAGGGGTATGCCGGTTGGAGTATGCTTTTGGCTAGTTGAAGTTTGGCCTCTTATTTGAGAGAAACTCCTTGGAGGACCCAACCTCCAAGAGTTAGCGGGAGTTCGTTTCTCGATTGTATCTCGTTCATATGCAATGTGTAATGAAATTTCATGAAAAGAACACTAGATGGCTTAATTTATTCCAGTTTCCATGTAGTGATGGCACAATTTTTGGCATAATCTGTGTAGCGTCTAACTCTGCTTTTGCAAAGCACTTCAATGAAGGGACATGGGCTTTGTCCCATATTAAGGTGGTATGGGAAAGTGATCAAAGGTATCGCATCGCGCATGTGACACGTCATATGTCATTATTGGTGATGGGATGGCCATAAATAGGAAGCGGGGTCGGTCTTCAGGTGTGTTGGACAGAGTTATAACCTTTGGTATAGGTGTACTAATGTCGCTATGTGGTGGGTAGGAGGATAGGCAAAGACGAGCATTACTAGAGATTGTGATTATCTAGAATTCCTTCAATTTTGAAGAAAAACGTACAATGTATTACTAGAGATTGGGATTACCTAGAATTCCTTCTATTTATGAACTTTTAAGAGAGGCAGCTTCAAATTTTCCTCAATGTAGATATAAAGAGTTATATTTATATTTTTCCATCTCTTTTTGGATGGAACCACCACAAATCAAGTTTAATATCTCAACAATTTTACATGACTCAACCTCTCTCCCAAATGAAATGATGGGAATTTACGGCAAATTGGCTGGTTATGGGCCTTCCCTTTCTCGATTATAGATATCAAGGCGTTCATAGACATTGTGATGACTCAAATCTTGTACCAGAGTTTTCAAGTTGTGAGTTTGTTCTCTCCGTTATTTGGCTAATTTAAGCAAAATCTGTCAGCACTTCGATCTTTATGGATTTCTTAGAGCTGCGCGTTTTGCGTAAAATATATATGTTTGATCAAATAGAATTATGCTCGCAACAAATATAATATTATTATCTTCTTTAAATAAGCCCAAAATCCTTGAAAATTTTATTTTTTCCGTAGATGGCAAAATTGATGGTAACCAACATTTTTAAATGTATTTGCATCTCTGTGGTTCTGTAGATAATGGAGCCTTTAAGATCCATGGCTACCGGTAGCGCCTTGGAAGATGCTCGCCATCTTGCTCAGCGATATAGTCGAATGAGACAGGAAGCTGAAGCTCAAGTAAGCATTTCATATACAATTGCTGTTTTTTTTCCTAATATATGGTACTACTGTGCAACTTTGTAAGTCTCATACTACAATTTATAGTATACATGGATTCAACTAATCCTGCAAAGCTAACAGGTAGGAGAAGTTTCTAGGCGGCAGTTTCGAGTTAAGGAAGCTCCAATCCTGGAGAATTCTTCGAAGCTGCAGTCATCCGAATCTAAGATCAATGATCTCAAGGCAAACATGGCCGTCCTCGGAAAGGAAGCAGCTGCCGCACTCGCTACTGTCGAGTCGCAGCAGCAAAGGCACACTTTTCAACGTCTGGTTGCCATGGTGCGTATTTATTGGGACGTTGAAGAAAATTGGATATGGCGTGGATGCGGGTCCTCACTTCTATACTTTTATATTGATTCTAACTCTTGAAGGTGGAGGCAGAAAAATCATTTCACTTAAGGGTAGCTGCTATATTAGATGATGTTGAGGCTGAGGTATTTTCGACACTCATTATTTGGCTTTTAAATATTCCAAACGTAAATATTTTTTTTCGTAGATGCTCTCCGAAAAGCAACGAAAAGAATCATCCATCCCATCTGCTCCGAACCTTGCAACCCATCCTACCCATCCAACCCCTAAACGTTCGGAGAAAGCGCTGTATTTTCTCGCTGAGGTAAATGATTGTCATTCACATTATCGCGGACATATTTCTATCGTTGCTATAATCGAAAAGTCGATTATTTCTACTTGTGGTTGCAGGCATTGCATGCATTCACTGGGATTTCGGAGAAGGAATTGAGCTTGGCTGTTGGAGACTATGTTGTAGTCAGACAGGTTAGTTATTTTCGCAATGCCATGACCATCTTTTCTGTGCTTATAGCTAAGGTTTTGACGGACATTGAATTGGGGCAAGGACCGAGGTTGAATGGTAGATTCTAAATTTCACTGCTATGTTTATTTTGGTATAAATTCTAAAAAATGAATAATAAATTTTATAGAATTTATGAAGAAAAGAATTATTTTTATTTAGTCAAAAAATTTAATTTATACTTGGGTATGGAATCGCATTAAATATACTCAAAAGTCAAAATTAGAATATTATATTATATTTATGTACACATAGTGACAACAATATTATGTTTATTTTGGCCCTCAAAATTTTGAGACTTTGGCTAGAATTTATAAGGCTTGACATGAAACCAGTTGGCCATAGGCGAACGCAACATAATCTTTATGTATATAAGGCTATATGAGTTTCCTGAAGTGGGATTAAATTCTTAATGCATCACCCCATGTCTAGGATTTTTCAACTCTTCACACATTTTTTCTTAAGAATTAGGTAGCATGACAGTTGGAGGTTGATCCTAGCCTATTTTGATATCATGTTAGAGTCTATACATTAGATTTGAAATCAACTAATTATAGGTAGAGAGGCTCGCGAGCTATATCAAATGCATAAGGATGTACATATTTTTGATATGGGATTAAATTCTCAATACGTTCCCTCATATCTAGGGTCTTTCGTCCCTGAGGTGTAATTTTCTTAAAAATTAAGTGACATGAGAGTGGGACGCTGGGCTTAGTTTGTTTTGGTACCATGTTAGAGTCTGTGTCAGACCTTACAACACTCAAGCCTTTATCCCACTATAGTCGGGTCGGCTATATGGATCTTTTGTTGTCATTGTGCCCTATCTTGTGTGATAATCTCACTAATGCCTAAGTACACCATGTCTTCCCTTACAGTTTCATTCCAAGTCTTTATTGGTCTATCCCTCCCTCGTTTATCATGCCTAGTGACTAGACTCTCACGACGCCTAACATGTGCCTCTCATGGTCTCCTTTGTATGTGTCCAAACCATTTTAGTCAAGCTTCTCGCATCTTCTCAACAATTGGTGCTACTCCTGTCTTATCCCTAATACATTTATTTTGAATTTTATCCAGTCTCGTGTGTCCACACATCCATCAAAGCATTCTCATCTCTGCAACCCCTTTTTTTGCTCATGTACGCAATTCACTGCCCAACACTCAGAAGCATAGAGCATTGCTGGTCTAATTGCAGTACGAAAAAACTTGCCCTTAAGTTTGAATGATACTTTACGATCGCATAAGATCCCTGACGCGCCTCTCCACTTCAACCAACCTGCTTGGATTCTATGTATCACATCTTTATCAATATCGTCGTCTTTTTGAATTATCGATCCAAGATATTTAAAACACTTACTACGGGAAATATCTTGATCACCTAACTTAATGACGAAGTCATCCGTCCTTCTTGCACTGATAAATTAAAAGCTTCATATACTCCGTCTTTGCCCCGTTCAACCTAAAATTCTTCTTTTCTAAAGCGTCTCGTCAAGATTCAAGTTTTACATTTACACCCTCGCGCGTCTCATCGACCAAAACGATATCATCCGCAAACAATAAACACCAAGGTATTGCTTGTTGGATTTGTTTGGTGAGCTCATCTAAGATAAGGGTAAAGAGACAAGGGCTTAAAGATGAACTTTGATGTAAGCCAACAGTGATGGGGAATTCATGTGTTAATCCTCCAGATGCCCTCACCTTTGTTACTGAATTTGTATACATATCTTTGATTATGTCAATGTATGATACATTTACACCTTTCTTTCCTAAGACTCCATAAGATCTCTCTTGGAACTCTATCATAAGTCTTCTCAAGATCGATGAACAGCATATGCAAATCTTGTTTTCTTTCTCGGTAGTTATCAATGAGTCTTCTCAAGAGATGTATAGCTTTCATGGTCGACCGCCCTGGCATGAATCCAAATTGATTTTCTGAGATGTTAGTCCTTCGTCTTACTCTTCTTTTTATTACTATATTGAGTTCAGGCTCAGTTCAAAAGGGCTTAGATTTAGTCGTTCGTATAATTTCATGGTTTGACTCATCAATTTAATTTCTCTATAATTAACACAATTTTGTATATATTCTTTGTTCTTATATAAAGATATCAAAATACTTTCTCTCCAATGGTTTGACATCCTCTTTGATTTCTGTATCTTTTTAAAAACATGTAAGACACAAAATTTCTTCATTCTCTAGACATTTTCATACTTCGATGGGTATATCGTCTGACCCAACCGTCTTTTCATTTTTTTTCATCTTCTTTAGAGCATCATTTACCTCTGATACTTGAATTTTATGATAAAACGTTATGTTCTTATACTTCTCCGATTTACTTAACTCTTCCAAGTTTCATTCATTGTCTTTTGTTTCATTATAGAGTTGATAAAAGTATCTTTTTCATCGTTCTTTAATATCCACATCATCCGTCAAAACTGTATCTGTTTCATCTTTATGCATTTTACTTGACTTAAATCTCTTGTCTTCCTTTTTCTAGTTCGAACAATTTTATATATGTCACGCTCTCTATTTATGGTATTTAATCGCTTATAAAACTTTTCATAAGTTTGACTTCTTGCTTTACTTACTGCTTGTTTAGCTTCTTTTTAACGACTTTATATCTGGCTAAGTTTTCATCATTCCTACAAGAATAGAGTGATTTATAGTTGACCATCTTTGCCCTCACTTTGTCTTGCACTTTCTTTTTCCACCACCAAGATTCTTTATTTAGGGACGCACGACCTTTTGATACTTCAGGTATGTTTTTTTCACTTATCCTTAAATGTGAAGATATAACTTCTCATAAGACATTAGGATCAACATGAGGATCATCAACTAGTTGTTCCATAACTGTTGTCTTGAAAACAATCTGTTTTTCCATCTTCAAGTTACACCACCGAATTTTTGGCAATATTTTGTTTTTATCTTAAATTTGTTATATTTAATTTGTGCGACTACACCACTAACCTATGTTGTGTTGTCAAACTTTCTCTTGGTATGTCTTTACAATTCTTACAAATCATTTAATCAATTTTGCGAATCTGTGTTAGACCTTAAATCAATTAATTGTGGATGGAGAAGCCAGTTATCTATAAAGTGCACAATGCTATATGAATTTTTTATTGTGTGATTGAATTCTTAACATGCCCCCTCATGGTTGGTGTTTTTCTCCTCAAGGGCATGTACATATATTTTTAAATTATGTGATATGAGAGTCATTTGGTCTAACTTGTTTTAATGTCTCGTTCGAGTCGTTGCATCCAACCTAAAATAAGCTGATTACAGTGAAGGGGCCCATGATCTATATTAACTATTAAGTTTACAAGTTATATGTTTTTTTATGTCAGATTAAATTCCTAGCCTCCCACATAGACGTGCAGACTCTTTCTCCCCTAACACGTATATTTTTCTTTTATAATTAGGCGATGTAAGAGTGGGTCCTTGGTCTAGCTTGTTTTTGTGAATCTCAGTATAAAGGCCCACCTAATTGGCCCATTAGGAGCATCTTGTATAGTAAGTCCTACATTGTGGTTTGGAGTTGAGTTCTCACTCCTCACACCTATAAACATGTACATACATTTATAGGCATGAAGAGTGACAACTTAACTCCAAATCAAAATATGGGATTAAACTATATAAGATGCTCCTAATGGATCATAGAGGTGGGTCTGTACATTAGATTTCACACACTTAGGCTCCGTTTGGGGGGGACTTATTTTCAGCGGTCATGCTGTTACGACCGCATGAACCGGACCATGCGGTCGTAACCGCTTGACCGATTAAAATAAGTCCCTCCAAACGGAGCCTTATTCTATACTCCACGAGCTGGGGCATACAAATTTTAGGCGTCAAGCTTGGAAATGACTAACAATAGAGTGGGCGAGGCAAACATGTTGAAGATCAATTTTGTGGAGTTGAACTTTTCTCTGGTGAAGTGATAATCTACTTCAATTTGTTTGGTGCATTCATAGAGAAATGAATTTTCAGCGATATGGAAAGTAGCTTGATTATTGCAGTTGAGGATTGCAGGAGGGGAGAAAATCACCAGGATCAGTAAGAAGACTCCACCCAAGTGAGTTCAGAAACGACAGAGGCCATCAAACGATAGTCAATCTCCGCAGACGAGTGTCATAACCGTTTGTTTCTTCCTCCGCCAAGTAACCATGTGTCCTCAAAAATATGTGCAGTAGTCATTTGTAGACCGACGATCATTGAGGGAGTTTGCATAATCCACATTAGAATAAGCAATCAATGAGAGAAAAGAGGATGGCTACTGCCAATGGCAGACTGCCATGGAGATCAATAACTACATAGCTTTAGCTATTGGAGAGAATTTTTCTTGATAGTCAATGTCATATTATTGAGTAAAAACTTGAGCAACAGGCTGCACTTTGAGACACTCAACTGTTCAATGAGATTGGTATTTAACCTCAAATACACATTTGCATCACACTCAGGATTGGTCGGGAGGGGAAACAAGATTTCATGTCCTATTTGCCCATAGGGCCGCCATTTCGTCATCCACCCACCACCCAAGATGCTTGAGAACCTCCTGCACAGAAGAGGGTGGAAACAGAAGACAGAGAGGCTGCAAACCTATGAAGTTCAGGAGATAACCGATGGAATGAGGCAAAGTGAGAGAGCAGTGAGCTATAGATGGATATTGGTCCTAGGTAGGAGCTGCGAGCAGATCCGTTGGTCGAGAGAAACATCAATGTAGGCGACTGTTCTCGGGCATTCTGACGAGATCGATAACGGGTGTACGCGTTTAGATGTGGTGTCAGTAGCACAATGGGCGGTGAGCACTCGATAGGGACAATGAGATGTGAGAGAGCAAGTCCTCAACAGTAGACGAGGAAGAATAGAAGGGTTGATCCTCGAGGAGGATAAAACATCAATGGAAGTCAATTTACTAATTTGTGGGAGAGTAACACTGTTACACACATATCCCTTCTGTGTGTAAGAGTACCCAACAAAAATATATTTTGTAACTCGAGATGTCTGCTTGTTCCCTTAAGGAATTGAGCTTGGATGTTGGCAACTATGTTGTAGTGAGATGGGTTAGTCATTTTCTCATTTTGTACTTATAACTAGGGTTTTTAAAGCTGGGACGGACATTGAGGCTCGGTTTGGGGGGACTTATTTTCACCAGTCATGCGGTCGTAACCGCTTGACCGGTAAAAATAAGTCCCCTCAAACGGAACCTGAATTGGCGTAAGGACCGATGTTGAAAGGTAGATTCTAAATTTAACTGCTATCTTTATTTTGCAATGATTGTCTAAAAATGAATGATAAATTTTAAAGATTTTATAAAAAATTAATAGTTTTCATTTATTCATTTTTTTTAATTTTAGTTGGGTATGGAATCGTATTGAATATGCTCGAATTTCGAATATTATATTGTATGTATGAACACATATAAATACATATATTTATGTATGTAAATTTATACATGTATTACTCACACAACTTGGGCTTTGTTTGGGGGGACTTATTTTCACCGGTCACGCTGTTACGACCGCGAATAGAGCCTTAGTGGACCGATTTTGCCGACCCAGTGGTCCAACGACCGAGCGGTTAACTGGTTTGTGATTGGTTTACAACTGGGCCAGTTTTTACACCAGTTCACTCCGGCCGGTTGAACTAGCGAGTCCATCAGATTAGTGCTTATAACTGTTCTACTCGCCTATAGTTACACCCATTGTAGTAACCACAGCTTAGGTCACCCTCCCAGTTAAATATTCTGATCGTGCTGATTTTCTTTTAGAATGCAGAATGAAAAATATAGATTATTGATTACCATTAGAATTATTTATTATATTCATTCATATATCAAAATCAGGCATAAATGAGCATTTTAATTGATGTGTATTATACTTTTGAATGTTACAAGTTTATGCATTTTTCAATACAACAACACAAGCACTTATGACTAAGTAGTTTCATTCCAAATCTTTATTGGTTTACCCCTTCGTCGTTTAACATGCCTAGTGACTAAACTCTCACAACGCCTAATAGGTGCCTCTAATGGTCTCCTTTGTACTGTTTCCAAACCATCTTAGTCAAGCTTCTCACATCTTCCCTGCAATTGGTGTCACTCCTGTCTTATACCTCATATATTCATTCCTAATTTTATCCAGTCGCATGTGTCCACACATCCACCTAAACATTCTCATCTCCGCAACTCCCATTTTTTGCTCATGTACACAATTTACTGCCCATCACTCAGAACCATATTATCGCTGGTCTAATTGCAGTACGGTAAAACTTATCTTTAAGTTTTAATGATAATTTACGATCACATAAAATCCCTGACACGTCTCTCTACTTCAACAAACCACTTGGATTTTATGCAATGCATTTTTCAATAACTTTTAAAAATATGGGAAGCAATTTTTTTAATGAATATTTTATGCATCTGCAATATTTACATTTATTTATACCATTATAAAAAGACTATTATTTTTGGCTTGATACCATTAAATTCATCACAACCATCCAATTATTTTGATTTCTAACCCCTTCTACAAATTACAATCTCGAGTATTTGATTACAAATTACGGCGTAGCTTATCATAAGTTTTCGATCAAGATGCAGGTCGAGACATCCGGCTGGTCTGAGGGCGAGTGCAAGGGCCGGGCGGGCTGGTTCCCATCAGCTTATGTGGAGAGAAGGCAAGATATTCCTCCAAACAAGATTCTCCCCCATGACTTGTAAATATGAGAAACTTGATGCTGTGGATTGTACCAACTCTCATTACATTGAGTTTTTGACCAAATTATTTTAAAATAATATCCATCTATTTGTTGATATATATATTTATATATATATATATATATACACACACGAGCAGCTCTGCACGGGCTTTGCCTGTGCTCACTGACTCTTAGCGGATTGTGCCCGCATTCAAGCGAGTTGTGTCCACATATAAGCACTTACTTTTTATTCAAAATATATACAAATGAGCACTTAAAATAATCGTAGAAAAATATGAATTGGTATTACTATTTGTATTTTGTAAAAAAATATAATTTTTTTCCTAATAAATCAATTTCTCTCTCTCTCTTTTCTCTCCCCCTCTCCTTTCTATCCCTAAATATAGGGATAGGAGGGCTATAAAGATTCTCTCCCCTTTTATCTCACTCTTTATTCTATACTTTTTTTTCTTTCATTGAATGGATGAGATCAAAAATTTGACACATATTGGGTGGCTAAGATTAATTCTATATATTTTAAACTATATTATTATATATATTAATATATATATAAAATAGCGCCCGACACGGGGCTCCGCCCCTATTACGGCCAGCGCCACAGTACCCGGCCAAGATGACGGCGGGCTTCGCCCATCCAGCCCGGCGATGCTACGCCCGGGCGGAAGAGGGTGCGTTTATATTTAAATGCATTAAAAAAAACTGCTTATTTCCGGGGCTGCGAAACTCGCCCAACCGGCGACGGCGAATTTGCGGGGGCGCGCCCCCGGCAAGCTGCGTTTCCCGTGGAGGGCACTGCTTGTATTTAAATATGAGTACTCAAAAAGGCTTATTTTTAAATATTTTATAATAATATTTATATAATATTTTAACTAATATTTATAATACTTTAATAATATTTATATAATAATTATATATATATTTTTTTAATATTATAATAAAAAATAACCTGTTTAGGCGGGATTAAATCCCGTCTAAGGATTAATCCCTCCGCCTAATTAATCCCGCCTGGGATTAAGTCTCAGGCGGGATTTAGTCCCACGCCGCCAGAATAGACTGGACATTTGAGGTATATATAGGTTTGCGCCTTTGAATATCTGATTGCGGGTTTGAAACTGGCGGGCTGATCTGTTTGTTAAGCCCCGGATTGCGGGTTCGAAACTGGGCTGATTTTGTAGCACCATATTATAGGTTTGGACTGGGCTGATGGGTTGTAAGATGCGCTACAAAATATCTAGATTTAGAGTCTCTATATAAGTTTAGGAGATCTAAGAAAAAATTATGAACGACCCTCATTCGTTGCTGTGATCAACAGTTGCGATCAACATTTCATTATATTCAACGGTATGATTGATCATGATCTGATTTTAAAATTCAAAATTATTTTTTATAATAGATAAAGATATATATATATATATATATATATATATATGAATTATGAAATAAATATTATATAATATACTAGCATGTTCGAACGGGCTACGCCCGTTCTCGATGCGTCACTGCGGGCTTCGCCGCAATCAAGCGGGCTTCGCCCGCTTGACCCCCCAACGGGGTTCGCCCGCTTGACCCCCCGACGGGGTTCGCCCGCCCCTGCATCTTCGAACGGGCTCCGCCCGTTCTCGATGCGTCGCTGCGGGCTTCTCCCGCTTGACCCCCCGGCAGGCTTCGCCCGCCCCCCGACGGGCTTCCCCCGCCCCCGACGGGCTTCCCCCGCGGTCTAGTTTTTAATAAAAATTTTAATAAAAAAAGTAATTTAAATTGTAATAGAAAATTTAATAGTGAATTCATAGTATGTTTTTGCATAAAGTAATAAATTGTAATAATGATTTATATATTTTTTCATTTTGAGTAAAATGAAAAAAAACAAACCCCCCCCCCCCCCCCCCCCCCCGCTTCGGCCTGCTCACGCAGGCCGATCTTCTCGTATAAAGCCGCCGCCGGCGGCCTGCCCGGCCCCCCCCCCCGGCGGGTGCGCCGGCCTCCGACGAACCTGCCGGGGGTTGTCCGGCGGCGAGCGGGCAGGGCCACCGCCGACGGGTTCGCCGGAGGCCGGCTCACCCGCGGTGGTCGCCGGGCGGGGGCCAGCGGCTTGTGGCGGGGGGGTGAGCCCGTGAGGGGCGGGAGTTGAAGCTGGGCATCGGGTTTTTTTTGGGAGTGAACATTGTTTGGGGGGGAATTTGGATATTTGCAGGCCCTTTGTGAGATCCAATGGCCAGAAGTCATTTTTTGGATTATCGAACGGTCTAGATGCGTTTGATGGTGTGATTTTGTTATATATATATATATATATATATATATATATATATATAATATATATATATATATATATCGCCGTATCTCTATATATATATAGCTGCCGTCCGATATATACAATATCAACTCCAGCTCTTCATATATGGGGGTGTATCGTAGGTACGGGCGGGCTAAACCTACGGGACTAGGATGTGTCGGGCTAAACCTATAAATTTTCATAGGCTCTTACCGATTAGGGTATGAAATTATCACGATTTGGGTTTTACCCGGCCGGCTTTGAAAAAAATTTTTTACATGGTCATAAAGGCGGCCGGCGGATGGGGGCTCGCTTTTCAAGCCGCACCTGGATTCGCTGGCGAAAACGCCAGACGAATCAAAAGCTGAGGACGGACATAATTTTGTTCGTCACGGCGAGGCCCGAACAACTTGCCGGTCATGTTGATCGAGGCTTTTCGATTTAGCCGTCTTAAGGCGGCCGGCGGCTGCGATTTGGGCTCCCAGCCACGGCCTGGGGTTTCACCGGCGTGCATGCTAGCGAATCGAGGGCGGCCGGCGAGCCCGCAGCCGCCGCCTTTGGATAAAAAAATTTCAGGCGGCAAGCTGTGAACAATCCGAGAGTTAAAGCTAATGATGTATAGCTATAAAAAAAATGATCAACATGAATTAGTAATGTTCAGCTCTCGCCGAGATCTATAACTTTCATGTTGATCTAACTTTATCAAAACAAAATATAGCAGTGAGCAGGTCTTATTTTCACTTCTTCTCTATTCTACCTCTACTACTTCTTCCCCCTTCCCAGTTCACACAAATTTTTCATTGAGATTGTTTCAAAAATTGTTTCAGGTTGCTGGCGTGAAGAAAACAAAACAATTATACGATATTTAGCTTATTTTCAGTATCAGGAACTCGCCGCCCCCATTATTAATTGTTTCATTATTAATTGTTTCATTAGATTGCTATCGTGACGCGGGCGAACCCCACCCGTGGGTTGGGGGGGGGGGGGGGGGGGGGGGCGAAGCCCGCCGTCCAGCCGGCTACCGGGGGGCGAAATGAAGCCTGCACGCCCCCAATCGGGGACCTGGCGGGCGAAGCCTGCCGTCGCAGACCCCGCATCCCGACCTGTGACCGTCGTCACGGGTAGTATTGCGCGCAAGCACCAAACAGGGGGCGGCCAGCCTGCCGGGGGTGGTGGGGCGGGCGGAGCCCGCTGTTGCCTCCAGGACTGTGGCGCGCTATTAATTGGCCATCGGGCCGGCAGGCCCGTATGTAATTAAGGCCTGTCAGTCGTGTGTATATATATATATACATACTATAAAAAGATATATGGTGGATGCCACACCATGAAACACATAGGTGGCCGTCCGATCATGACTGCTTTAATCCTCAATCGTTAGCCATCTTGGGCTGAATTCATAAATATACCATTTTGGTGTGCAATTTAAAAAAAAAAACCCGAATTTTACTGTTCTCTCCTAAAACCCGATCCCCACTCCCGCCCCCCAAAAAAAAATTTGCTGCCGCACAAAATATCCTCCGCCTGGCCGGGGCGGAGCCGCCGGCGGCCTGCCCGGCACCCACCGGAGGACTCGCCGGAGGCCGGCGAGGCCGCCGGTGGATGCCGGGCAGGCCGCCGCCGACCGACGGGAAGAAAATGGCTGCAGTTTCGCTGCAGCCATTTTCTTCCTCCCGGTCGGCGGCGGAGCCGCCGGCGGCTTGCGCGGCACCCACCGGGCCGACGAGGCCGCCGGTGGGTGCCGCGCAGGCCGCCGGCCGACAGGAAGAAACTGCGTGCGGCCGCCCGTGCCGCACGCAGTTTCTTCATTTTTAAATTTTTTTTAAAAAATTTATATATATTAAATAAGTTATTAATTTTTAATAATTTTAAAATTAAAATATAAATTATTAATTTCTAATTTCTAATAACTTATTAATACGCCGGGGGCGGGCGGCGAATCCCGTCCTGAGAGGCGGGCGAAGCCCCCCGTGATGGGCGGGCAAAGCCCGCAGCTGCTGGTCGTGTACTGTCGTGCAGGGCACGAGGGCCGAAGGCCCGCCGTCGGCGGGCAGATACTGTGGCGCGTGGCCATCGGGCCGGAGGCCCGTGCCTGCGACTCGTATATAAATAATATATATATATATATATATATATATATATATATATATATATATATATATATATATCAATATATATGGGGTTACTCTAGTGCGGGCGTACGGGCGTACGGGCAACGGTCAAGGAGGTTTCAAATCGAAAAGTGATCAACATGAAAGTTGTAGACCTCGCGAGATGAACAACTTTCATGTTGATCACATTTTGATTTGGAGCCGTCTTGGACCTCGATTTGGGCCCCGAAAACTGGGGCGGCGGAACTGCTACAGTAAAGCGTCCGCCGACCCAAATTTCGGGGCCCAAATCGAGGTCCAAGACGGCTCCAAATCAAAAAGTGATCAACATGAAAATTGTTCGTCTTGCCGATGTCTACAACTTTCATGTTGACCACTTTTCGATTTGAAGCCATCTTAACCCCCAAAAAACCTGCCCGTACGTCCCGCACCTTAAGCTTGCCCGCATTTGAGATATCCCACATATATATATATATATATATATATATATATGATATATATATATATATAGGGATCTCCCCCTGAGAGTTTAAAATCAGTCAAATTATTATTTCAATTGTATCATTTTATAACGATTCTAGATTCATGACAAAGGGTAAAATGAAACACATTATTTTCAATGCAGAGTTATTTCAAAGGGTAAGATTGGAATATGATAAAGTACTTGGGCATATTTTGTCACTTCTATATTTCTAAAGAAAAATTTCACATCTTTAAATGTAGAATCATTACAAAGTATAAAATTGAATATCATAAAATAATTTGGTTAGATTTTATCATTTTTCATCGATAATGGACATATTTGTAAACTAGGAAAATTAAGAGGGGGAGGTATATATAATTTCAAAAGATAGAGTGGTGAAACTTGTAATTATGCAATATAGTTATTTGGCTCTAATATATAAGGCTGTGGATAAGATCTAGTAGTAATGTTAGAATATATAAGGCTGTGTTCTGTTTTGAGTAAATTATTTTTTGGTTCATTTTATTATTTTCTCTTGGGTTTTTTTTTGGGTCCGTCGACATTCTTATGGCGTGGGAGTTCTGGACGGGAGGTTGATGCCATTTGGTCGGCGATGTCAATTGAAAGCTCGCAGGGCGTGAACTACGTTCCTGGCTATGATGGATAGAAAATTTCGACGAATTAATTGGATATAGAGTAATTTTGAGAAGGTTCATCATTGCTAACAGGGCGTGAAAACTTCGACGTTTTTTAGAGGGTGTTATAGGCAACCAGCCTTTGACTATAAGCAGCTCAAAAAAACGGTTCAGCTTAATTAATGCTTTGGTTCGTCCTCGCCACAAGGATTAAAAATTTTCGCTACCAATCACTCGGGTTCTTTTTCTTTTTTGCTGCTCCCAATTCTTATTTTATTTTGGTTTTTATTTCCATCAGTTGAATCGCTCTGGTTCGTCCTCGCCACCAAGATAAAATTTTTTTGCTATCAATGAGGCCATCTCCTGGCTTAATTTTTGACATTGGAACCATCACTAACTATGATCTCAATAGTTTTTCGTCCTCCGGGCAATCACGGATCCGCTAACCCTCGCATGAACTTTGAATATGAGGAGAGCATGTCTTCACACCTTCCCTTTTGGGGCTCACTCGTCAAGAGATGTTTTTGAGCCCCTGAGGATCACTCTCAATACTAGGTTCCTTTTGGGGACCCTATTCCTTTTGTGGCCCATTCCAAGCGCCCACTTTTTAAGGGCTTGCTCATCAGAATCACTCGTAAGTAGGACACCATAAAATACTATAACATAAAGAGCTCCGACTATACCAAGAAAAAAAAAACTAAGGCTTCATTTGGGGGAGCTTATTTTCACCGATCAAGCGATTACGACCGCATGAACCGGACCTTAATCATGGTCCGGTTCATGCGATCATAACCGCTTGACCGGTGAAAATAAGCTCCTCCAAACGGAGCCTAAATCAAAGAATCTATATTGATATTAATGAAAACCCATCAAAGTGAGGCAAGTTGCCTTTCCCCTTTCTCTCACCTTTTGGTTTAAGACTTAGTGGAAGCATTAGCTCTAATGCTCCTATAGACGATCGGGTGAGTCACCGCCCCCGGATGGTTTGTTAATGAAGTTGGGGAAGCAACACTAACAATGCCGTCAATTAAGGTGAATCGTGTAGATCACTTTGACGATCTTCCTCGAGCATGATCTCTATCAAGTCATCCACGCACACCGGACTGATTCTTTCTAAAACATGGGAATGTATGGAAAGAAACCCTCGGAGCATAAATCGTGGTGAGACCACCAGAGATGCGAATAATAAAAAAGTAAACATTAATCACTGTTTTTCCTAAATTTGAGCTATTTCATTAAATGAAAAATATTACAAATCATCATAGATTGGCATTCAAAATCAAAGGAGCATTGATTTTACAAAGAAGAATAGGCAATATGGGCACCTCTCATGTGAGTTTGCATGATTTCATGCACTTTTGGAGCAAACTCTCCAAGAATCCATTCCATTACTGGGTAATGTATGGAAAGATAGAAATGTTTCGGAGCACGAATACGCGTAGCGTCTATGTATGTATGAAACATTTTCTTTAATTTAGAGCCAACATTTTGCGACTCACGGTAACTTTGAGATATTACCCCAAATTAAGGTTGTGTTTTGGCGCGGCTTAGTGGCTTATTTGCTCCGGTAATGTTGGACAAAAATGCATTGTTTATCAATCGTTATGCCGCAAACTAGTTTTTTTTTTGTATGATCGTACATTTGTCATAAACAACATCATTCTATGACATGAAGTTTTTGTCTAACCTTACCGGAGCAAATAAACTGTGATAAGCCGCGCCAAACGCATTCTAAGTGTTTTGCGATGCTGACATAGAGATGTGAAGAAAAAATGTAGAATGATAAGTTATGGCATTCACTTGATTACATGCTCTAATTCATGGCTCCTATTTAGGATACGATGTTTTTTGTGACATTAACTTTGTGTCCATTTAATATATAATATATGAGACATAATAATTAGAAAATAAAGATGTAAATGTCACACGTGTCTTTATATTAATTTTACTTATATTTAAATAATTAATTTTTTTCAAAACATATATCGTATCCTAGTTTTTTTAAAAAAACAACATTTCATGTATATGTATCATACCGTATCGCATATCCCATCTCCGTGCAACATCCACAACATGCAACCAAATGGCTCCACCAACTCGACCCCAAAGACAGCCCATGTGACCCTCTGGTCACATGCGAGTCTCATGTAAGCACTCGCCTCACAAGGCCAACTCAACTCAAATCCAAAGCTGAGCCCAACACACGG
>CM077156.1:183490071-183666037 GCA_039583875.1 Platanthera guangdongensis
GTTCTCGATGCGTCGCTGCGGGCTTCGCCCGCAATCAAGCGCGGCTTCGCCCGCAATCAAGCGGGCTTCGCCCCGCAATCATGCGGGCTTCGCCCGCAATCAAGCGGGCTTCGCCCGCTTGGCATTCACGCGAGCGTCGCCGCCCCCCCCCCCCCCCCCGGCGGGCTTCGCCCGTTCTCAATACGTCGTTGCGCGCTTCACCCGCAATCAAGCGGGCTTCGCCCGCTTGGCATTCACGCAGGCTTCGCCCGCCCCCGAGAAAATTATATAAACAAATTAATATTAAACAAATTAATTATTATTTTAAATCAAATTATAATTAAATAAATAATTATATAATTATTTTTTAAAATAAAAAATGAAAAAAAAAACAAAAATACCCCCCCCCCCCCACGGCTTCGGCCTGCTCACGCAGGCCGGCCTCCTCTGTCGCCGGCGGCCTGCCCGGCGCCCACCGGCGGGTTCGCCGGCCTCCGGCGAACCCGCCGGGGGTTGTCCGGCGGGGAGCGGGCAGGGCCACCGCCGGCGGTGGCCCTGCCCGCTCCCCGCCGGACAACCCCCGGCGGGTTCGCCGGAGGCCGGCGAACCCGCCGGTGGGCGCCGGGCAGGCCGCCGGCGGCTCCGCCGCCGGCGACAGAGGAGGGACGCTGGACTGGCATGCGGACGGGCAGCTATCGGGAAATTGAAGGGGATGAACAGTAAAATTCGGTGATTTTTTTTAAATTGCAGGTATATATTTATGAATTCAATGGCTAGATGAGATTTCATCATGATTGGACGCTCCAGATGTGTTTCATGGTGTGATCCAAATATCTATATTGTATTATATAATAAAGATATATATATATATCAGAAGTACACTATTTCCCAAGAGAAAAATGACAAGCGCTTATCGAACATTAAGCACAAAAATTGAATTCCAGTGACTGAGTGCCAACGTTAGAGTGATTGTTTACCTGGTCTATAGCAGCAACTACGTCAGCAGCAAAGCCTCCAAAGGTTTTATACAAAGCCTTATAAACAGCAATACTGAAGATAGAGAAAAAAAGACAAGGAGATCAAATCAAATTCATAAATAAAAAACAAATGCAATTGATTCATAACAACTACATGAAAATAAATATTAACTGGGCATGAGGGGCCATTCCACTCGCATTTCCAAAGTGATGCCCCGATACGTTCACAGGAACTCCATGGTTACCAGCAGCTATGGATGTTGTGTGCCTGTATTTGATAAAATAATATAATACTTTGATCAAGGCGAGACTTCCATGAATAATGAATGTAAAATCAAGTGAACACTAAGAAATTAGTTCCTACTGCTTGGATGAACAATGAATAATTGCGAACATATTGTTGTGAATCGTTGAGGAATTATTATATCCAAAACTTGTTAAGAATGTATCTTGCTAAACAATAATATTTGGAATGGCCTTGATCTCAAAGAGATGAAAATTTGTAATTCTAGGAGGAAACTTTGAAGAAAAAAAACACAAGCATTCACAAAACTTACGTGCCATGGCCAGATCCATCAAATGGTGAGGCGTGATCCCGAGAAGCATTAAAAATTCCTCTAGTAATGGCAGATTCTGCAAGTGGCGAGCTCCAATGAGTTTTCTGTTGCAAGAACCAGATGGAAAATCATTTGCAACTTCACAAACACCAGAATAGTGTGCAGGAACAGGATAATCGGTGCCAGAGAGAACATCCAAGAAACTAGGGTGAGTTGGATCAATTCCAGTGTCAATAACTCCGATGACTATTCCTTTTCCGGCATATTCGGGACCTCCTTCTTGAAGCCACGCTCCTTGAGGCAAACCCAAAAATTCAGGAGTGTGCGTGGTTGCGACCCTGACAGAGAATCCAGCACAACATTTGCAACCTCTCTTCTCTTAGAAAGCTTATCTGCCTTTGGAAATGCATAAACAGTGTTTAATTAGAGTAAATTAAGGCAGGCAATGACCTGTTTTGTTAATGAAAGGCATTGCTTTAGCTGTATTTGTATCTGCCCATCTGGCGTCAATGCAGGGAAGAATTTGCAGCAGTAGCAAGCAGATTATGCAATGTACATGAACCATGTTTAAAAAAAAGAACAACGTTAAAACACTTGAGAGAAACACATAACAAATACCTGTTGAGGAGTGATGAAAACAGCAAATCCATTGATCAAGTAATGATAGCTGTACAATTTAAGATAGTTCTCCCCTCTTAGCGTTCTTCTTAGAAGAGAATTTTGAAATCTAATCACAAATGTGCTGTAATTTCCACCAGCCCTTGAAGCATTGCTGCATCAACGGATAATTACAGATGTCACATGAACATCTCCCAAAGGGCATAAAAGCACAAATATGTTTAAAGACACTAAACAATAAGTCCTCGAAAGAAGTGAAATTTGGACTATTATATGCAGAAACATGTGGTTGATATAAGGAATTTTTAAGAATATATGCGTTAGATATGGTGTACATTCTGAGTGGTAGAGTTAGCTTAGTGTTACGGGTCCAAGTGTTACGGGTCCACCGTCATTTATCTTATTATATTAGGGTTATGTCGTATCGAGTCATAGTTGTCGTAGCGTTTAGGTGTTTTTATTATTTGAGAAATGTTGTGTTAATTACTGTTATGTCATCGGCGTCTATTTATATATAGGGCCCTTGGGCTCATGGAACTCTCATGGGAGAATGAATCTAAAGTTCTCTTTATCTCTCTAATTTCCTCTCTCTCTCTCTAGTTCCTCCCTCCTCCTTTATAGAATTTCAATCTCTCTCTCACCCCCGCCGGCCCTTCCCCTTTCCGGATTCCTTCCGGGAATTTATTGTAATCGCAACAATTGGTCTGACCTGCCTCACCGCCCGTCATCTCACCGTCGGTGCTCCTCTACCATTGCTGTTCCGCGACGTATCCGCCACCAACTTCCCATGTTGTCCGCTGCAGTGCCGACCATCGTCTTCCGACATCCTCCAATTTTTGTGCACATCACAAAGGCCAATCAGCTCTGTGCCACGCCGATCCATCGTTTTCCACGCTGATCCATCGTCTTCCGACATTTGCATCGTTCCACTCCTCCCGCTCTTGCGTCCGACGAACTGCAGCTTCCAGCGCCTGTGCAAGTGTCACTCAGTTTTTCGCCCGATCTATCGCGAGTAGGCCGCTGATCCTCCATTTCTGCCGAACGCCACCAGATCTGCCCCTTTCCGCCGCTTTCGATCTCATTCCTACGCCATGATCTGCCGCGGAAATACTGACGCCCCCGTTTCCGTCGAATAGCGGGTTTGAGCCCCGAATCAGTCGGATCTTCCTCAAGCCATCCACCGATGTGCGGTTTTCCGAGTCCGGTCTGCCACAGAAACGCATGTCTCCGCCGATTCCGCGTCGTTCTACCGGTTTCAGACTTGCTGCCGTTGTTGATCTACCCGGGCGTCTGCACCAGGTGTACAACCTTGTATTCGATGAGCGAGTTCCCCTCCAGGATTAGTGGTTTGCGAGATCTTCAGAAGCCGAACCCGAAGCGAGCCCCCTCCAAGTGATTGGCGAGCCAGCCGCGCGAGTCGAGATTCTGGCGTTAAGTGAGGCGAGTTCACTCGACGTCTTCAGCTCGCCGGGTGTTGAGTGAGACCAGTGCACTCAACGTCTTCTGTCTTTGGCGTTGAGTGAGACGAGTTCACTCGACGCTTTCAGCTCGCCTGGCGTTGAGTGAGGCCAGTGCACTCAACACATTCTGCCTTTGGCGTTGAGTGAGGCGAGTTCACTCGACGCCTTCAGCTCGCATGACGTTTAGTGAGGTTAGTGCACTCAACGCCTTCTGCCTTTGCGTTGAGTGAGGCGAGTTCACTCGACGCCTTCCGCCTTTGGCGTTGAGTGAGACGAGTTCCAGGAGAGTCGAGAGGGAGGCGAGAGCTCGGAAGCCTCGTCAACTCGCCCAGGCAGGGTGGGATGAAAGTGGGACGAGTGGAGCAAGTGGGCTCACACTCGCCCTAAGCTCCCAGCAGCAGCAGGCGAGTGGAGCAGGTCGGGCCTGTACTCGCCCCGGGCTCTAGGGAGGCGGAGAGTGTCAGCCCCATCGAGCATTCGCCGCCCCAGGCGAGTGGAGTTTTTTGAGGGTCACTCGCCCAGTGATCTATGTTGTATTTTTATTGTCCCCCCCCCCCCCGCTGGCATGCTCATAGTCTTTCCGAACAGCGGAGTCACGTTGTTGGCAGGCCGACCTGGACTGCATATAGCCGTCTCAAACAGCGGAGGTGCGTTGTTGTCAGACCAATTTCAAAAAACTATAAATAGACCCAAGGGGGTACCTCGGAGGGCAAGCTTTCAAGCATTCCAGTCTCCTTACTCTCTGATCTTCTAGTGTTCTCTGAGGTGCCCTTAGCTCAGCACGGGCTAAGGAGGGGAAGCGCTCTAAGATCTCTCGGGTGTGTGGTGGGACCTCCGTGCTGGAGTCATGGTTCGGTTCTGGTTCTAAGTCTTTGTTCGTTCAAGCTCGCTAGGGAGAAGTGTGCAGTCACCCCTTCCCGAAGGGTTTGAACTCCACAAAAAGCTGAATCTCGGTTTCAACACCAGGGTCTTCCCACCGCTTCTAGTCTAGGCGTCCAACGATCTGCAGGTTCGAGCCCGCTATGACGCAAAAAATACCCGCTCTGAGCCTCTGTTTCGCTGATCTTCACCAGATCTTCCAACCGGTCGTGTCGTCGCTGACATCGCCAGCATCATCTCCAGTCTCCATCCTTGGCACCATGGTCACCGCCCAATCGGCCGCTCCCGGGCAGATGTTCTTGCTGTCGTCAGACACCAACCCCCGACTGGATTTCTCTGTCATAGCTGCACAAATACGGGCCACATGCACCTCTCTCCACGCCAAAGTCGATCGTCTCCTCGCGTTCGACGGACAGACTTTTGCAACCCCCCACGAGGTTCCCTGCCCTAAGTCGTCTCCACCACGGCTGCCTCTTACACCATGCGAGAGTTTCTCTGCCATGCCGCCCCCAACATTCCTTTACGACACCAACCCCCTCCCCACTCTACGCCGCAGTCGATCCTCCCGTTGAAAGCGCATGGGTCGCCGATGCACCACATCTCTCCACGACGGTCGTACCTTCACAGCTTCCGCCACCTCTCCGGTAACCCGCTTTGCCACCTCCTTCGGCCATCTCACTGCCTCCTTTCCCGGCTTTTGCTCTGTCGGCCCCTGCCTTGTCGCTTCCACCGGCTGCATCGCCGCCTCTTCTGCCGCCCCGCGCCCCACTGTCCCCAACGAATCTGTTCATGCTGTCGGTCGTCACGTCTCTGACATCCTTATGACTGCGACACACCACCGCTCCACAGACCTTGTGGAAGCCATTACTTCCGCCGCCCGTCTATCTGAGGGCGCCGCAGCTACTCGCCAACACCGTTGTCGCTGCTACGCGCTACCTGGCCTTGTTCTAGCGGGAGGTCAAGATACCAGATGATCTGGCCACCCGCTTGGTACACGAGCTTGAGGGCAAGCTCGTTTTGGAGGATGGATGGAGTGTTACGGGACCAACTGTTACGGGTCCACCGTCATTTATCTTATTATATTGGGGTTATGTCGTATCGAGTCATAGTTGTTGTAGCGTTTAGCTGTTTTATTATCCGAGAAATGTTATGTTAATTATTGTTATGTCATCGGTGCCTATTTATATATAGGGTTCTTAGGGTCATGGAACTCTCATGGGAGAATGAATCTGAGGTTAACTTTATCTCTCTAATTTCCTCTCTCTAGTTCCTCCTTCCTCCCCTCTAGGGTTTCAATCCCTCCCTCACCCCGTCGGCCCTTCCCCTTATCGGATTCCTCCGGGAATTTATCGTAATCGCAACACTTAGAGACACCTCAGGTGTTAGGATCACGCACTCTTGTCCATGTATATATATTACCAATGTTCATAGTGAATATTAAGAAATACCTTTACTCCTATTAGGGTATCATGATATCAGAGCTCTAGGGTATTCCCCTCTCCCTCTCTCTCGTGTTCCTGTCGACGATCTATTTTCTCCAGCGACTCCACGATCTAGCTAACGTTGCCGATCCCAACATTCCAGCCGATCCTGACGCTCTTCATTCCCGAACCTGCGCTAGCCGCTCAACTCCTGCGATCCTGACTCCACAGGACCGGCTCGGTAGTAAACGCATGATTGTTGAAAGTTCATAAGTATATAGGCTTTAGTTCAGTTTAGTGAAACTCATGATTGATGAAAGTTCGATAATTATTAAAAATGAAAATATTAACCTATAAAAAATGCAATTGTTATATTTTCGCAAGCACAGTTTGCCAAAGCTTCATCTGCTTAAAACACCAAACGCTTATCAAGAACTCACATTCACAACTATGCACATGGAAGAATCACTCGAATTGTAAAGGCATCGGTTTAATTGGTGAACTACTAGCTACGATTAAACGAGTATGAAATTCAACATATATACCAATGACATTTGTTGAAAGGCCTAGCCGGACTGTAGTCCAAGCATCCCAACCAAATCACCCGGTGCTAACCCCCGTTGGAACTTTGGTTGGGATGTTTGGACTGCAGTCCGGCTAGGTAAGGTTAATTGATCACCATGCCCCCGCCTTTCAACAACATCCATAGCAAATTGAAATGCAGAAATAAGTAAATATATACTCCCTGCTGCCAAAGTGGAGGCTCTATGATCAATATTTTCATATTATCTTCAGATTTTTCTCTCCCCTTTACCTTCTACTCTATTAATTTATAACCCGGTTTAAGACGAAGTTATCAATGTAAGCTTTAATGAAACCAGTAATCAAGTTGCTTCGAGAAACAACTCCTAATAACAACAATGTATTTCCATAGATCATGTTGTTTCCATGAGAAATTCAGAGCTTGCACAGCCTAAGTGATAGTTAATGGCTATCCTAAAACGAAATACAGTGGATTAATACAGATGGGAATACAACACAACGAGACAAGCTAGATGGGATCCTTGTAAAACTTTCTGGGAAGCTGGGAAAGGTCGCAGGAACACTCAACCACACCAAGCAAAGTAATCAGAAGAAGTAGAAGGACAAGAGTTGTAATAGAATCAACTATCTTCTATGCAATGCGAGACATACATTGCGAGACATGATTTCGCAATGTACCCGATAGAAGCAAAAAATACAAGCAAGAGTAAAACTGGCCGGTCAGAACTCCCAGACCGCCTAGCCGCAAACCGCAAGTTGAAGCCGCCTGTCCGCCAACCGAACAACTGTTGGATACAACCTGTCTGTCACTCCTTAGTCGCCTGACAGCAAGGTCGCTTGACCGCTGAAGCTAACCGCGAACAGCTGCAGATGAACTGGGAAACAGCCTACCCGCTGAGATCGGGCGAACTGCCTTGTTGAACTTATCTGCAACCCTGAGGAAGAAGACTTCTAGTCGCACTAACCGTGACATGTTGTATACCACAAACTGTTATCCGTAACTGTTTTACACTGAGCCTCCAACTAGTTGTCTAGTCGTCCGGTGCTAGCCGCACAGCCTGCACAGCACAAGTCATTTCACTTAGTCGCACAGTTAACAAAGTCTAACCGCAAGTTCAAAACGCGAGCTGAATTATCACTGTTCTTATTATATATGATGAGCCGGGGACCCCTATTTATAGGCAAACAGGAGAGTGCGGTCACCGCCCATAAGCGATAAGGTAATCGCCCATCAACTGCGGCTAGCAGCACCTATCCGCACATCAGTGCGGACATTAACACCAGACCGCAAAGCCGGGTTGCGACCAGACACCCTGGCGACAAGCCACGCAACCCATGCGGTCTCCGCAAACTAAGCAACAATACAGACTTTGCACAACACCGTGACCAAGTCCTCAATTCCAGCAGACTCTAGCAATAGACCGCGCGGACAGACCACAGCAAACTCGGCGATAAACCTCTGATATCCGCGCTTACCATGAGCTTACACGCGAACCAGAGAACTCGCCTCCTCAGTGGACTCTGTGGTCTCACAATCCAGACCGCAAGCCGCGGCTTAGCTTCTCTAACTGCTCGGTTACCTCCAGGGTGCTTGTGGAAACAGACTGCAGGAATGAGACATTAGTCAGAACCCGACAATCCGCCAACACCTAACCGCGCTAACCGGCAGTGGTTACTGTGGTCTGTGAGGTCTGCCCTGCTCAGACCGCCCACTTCCACTTAAACAATTTCAATAATCCCCCTTGAAGTGGAAGTGGAAACCAGCTCGAGCAAACCTCGTAATCGAACAAACGGTCTCATCGACAACGGCTTCGTGAAGATGTATGCAACGTTGTCCTGCATCTGCACATTCTACATCAGAGACCCCTCCAACACCTTCTCTCAAACGATGTGATGCTCGATCTCGATGTGTTTTGTCTGTGCGTGACAAACTGGATTATTAACCAGTTTGAGAGCATTCTCATTGTCACCTCGTAGCAAAGTAGGACCTCTCACCTCCTCATAAATGTCCTTCACTAACCTCCGAAGCCAGATGACATCCTGAGCTGTCAAGGCCGAAGCTTTGTATTCCGCTTCAGTGGTGGAGATAAACACAGAGTCCTGTTTCTTATTGTACCACAAAATAGTTGTCGATCCGCACATGAACACTTATCCAGATATCAACTTTCGATCGTCTGTATCTCCCTCATAATCAACATTTGTGTAACCGTGCAGGTTGAAACCCGTGTCCATCTTATAAAAGAGAATCATATCTGAGGTGGACTTCACGTACTTCAAGATAATTTAGTTGCTACCAAATGAGGTTTTTGTGGCTCCTGCATATACCGACTTACTCGGCTCACAGCATAAGCAATATCTGGTCTCGTAATCGTCAAGTATATTAAGCTCCCAACCAAAGCTCGGAACACCAAGGAATCTGGAAGAACCTTTCCCTCATTGCGCCGAAGTTTTAGACCAACCTCCAGTGGAGCAGAGTTGTTTTTCCCATCCTGCATGCCAAATCGCTTAAAGATCCACTCCGCATAACCTTTCTGGGAAACGAGCACACCGTTCTTTTTCCTATTCACCTCGAGACCAAGAAAATGGTGGAGCTCCCCAAGATCCTTCATCTCAAATCTGATAGTCAGCTCCGCCTTAAGCTTAGCTACCTCTTCCTCCAAGTTCCCTGTGACGATCATATCGTCAACGTACAGCAGCACCAAAACTTGAAGCTCCCCCCTTAACGAACAGACTTAAATCAAAGTCTGAAGCAAAATATCTGCAGAACTGGAGGTATTCTGCGATATTCTCACACCACGTCTGAGACGCCTGTTTAAAACCATAGATGGCCTTCTTGAGCTTACAGATGTGTCCTGGATGTTCTTCAAAAACATAACCATGAATATGTCTTTGTCAATCTCGCCATAATGGAACGCATTTTTCACGTCGAGTTATCAAATCTTCCATCCTTGCAAATCGCCAAGACAATCACCACCTCTACTGAAATCATCTTGGTCACCGAACTAAATGTCTCATCATAGTCTTCTTCGTACTGCTGCGAGAATCCTCGAGCTATAAAGCAAGACTTGTATCGCTCGATGATGTCTCCAGCCTTCTTCTTGAGTCTGTACACCCACTTACAGATCATAGGAGTGATGTCATCGACCTTGGACGCACGATCGCAAGTCTCATTCTTCCTGAGCGCAGCCATCTCCTCATCCATAATATTTTCACACTCCTTGATCCTAGTGGCATTCTCAAAGCATGACGGCTCTCGCTCATCCAAGGGACCTGCAAAGAAGCATGAGACAAAAATCACCATGTTCTTGTCTCAGTACCGAGCTGGTGGAATAATGGTCGTTTTGGACATCTGTAGGGCTTGACCCTGATCCACCTCTTCCGCTGCTTCTTCTGATTCAGCTCTCCTCCCGGTCAAACTAGGAGCATCGCTCCCCCTACTTTCAGATCCAGAAGCACCTGCTTCAGAGCTAGATGTAGTTGGAGCTCTTGATGACATAGACAACTTCACCAGAAGATCCCGAGCAGCTTCACCCTGTCATCCGTCGTACCTGGTTTCCTGTAGTTCCACGGATGAACTATCCTGATATGACGTCAATTCGTCAAATACCACAACCCTAGAGACCACAAACTTCTGTGTATCGGGGTTCATGCACTTTCAGTACTTCTTGCTCTCATCATAGCTAATGAATACAAACTTACTCGTCTTCGCATCCAGCTTTGTCTTGAGAGTGTCTGGAACGTGCATGTAGCAGGTAGACCTGAACACCCTAAGATGTTCCACACTGGGCTTCTCCTTAAACATCAGCTTATGTGGAGATTTCATGTCATTGGGACTTAGAGACATCTTGTTGATGACATAGGCCCTGCAGGTCATTCACTCCGCCCAATAGGCCCTGGGAATTCCTTTGGAGTGAATCCAGCACTTGCAAGTCTCCATCAAATGACGGATCTTCCGCTCTGCAACTCCGTTCTATTGTTGAGTATGCGCACAAGTAATCTCTCTCCGGATTTTGTGCTTCCTGCAGAAGTTAGATAACTTATTTGAGATAAACTCTCTTCTATTATCTGTTCTCAACTTCTTTATTCGCAGGCCGAGTTGGCCCTCCACGAGCTCCTTGAAGTCTACAAACTTTTGGAACGTCTCTGACTTCTCCTTCATAAAGTATACCGAAGTATATCTGGTAAAGTCATCAACCAGAACCAGCATATACATGCTACCTCCGAGACTGGGGGTGATGGTCGTTCCCGTCAGATCACCGTGGATGCAAGACACCATTTGAATGTATCCACGGTGATCTGACGGGAACGACCATCACCCCCAGTCTCGGAGGTAGCATGTATATGCTGGTTCTGGTTGATGACTTTACCAGATATACTTCGGTATACTTTATGAAGGAGAAGTCAGAGACGTTCCAAAAGTTTGTAGACTTCAAGGAGCTCGTGGAGGGCCAACTCGGCCTGCGAATAAAGAAGTTGAGAACAGATAATAGAAGAGAGTTTATCTCAAATAAGTTATCTAACTTCTGCAGGAAGCACAAAATCCGGAGAGAGATTACTTGTGCGCATACTCAACAATAGAACGGAGTTGCAGAGCGGAAGATCCGTCATTTGATGGAGACTTGCAAGTGCTGGATTCACTCCAAAGGAATTCCCAGGGCCTATTGGGCGGAGTGAATGACCTGCAGGGCCTATGTCATCAACAAGATGTCTCTAAGTCCCAATGACATGAAATCTCCACATAAGCTGATGTTTAAGGAGAAGCCCAGTGTGGAACATCTTAGGGTGTTCAGGTCTACCTGCTACATGCACGTTCCAGACACTCTCAAGACAAAGCTGGATGCGAAGACGAGTAAGTTTGTATTCATTAGCTATGATGAGAGCAAGAAGTACTGAAAGTGCATGAACCCCGATACACAGAAGTTTGTGGTCTCTAGGGTTGTGGTATTTGACGAATTGACGTCATATCAGGATAGTTCATCCGTGGAACTACAGGAAACCAGGTACGACGGATGACAGGGTGAAGCTGCTCGGGATCTTCTGGTGAAGTTGTCTATGTCATCAAGAGCTCCAACTACATCTAGCTCTGAAGCAGGTGCTTCTGGATCTGAAAGTAGGGGGAGCGATGCTCCTAGTTTGACCGGGAGGAGAGCTGAATCAGAAGAAGCAGCGGAAGAGGTGGATCAGGGTCAAGCCCTACAGATGTCCAAAACGACCATTATTCCACCAGCTCGGTACTGAGACAAGAACATGGTGATTTTTGTCTCATGCTTCTTTGCAGGTCCCTTGGATGAGCGAGAGCCGTCATGCTTTGAGAATGCCACTAGGATCAAGGAGTGTGAAAATATTATGGATGAGGAGATGGCTGCGCTCAGGAAGAATGAGACTTGCGATCGTGCGTCCAAGGTCGATGACATCACTCCTATGATCTGTAAGTGGGTGTACAGACTCAAGAAGAAGGCTGGAGACATCATCGAGCGATACAAGTCTTGCTTTATAGCTCGAGGATTCTCGCAGCAGTACGAAGAAGACTATGATGAGACATTTAGTTCGGTGACCAAGATGATTTCAGTAGAGGTGGTGATTGTCTTGGCGATTTGCAAGGATGGAAGATTTGATAACTCGACGTGAAAAATGCGTTCCATTATGGCGAGATTGACAAAGACATATTCATGGTTATGTTTTTGAAGAACATCCAGGACACATCTGTAAGCTCAAGAAGGCCATCTATGGTTTTAAACAGGCGTCTCAGACGTGGTGTGAGAATATCGCAGAATACCTCCAGTTCTGCAGATATTTTGCTTCAGACTTTGATTTAAGTCTGTTCGTTAAGGGGGAGCTTCAAGTTTTGGTGCTGCTGTACGTTGACGATATGATCGTCACAGGGAACTTGGAGGAAGAGGTAGCTAAGCTTAAGGCGGAGCTGACTATCAGATTTGAGATGAAGGATCTTGGGGAGCTCCACCATTTTCTTGGTCTCGAGGTGAATAGGAAAAAGAACGGTGTGCTCGTTTCCCAGAAAGGTTATGCGGAGTGGATCTTTAAGCGATTTGGCATGCAGGATGGGAAAAACAACTCTGCTCCACTGGAGGTTGGTTCTAAAACTTCGGCGCAATGAGGGAAAGGTTCTTCCAGATTCCTTGGTGTTCCGAGCTTTGGTGGGAGCTTAATATACTTGACGATTACGAGACCAGATATTGCTTATGCTGTGAGCCGAGTAAGTCGGTATATGCAGGAGCCACAAAAACCTCATTTGGTAGCAACTAAAATTATCTTGAAGTACGTGAAGTCCACCTCAGATATGATTCTCTTTTATAAGATGGACACGGGTTTCAACCTGCACGGTTACACAAATGTTGATTATGAGGGAGATACAGACGATCGAAAGTTGATATCTGGATAAGTGTTCATGTGCGGATCGACAACTATTTTGTGGTACAATAAGAAACAGGACTCTGTGTTTATCTCCACCACTGAAGCGGAATACAAAGCTTCGGCCTTGACAGCTCAGGATGTCATCTGGCTTCGGAGGTTAGTGAAGGACATTTATGAGGAGGTGAGAGGTCCTACTTTGCTACGAGGTGACAATGAGAATGCTCTCAAACTGGTTAATAATCCAGTTTGTCACGCACAGACAAAACACATCGAGATCGAGCATCACATCGTTTGAGAGAAGGTGTTGGAGGGGTCTCTGATGTAGAATGTGCAGATGCAGGACAACGTTGCATACATCTTCACGAAGCCGTTGTCGATGAGACCGTTTGTTCGATTACGAGGTTTGCTCGAGCTGGTTTCCACTTCCCACTTCAAGGGGGATTATTGAAATTGTTTAAGTGGAAGTGGGCGGTCTGAGCAGGGCAGACCTCACAGACCACAGTAACCACTGCCGGTTAGCGCGGTTAGGTGTTGGCGGATTGTCGGGTTCTGACTAATGTCTCATTCCTGCAGTCTGTTTCCACAAGCACCCTGGAGGTAACCGAGCAGTTAGAGAAGCTAAGCCGCGGCTTGCGGTCTGGATTGTGAGACCACAGAGTCCACTGAGGAGGCGAGTTCTCTGGTTCGCGTGTAAGCTCATGGTAAGCGCGGATATCAGAGGTTTATCGCCGAGTTTGCTGTGGTCTGTCCGCGCGGTCTATTGCTAGAGTCTGCTGGAATTGAGGACTTGGTCACGGTGTTGTGCAAAGTCTGTATTGTTGCTTAGTTTGCGGAGACCGCATGGGTTGCGTGGCTTGTCGCCAGGGTGTCTGGTCGCAACCCGGCTTTGCGGTCTGTGTTAATGTCCGCACTGATGTGCGGATAGGTGCGCTAGCCGCAGTTGATGGGCGATTACCTTATCGCTTATGGGCGGTGACCGCACTCTCCTGTTTGCCTATAAATAGGGTCCCCGGCTCATCATATATAATAAGAACAGTGATAATTCAGCTCGCGTTTTGAACTTGCGGTTAGACTTTGTTAACTGTGCGACTAAGTGAAATGACTTGTGCTGTGCAGGCTGTGCGGCTAGCACCGGACGACTAGACAACTAGTTGGAGGCTCAGTGTAAAACAGTTACGGATAACAGTTTGTGGTATACAACATGTCACGGTTAGTGCGACTAGAAGTCTTCTTCCTCAGGGTTGCAGATAAGTTCAACAAGGCAGTTCGCCCGATCTCAGCGGGTAGGCTGTTTCCCAGTTCATCTGCAGCTGTTCGCGGTTAGCTTCAGCGGTCAAGCGACCTTGCTGTCAGGCGACTAAGGAGTGACAGACAGGTTGTATCCAACAGTTGTTCGGTTGGCGGACAGGCGGCTTCAACTTGCGGTTTGCGGCTAGGCGGTCTGGGAGTTCTGACCGGCCAGTTTTACTCTTGCTTGTATTTTTTGCTTCTATCGGGTACATTGCGAAATCATGTCTCGCAATGTATGTCTCGCATTGCATAGAAGATAGTTGATTCTATTACAACTCTTGTCCTTCTACTTCTTCTGATTACTTTGCTTGGTGTGGTTGAGTGTTCCTGCGACCTTTCCCAGCTTCCCAGAAAGTTTTACAAGGATCCCATCTAGCTTGTCTCGTTGTGTTGTATTCCCATCTGTATTAATCCACTGTATTTCGTTTTAGGATAGCCATTAACTATCACTTAGGCTGTGCAAGCTCTGAATTTCTCATGGAAACAACATGATCTATGGAAATACATTGTTGTTATTAGGAGTTGTTTCTCGAAGCAACTTGATTACTGGGTTTCATTTAAAGCTTACATTGATAACTTCGTCTTAAACCGGGGGTTATAAATTAATAGAGTAGAAGGTAAAGGGGAGAGAAAAATCTGAAGATAATATGAAAATATTGATCATAGAGCCTCCACTTTGGCAGCAGGGAGTATATATTTACTTATTTCTGCATTTCAATTTGCTATGGATGTTGTTGAAAGGCGGGGCATGGTGATCAATTACCTTACCTAGCGGACTGCAGTCCAAACATCCCAACCAAAGTTCCAACGGGGGTTAGCACCGGGTGATTTGGTTGGGATGCTTGGACTACAGTCCGGCTAGGCCTTTCAACAAATGTCATTGGTATATATGTTGAATTTCATACTCGTTTAATCGTAGCTAGTAGTTCACCAATTAAACCGATGCCTTTACAATTCGAGTGATTCTTCCATGTGCATAGTTGTGAATGTGAGTTCTTGATAAGCGTTTGGTGTTTTAAGCAGATGAAGCTTTGGCAAACTGTGCTTGCGAAAAATATAACAATTGCATTTTTATAGGTTAATATTTTCATTTTTAATAATTATCGAACTTTCATCAATCATGAGTTTCACTAAACTGAACTAAAGCCTATATACTTATGAACTTTCAACAATCATGCGTTTACTACCGGAGCCGGTCCTGTGGAGTCAGGATCGCAGGAGTTGAGCGGCTAGCGCAGGTTCGGGAATGAAGAGCGTCAGGATCGGCTGGAATGTTGGGATCGGCAACGTTAGCTAGATCGTGGAGTCGCTGGAGAAAATAGATCGTCGACAGGAACACGAGAGAGAGGGAGAGGGGAATACCCTAGAGCTCTGATATCATGATACCCTAATAGGAGTAAAGGTATTTCTTAATATTCACTATGAACATTGGTAATATATATACATGGACAAGAGTGCGTGATCCTAACACCTGAGGTGTCTCTAAGTGTTGCGATTACGATAAATTCCCGGGAGGAATCCGATAAGGGGAAGGGCCGACGGGGGTGAGGGAGGGATTGAAACCCTAGAGGGGAGGAAGGAGGAACTAGAGAGAGGAAATTAGAGAGATAAAGTTAACCTCAGATTCATTCTCCCATGAGAGTTCCATGACCCTAAGAACCCTATATATAAATAGGCACCGATGACATAACAATAATTAACATAACATTTCTCGGATAATAAAAACAGCTAAACGCTACAACAACTATGACTCGATACGACATAACCCCAATATAATAAGATAAATGACGGTGGACCCGTAACAGTTGGTCCCGTAACACTCCATCCATCCTCCAAAACGAGCTTGCCCTCAAGCTCGTGTACCAAGCGGGTGGCCAGATCATCTGGTATCTTGACCTCCCGCTAGAACAAGGCCAGGTAGCGCGTAGCAGCGACAACGGTGTTGGCGAGTAGCTGCGGCGCCCTCAGATAGACGGGCGGCGGAAGTAATGGCTTCCACAAGGTCTGTGGAGCGGTGGTGTGTCGCAGTCATAAGGATGTCAGAGACGTGACGACCGACAGCATGAACAGATTCGTTGGGGACAGTGGGGCGCGGGGCGGCAGAAGAGGCGGCGATGCAGCCGGTGGAAGCGACAAGGCAGGGGCCGACAGAGCAAAAGCCGGGAAAGGAGGCAGTGAGATGGCCGAAGGAGGTGGCAAAGCGGGTTACCGGAGAGGTGGCGGAAGCTGTGAAGGTACGACCGTCGTGGAGAGATGTGGTGCATCGGCGACCCATGCGCTTTCAACGGGAGGATCGACTGCGGCGTAGAGTGGGGAGGGGGTTGGTGTCGTAAAGGAATGTTGGGGGCGGCATGGCAGAGAAAACTCTCGCATGGTGTAAGAGGCAGCCGTGGTGGAGACGACTTTAGGGCAGGGAACCTCGTGGGGGGTTGCAAAAGTCTGTCCGTCGAACGCGAGGAGACGATCGACTTTGGCGTGGAGAGAGGTGCATGTGGCCCGTATTTGTGCAGCTATGACAGAGAAATCCAGTCGGGGGTTGGTGTCTGACGACAGCAAGAACATCTGCCCGGGAGCGGCCGATTGGGCGGTGACCATGGTGCCAAGGATGGAGACTGGAGATGATGCTGGCGATGTCAGCGACGACACGACCGGTTGGAAGATCTGGTGAAGATCAGCGAAACAGAGGCTCAGAGCGGGTATTTTTGCGTCATAGCGGGCTCGAACCTGCAGATCGTTGGACGCCTAGACTAGAAGCGGTGGGAAGACCCTGGTGTTGAAACCGAGATTCAGCTTTTTGTGGAGTTCAAACCCTTCGGGAAGGGGTGACTGCACACTTCTCCCTAGCGAGCTTGAACGAACAAAGACTTAGAACCAGAACCGAACCATGACTCCAGCACGGAGGTCCCACCACACACCCGAGAGATCTTAGAGCGCTTCCCTCCTTAGCCCGTGCTGAGCTAAGGGCACCTCAGAGAACACTAGAAGATCAGAGAGTAAGGAGACTGGAATGCTTGAAAGCTTGCCCTCCGAGGTACCCCCTTGGGTCTATTTATAGTTTTTTGAAATTGGTCTGACAACAACGCACCTCCGCTGTTTGAGACGGCTATATGCAGTCCAGGTCGGCCTGCCAACAACGTGACTCCGCTGTTCGGAAAGACTATGAGCATGCCAGCGGGGGGGGGGGGGGGGACAATAAAAATACAACATAGATCACTGGGCGAGTGACCCTCAAAAAACTCCACTCGCCTGGGGCGGCGATATGCTCGATGGGGCTGACACTCTCCGCCTCCCTAGAGCCCGGGGCGAGTACAGGCCCGACCTGCTCCACTCGCCTGCTGCTGCTGGGAGCTTAGGGCGAGTGTGAGCCCACTTGCTCCACTCGTCCCACTTTCATCCCACCCTGCCTGGGCGAGTTGACGAGGCTTCCGAGCTCTCGCCTCCCTCTCGACTCTCCTGGAAATCGTCTCACTCAACGCCAAAGGCGGAAGGCGTCGAGTGAACTCGCCTCACTCAACGCAAAGGCAGAAGGCGTTGAGTGCACTAACCTCACTAAACGTCATGCGAGCTGAAGGCGTCGAGTGAACTCGCCTCACTCAACGCCAAAGGCAGAATGTGTTGAGTGCACTGGCCTCACTCAACGCCAGGCGAGCTGAAAGCGTCGAGTGAACTCGTCTCACTCAACGCCAAAGACAGAAGACGTTGAGTGCACTGGTCTCACTCAACACCCGGCGAGCTGAAGACGTCGAGTGAACTCGCCTCACTTAACGCCAGAATCTCGACTCGCGCGGCTGGCTCGCCAATCACTTGGAGGGGGCTCGCTTCGGGTTCGGCTTCTGAAGATCTCGCAAACCACTAATCCTGGAGGGAACTCGCTCATCGAATACAAGGTTGTACACCTGGTGCAGACGCCCGGGTAGATCAACAACGGCAGCAAGTCTGAAACGGTAGAACGACGCGGAATCGGCGGAGACATGCGTTTCTGTGGCAGACCGGACTCGGAAAAACCGCACATCGGTGGATGGCTTGAGGAAGATCCGACTGATTCGGGGCTCAAACCCGCTATTCGACGGAAACGGGGGGCGTCAGTATTTCCGCGGCAGATCATGGCGTAGGAATGAGATCGAAAGCGGCGGAAAGGGGCAGATCTGGTGGCGTTCGGCAGAAATGGAGGATCAGCGGCCTACTCGCGATAGATCGGGCGAAAAACTGAGTGACACTTGCACAGGCGCTGGAAGCTGCAGTTCGTCGGACGCAAGAGCGGGAGGAGTGGAACGATGCAAATGTCGGAAGACGATGGATCAGCGTGGAAAACGATGGATCGGCGTGGCACAGAGCTGATTGGCCTTTGTGATGTGCACAAAAATTGGAGGATGTCGGAAGACGATGGTCGGCACTGCAGCGGACAACATGGGAAGTTGGTGGCGGATACGTCGCGGAACAGCAATGGTAGAGGAGCACGACGGTGAGATGACGGGCGGTGAGGCAGGTCAGACCAATTGTTGCGATTACAATAAATTCCCGGAAGGAATCCGGAAAGGGGAAGGGCCGGCGGGGGTGAGAGAGAGATTGAAATTCTATAAAGGAGGAGGGAGGAACTAGAGAGAGAGAGAGGAAATTAGAGAGATAAAGAGAACTTTAGATTCATTCTCCCATGAGAGTTCCATGAGCCCAAGGGCCCTATATATAAATAGACGCCGATGACATAACAGTAATTAACACAACATTTCTCAAATAATAAAAACACCTAAACGCTACGACAACTATGACTCGATACGACATAACCCTAATATAATAAGATAAATGACGGTGGACCCGTAACACTTGGACCGTAACACTAAGCTAACTCTACCACTCAGAATGTACACCATATCTAACGCATATATTCTTAAAAATTCCTTATATCAACCACATGTTTCTGCATATAATAGTCCAAATTCACTTCTTTCGAGGACTTATGTTTAGTGTCTTTAAACATATTTGTGCTTTTATGCCCTTTGGGAGATGTTCATGTGACATCTGTAATTATCCGTTGATGCAGCAATGCTTCAAGGGCTGGTGGAAATTACAGCACATTTGTGATTAGATTTCAAAATTCTCTTCTAAGAAGAACGCTAAGAGGGGAGAACTATCTTAAATTGTACAGCTATCATTACTTGATCAATGGATTTGCTGTTTTCATCACTCCTCAACAGGTATTTGTTATGTGTTTCTCTCAAGTGTTTTAACGTTGTTCTTTTTTTTAAACATGGTTCATGTACATTGCATAATCTGCTTGCTACTGCTGCAAATTCTTCCCTGCATTGACGCCAGATGGGCAGATACAAATACAGCTAAAGCAATGCCTTTCATTAACAAAACAGGTCATTGCCTGCCTTAATTTACTCTAATTAAACACTGTTTATGCATTTCCAAAGGCAGATAAGCTTTCTAAGAGAAGAGAGGTTGCAAATGTTTGTGCTGGATTTCTCTGTCAGGGTCGCAACCACGCACACTCCTGAATTTTTGGGTTTGCCTCAAGGAGCGTGGCTTCAAGAAGGAGGTCCCGAATATGCCGGAAAAGGAATAGTCATCGGAGTTATTGACACTGGAATTGATCCAACTCACCCTAGTTTCTTGGATGTTCTCTCTGGCACCGATTATCCTGTTCCTGCACACTATTCTGGTGTTTGTGAAGTTGCAAATGATTTTCCATCTGGTTCTTGCAACAGAAAACTCATTGGAGCTCGCCACTTTGCAGAATCTGCCATTACTAGAGGAATTTTTAATGCTTCTCGGGATCACGCCTCACCATTTGATGGATCTGGCCATGGCACGTAAGTTTTGTGAATGCTTGTGTTTTTTTTCTTCAAAGTTTCCTCCTAGAATTACAAATTTTCATCTCTTTGAGATCAAGGCCATTCCAAATATTATTGTTTAGCAAGATACATTCTTAACAAGTTTTGGATATAATAATTCCTCAACGATTCACAACAATATGTTCGCAATATTCATTGTTCATCCAAGCAGTAGGAACTAATTTCTTAGTGTTCACTTGATTTTACATTCATTATTCATGGAAGTCTCGCCTTGATCAAAGTATTATATTATTTTATCAAATACAGGCACACAACATCCATAGCTGCTGGTAACCATGGAGTTCCTGTGAACGTATCGGGGCATCACTTTGGAAATGCGAGTGGAATGGCCCCTCATGCCCAGTTAATATTTATTTTCATGTAGTTGTTATGAATCAATTGCATTTGTTTTTTATTATGAATTTGATTTGATCTCCTTGTCTTTTTTTCTCTATCTTCAGTATGCTGTTTATAAGGCTTTGTATAAAACCTTTGGAGGCTTTGCTGCTGACGTAGTTGCTGCTATAGACCAGGTAAACAATCACTCTAACGTTGGCACTCAGTCACTGGAATTCAATTTTGTGCTTAATGTTCGATAAGCGCTTGTCATTTTTTCTCTTGGGAAATAGTGTACTTCTGATATATATATATATCTTTATTATATAATACAATATAGATATTTGGATCACACCATGAAACACATCTGGAGCGTCCAATCATGATGAAATCTCATCTAGCCATTGAATTCATAAATATATACCTGCAATTTAAAAAAAATCACCGAATTTTACTGTTCATCCCTTCAATTTCCCGATAGCTGCCCGTCCGCATGCCAGTCCAGCGTCCCTCCTCTGTCGCCGGCGGCGGAGCCGCCGGCGGCCTGCCCGGCGCCCACCGGCGGGTTCGCCGGCCTCCGGCGAACCCGCCGGGGGTTGTCCGGCGGGGAGCGGGCAGGGCCACGCCGGCGGTGGCCCTGCCCGCTCCCCGCCGGACAACCCCCGGCGGGTTCGCCGGAGGCCGGCGAACCCGCCGGTGGGCGCCGGGCAGGCCGCCGGCGACAGAGGAGGCCGGCCTGCGTGAGCAGGCCGAAGCCGTGGGGGGGGGGGGTATTTTTGTTTTTTTTTCATTTTTTATTTTAAAAAATAATTATATAATTATTTATTTAATTATAATTTGATTTAAAAATAATAATTAATTTGTTTAATATTAATTTGTTTATATAATTTTCTCGGGGGCGGGCGAAGCCTGCGTGAATGCCAAGCGGGCGAAGCCCGCTTGATTGCGGGTGAAGCGCGCAACGACGTATTGAGAACGGGCGAAGCCCGCCGGGGGGGGGGGGGGGGGGGGCGGGCGACGCTCGCGTGAATGCCAAGCGGGCGAAGCCCGCTTGATTGCGGGCGAAGCCCGCATGATTGCGGGCGAAGCCCGCTTGATTGCGGGCGAAGCCCGCTTGATTGCGGGCGAAGCCCGCAGCGACGCATCGAGAACGGGCGAAGCCCGTTCGAAGATGCTAGTGATTATATATATATATATCTTTATTATATAATACAATATAGTTATTTGGATCACACATGAACACATCTGGAGCGTCCGATCATGATGAAATCTCATCTAGCCATTGAATTCATAAATATATACCTGCAATTTAAAAAAAATCACCGAATTTTACTGTTCATCCCTTCAATTTCCCGATAGCTGCCCCGTCCGCATGCCAGTCCAGCGTCCCTCCTCTGTCGCCGGCGGCGGAGCCGCCGGCGGCCTGCCCGGCGCCCACCGGCGGGTTCGCCGGCCTCCGGCGAAACCGCCGGGGGTTGTCCGGCGGCGAGCGGGCAGGGCCACAGCCGGCGGTGGCCCTGCCCGTGAGACCCAGATCTGGTCTCACGGGCAGGGCCACCGCCGGCGGTGGCCCTGCCCGCTCGCCGCCGGACAACCCCCGGCGGGTTCGCCGGAGGCCGGCGAACCCGCGGTGGGCGCCGGGCTGGCCGCCGGCGGCTCCGCCGCCGGCGACAGAGGAGGCCGGCCTGCGTGAGCAGGCCGAAGCCGTGGGGGGGGGGGGGGGGTTATTTTTTGGTTTTGTTTTTCATTTTTTATTTTAAAAAATAATTATATAATTATTTATAAAATCACCGAATTTTACTGTTCATCCCCTTCAATTTCCCGATAGCTGCCCCGTCCGCATGCCAGTCCAGCGTCCCTCCCTGTCGCCGGCGGCCTGCCCGGCGCCCCCACCGCGCGGGTTCGCCGGCCTCCGGCGAAACCGCCGGGGGTTGTCCGCGGCGAGCGGGCAGGGCCACAGCCGGCGGTGGCCCTGCCCGTGAGACCCAGATCTGGGTCTCACGGGCAGGGCCACCGCCGGCGGTGGCCCTGCCCGCTCGCCGCCGGACAACCCCCGGCGGGTTCGCCGAGGCCGGCGAACCCGCCGGTGGGCGCCGGGCTGGCCGCCGGCGGCTCCGCCGCCGGCGACAGAGGAGGCCGGCCTGCGTGAGCAGGCCGAGCCGTGGGGGGGGGGGGGGGTATTTTTGGTTTTGTTTTTCATTTTTTATTTTAAAAAAATAATTATATAATTATTTATTTAATTATAATTTGATTTAAAAATAATAATTAATTTGTTTAGTATTAATTTGTTTATATAATTTTGTCGGGGCGGGCGAAGCCCGCGTGAATGCCAAGCGGGCGAAGCCCGCTTGATTGCGGACGAAGCGCGCAACGACGTATTGAGAACGAGCGAAGCCAGCCGGGGGGGGGGGGGGGCGAAGCCCGGCGGGGGGCGGGCGAAGCCGCTTGATTGCGGGCGAAGCCCGCTTGATTGCGGGCGAAGCGCACATGATTGCGGCGAAGCCCGTATGATTGCGGCGAAGCCCGCTTGATTGCGGGCGAAGCGCACATGATTGCGGGCGAAGCCCGTATGATTGCGGGCGAAGCCCGCTTGATTGCGGGCGAAGCCCGCAGCGACGCATCGAGAACGGGCGAAGCCCGTTCGAAGATGCTAGTATATATATATAATATATATATATATATATATATATATATATATATATATATATATACACACGAGCATCTTCGCACGGGCTACGCCCGTGCTCGATGCTCTCGGGCGGCCTTCGGCCGCATCAGGCGGGCTTTCGCCCGTCTGCACACGGTATTCGCTTGCTTGCACCAACGATTCGATTGCGAGTGATCCTTTGGACGGCCTCCGACCGCAAAATATTGTCATGCGATTCAACACAATTGAAAGTCTCGGGTGTCACAAACGCAAATCGCTGCCACTCGACGCAGCTCGCATGCACAGGGTATTCGCTAACACACACTTGAGGAACTTCATCCATTTTTATGTTCAACCGACGATGTTTGTTAGGTGATCCTTAGCGAATGCCGATTTAACCCATATGTTCATGAACGCCACCAACGTGTCAAACAGAGCCTTTCTAAAGAAGAAGTTGTATAGTAATTGAATTCTGTCAAAACATGTAGATGGTCGATGTATAGTTGCGGTGATGCACCGTATGAACATATAGTACTTGAGAAGGGATGATAAAACAAAAAAAATTCATCAAGCAGATTGTTAGAGATGTTGTTTAGATGTTCAGTCCATCCGAAATTGAGAGCCAAAAGAAAGCAAGTATAAGTGTTAAGAGCGAAAAATTAGATTCAATGTATTAATCCAAGTAAACAGCCCCAAATCGAAAACCAAACCTAAATCAACAAAGGAAATTAAAATCACAACATGGCAGGAGAGAAGACCGGAGCTAAATGTGGAAGCACAGCGGCAGCGATGGGGCCGCGGATGCGGCAGCGGCAACGAACGTGGGGCGGAAGCGGTGCGGAAGAGGAAGGGCCAGCGACCGGAGCAACGGAGTGGGCAGCGACAATGGAAGTGGAAGGCGATTCGAGCAGGGAATATGCGGTGGGAGGCGCTCTGCAGATATGGTGACCGTGAGCGGCGCATGAGCGGCGACGACTCATCTCCGTGAGAGACACGCCGGCCTTCAACGACGGCAGCGAGGAAGGACAGTTGCAGGGTCTCCGGTGAGGACACGCCGGCCTTCAACGACGGCAGAGGAGGACAGTTGCAGGGGGACGTCGCTCCGATCTCCGGCACGACGAAGAAGATGAAGAGTGGATTTTTAGGGTTTCTGCGAATGGGGAGTTGGGAGAGAGGCGTTGTTCACTGTGTGCGTGTTCTGGTTGAAACCAACTGATCTCTTATACGTATATCGGGAAACCAAGCGCGCCTGCGCAAGGGCACGCGGCGGGGCAGGCGTCGGCAGACGACGCGGGGGACAGAACACGCGGGCGTGCGGAAGAGACGCGTGCGGGCGGAGGGCAAAAAGGGGAATCCGAACGTTACGGACAGTGCATTTCGCCGCTTCCTTATACTAATAGTATATATATATATATATATATATATATATATATATATATATATATATATATATATATAGGGGAATATGTGTATCCGCGCAACGCGGATACACATATTTCCGCGCTTTTTTCATCCCAGCCGTTGGATCTAATCCAACGGCTGGGATTAAGGGCGGATCGGTAAAATGAATAGTATAGACCGTGATTGAACCGCCAAAGCCAGTGATCGCACACAAGTGAATGCTCGCGCGCGCTGTTCGGCATTATTAATGGGCATTACTATATAAACAGCCATGGTAAGCTGTAACTGGCGGTGTGGGACTAAAGTCCCGCACCGCCTGGAAGCCGTCCGATCGGGCGCGCCCGATCGGACGGCTTCCAGGCGGTGCGGGACTTTAGTCCCACACCGCCAGTAACAGCTTACCTTGCTGTTTATGTGTATCCGCGCAACGCGGATACATATATTTCCGCGCTTTTTTTCATCCCAGCCGTTGGATCTAATCCAACGGCTGGGATTAAGGGCGGATCGGTAAAATGAAATAGTATAGACCGTGATTGAACCGCCAAAGCCAGTGATCGCACACAAGTGAATGCTCGCGCGCGCTGTTCGGCATTATTAATGGGCATTACTATATAAACAGCCATGGTAAGCTGTAACTGGCGGTGTGGGACTAAAGTCCCGCACCGCCTGGAAGCCGTCCGATCGGGCGCGCCCGATCGGACGGCTTCCAGGCGGTGCGGGACTTTAGTCCCACACCGCCAGTAACAGCTTACCTTGGCTGTTTATATAGTAATCCCTACAAGCAGTTACAGAAATTGTGCACGCGAGCCTGCTCCCACGCGGTGCGAACCGCTTTGGGCTATGGTGCGGTCATATTAAATGTTCGCGTGCGCGCCAGACCCTGTTTGGACCATGGTGCGTTCGGGCTCGCCTATTTTTTACTGTTTCGCGGTTAATTCCAACCGTTGGATTAAATCCAACTGCTGGAATGAGAAGCGCGTATATTGTTAATATACGCGTGCCGCGGATTTCCAGCGTCCCCTATATATATATATATATATATATATATATATATATATATATATATATATATATATATATATCTTTATACTATAAGCAAAGAGCAAAAGAGCCATGGTGTAACATTTGGATGCCCAAAATACCCTTCATAATGGTGTACCATTTATTCCCTAAACACCACTCATATAATCAACTCTCCTTTTAATTTGTTTGAGTCTTTTTTAGTCATTTTTCTTATATTTAGAGAGAAGAGATAGAAATTACGTTTTGTATGTGAAAACGTATGTTTTTTACAAAATAAAAAATATAATCGTGATTTAGATTTTTTTACAGTCATTTTGAGTACTCATATGTATATGTTGCGGGCATAGCCCGCAATGACACATATAGCACGGGCGAAGCCCGTGCGGAGGCGGGCGAAGCCCGCCTAGATGCGTCCGAAGACCACCCAAGAGCTACCCCTCCTTTTTATTTGTTTGGGCCTGATCTTTGGTGGTCTTTTTAGTCATTTCTTCTTATACTTTGAGAACTCTTCTTATAGATGTTGTCGAAGATCACCCAACTCGCAGACGAAAAAATGATTCAGTCTTATTTAGCAACCCTGTTCGACAGACAGTAGTTTTTGAGAACGAATGTCGCTCCCATGACAATGTCGCCCCCCAAGATAAATGTCGTCCCCACGACAAATGTCGCCCCCTCGACAAATATCGCACCCACGACCATGTTGCCTCCTCAGCCAAATGTCTTCCCCTCGACAAATGTCGCACCCACGACCAATGTGTCGCCTCAGCCAAATGTCTCCCCCTCGACAAATGTCGCACTCTTGACAAATGTCGCACCCACTACGAATGTTGCCCGCACGGGGTCCCCCGTGCACGACTGCTTGTATATATATATATATACTATATTAACAAAAGTATCATTTTAGGTTTCATGGCAAGGTAAAAGAGATATCAGGCAGATCTAAACCGTTCGATTAATTACATCTGGACTGCAATTAAAAAATTTCCCAAAAAAACACTCCATAACCTCTCTCCTCAAACCCGACTACAGCAAACCCACCCCTTGATATTTGGCCCCGCCCCGACCTCACCCCCTCCCCTTCCGCTACCGCCGGCGGCGGAGCAGCCGGCGGCCTGACCGCCGCCCACCGACGGGTTCGCCGGACGCCGGCGAACCCTCCGGGGGTTGTCCTGCGACCGCGGGCAAGGCCACTGCCGGCGGTGACCTTGCCCGTAAGACCCAGATTGAGTACTGTCGCGCGGGGCACGAGGGCCGAGGCCCGTGCCTGTCACTCGTGTATATATATATATATATATATATATATTATATATATATATATATATATATATATATATATATATTATATATATATATATATATACGAGTGACAGGCACGGGCCTCCGGCCCTCGTGCCCCGCGCGACAGTACCCAGTCGCGGCGGCGGACTTCGCCCGTACTCGATGCTCTCGGGCGGTCTTCGACCTCATCCAGGCGGGCTTGCGGCGGTGGACTTCGCCCGTACTCGATGCTCTCGGCGGGTCTTCGACCTCATCCAGGCGGGCTTTGCCCGCCTTTCCCCACGGTCTTCGTCCGTGCTCGATGCGTATGCGGGCTACGCCCGCAACATATACGTATGAGTACTCAAAATGACCGTAAAAAATATGCATCATTATTACTATTTTATTTTGTAAAAAATATATATTTTAAGGTACAAAAATAATTTTTTCTCTCTCTTTTTCTCCCTCATCCTCTCTCTTCTTTTATTTCTAATTCTCTACCACACTCTCTCCCCTACCTCTCTCTCTCTTTTCATTTGTTTGTCGGACAGCCGATTCCGCCTTTTTCACTCTCTCTCTCTTTCTCTCTCTATAATTTACATTTTTTTTGCCGCCCCAACCGGCCGGCCTCTCTCCCTCTCTCTCCTGTCTCTCCTTCCCATACTATAGGTTTAGGATATCTACAAATGTTTATTTTTTAGTATTAAAAAAATGAATGGCTGCTGAGTATTGAATTTAAATCCGACGGCTATAATCTCTTCAACGAATTTTTATTCATGAATTTGATATTTCTTTATATATGGTAGATATATATATATATATATATATATATATATATATATATATATATATATATATATATATTATATATTATATATATATATATATATATATATATACTAGTGCCCGACACGGGGCTCCGCCCCTATGACTACGCGCCACAGTACCCGGCCCGTGATGGCGGTTTTCGCCCGCACCTGGCTGCGCCCGCCCCCCTACGGCGCGGCCCCGACACGGGCTCTGCCCCTATGGCTACGCGTCACAGTACCCGGGCCGTGACGTTGGGCATCGCCCGCACCTAGCTAACACCCGCCACGCGGCTGCATGCGGCTGCCCGTTTATATTTAAATAGTAATATAATAGTAATATATATATTTAATTATATGTAAAATATTTTAAAAATATTATAAATATTTTTTTTATATGTAAAAACGTCTAAATTAGGCGGGGATTTAATCTCGCCTAAGGCTGGATTAAATCCCGCCTAAGTTAGGCGGGATTTAATTTCGCCTAGCTTAGGCGGGATTAATCCCGCCTGAGATTGTATTAATTACAGGCGGGATTTAGTCTCACACCGCCCTCACGTTTTTCCTATTCGGGTATATATATTTTTGCAGCCTCTTAAAATCAAGTTGTTTGATGGCGGGCCTGAGACTCCGCGGGTTTTTTGTTAGGGTGTGGTTCACATACGAGTCGGTAAAAACCACCGGGCACGCTTGTAACTGCTCGTGATGTTACAAGTTTATGTTTGGAGGCCGGAGCGATGTTGGAGCTGTCTGGGCTCAGGGTTCGTCGAGCAGCGCTCCATAAACGAGCTGAAATGAGCACCATTCGGAGTTAGGTGGCCCTACCACCAAATTAGGTAGCACCTACCACTAAATTAGGTGTTAGGTAACACCTACCACCAGTTTTGGAGTTAGGTAGCTTTTCTTTGGGGCCTATAAATGGAAGTCAATTCCAAGGCCAAAGACATTCATTCCAAGAAAGATTTGAGTTGGAGGAAGTTCAAGAGAAGATCTTAGAGAAGAGTATCGAAGATCGGATCGTCGGATTCTAAAGAAGAAGGGCTTTGTGTAGCCTTTCTCTTTGCGGCATTCGGAACGGATTTTTCAATCCGTTGGCAAGGTGAGATTTTTGTATTCCTTTGTGGAACTAGTACCTTGTGTAGGTGGTGGTGATCGTTGTGGATCGATGGTGGAAATTGTGCCTTGTGTATGTGGCGGTGGTGAAAGCCTGTAATTTGTTGTGCGTGATTTTTTCACGCCTTATAGTGGAGGCTTTCAAGGGTGGACGCTGATAGTCCCGTGGTTTTCACCCTATTGGGTTTCCACGTTAAAAATTGTTGTGTCACTTTATTATTGTTGTGCTTGTATTTGTCTTGCTTGTAAATCCACTACAGGTGCCCTGGTCGGGATCATGCTATTTTTCCCAACAAGTGATATCAGAGCCAGGTTGCTGGTCAGTAGTCAGAACAGGGCCGATACTGGGCTGACCTTTTGTGATTTCGAGACGAGGCGATTGTATTCTCAGGTTTGGCATTGAGTGCGGTAGTTTACGACCATTGGTCCTCTGGCTATCCTCTTCAGTGACTTATCGTGAGAGAGTCGCGCTCAGAGAACTGTGGTCAGTCCGGCCAGTTGGTTTAGCAAGATGGAATTGACTTCAGAACAGATGGTCAAGTTGAATGGAGCAAATTATCATCAGTGGCACTTGCTTATGGAGGATCTCATCTACGTCAAGGGCTGGCATGCCCTATCTTCGAAGAGATGCCGAAGGATATGGATCCGGCTAAATGGCAGGTGGAGCACCGAAAGCTCTGTGGTTTCATTAGACGGTTCGTGAGGCCGAACGTCTACAACCACGTGGCTAGCATCACGGATGCGAAGGAGCTGTGGAGAACACTGGAAACGTTGTATGCCAAGAGCACTGGCATCAACAAGCTGGCTTTGCTGACGAAGCTTGGAGAGTTCCGCTACCGGAAGGCTCACCGATCATGGATCATGTCAATGAGTTCCAAGGAATCATTGATCAGTTGACGGCGATGAAGGTGACATTTGAGGATGAGGTCAATACGTTGTGGCTGTTGAAGTCCCTTCCGGACTCTTGGGAGATGGTCAGGATTGCACTGATCAATTCTTCACCCCAGGGGATTATCACCATGGAGATCGCCAAGAGTGGGATCTTGAACGAAGAGGTGAGGCGGAAGTCTCAAGGGACGTCAGGCTCTTCATCACGAGCTGATGTTCTGTTTACGGAATCCAGGGGGAAGGCAGGAGCAAGAGTCGAGGACGGAAGGAGGAAAGAAGCCAGAGCAGAGGGAAGTCACGTTCACGATATCAGAACGTGGAGTGTCATTTCTGCCACAAGAAGGGACACATCAAGAAGTTCTGCTATGCCTGGAAGAATGAGCAGAAGAAGGGTGTGGAGACTGAGGCCAAGGATGAGAGCCACACTGCTGCGGTTGTCTCCAGTGATGAGGACGATGTTGTCATTGTCGGTGATGAAATCACGGCAGCGCTCTCCTGTGACGACAGGAGATGGATTGTAGATTCAGGTGCTTCTGCGCACGTCTCCCACAATCGGGAGCTATTTGCCACGTACAACACCCATGAATGCGGGGTGTTACGAATGGGCAACGAGAATACGTCCAACGTGCTGGGACGTGGAGACGTGCATCTGAAGACGAGCACTGGAGTGTTGCTGATTTTGCGGGAGGTGCGACACGTGCCCGATATTCGTTTCAACCTACTTTCCGTGGGAAGCTTGGAGATGAAGGACATGTAAGTGTCTTTGGTGGTGATTTCTGGAAGCTAGTTCGAGGTTCGCTGGTTATGGCCAAGGGCTATAGGAGTCCGGCCTTTATTACATGGAGGGGAGGCCTGAAGATCCACAGGCGAACTCTGTGAGAGATGAGGGATCCATTTCCCTGTGGCACAGGAGACTGTCTCATATTAGCCAGAAGGGCTTGGACTGCTACAAAGAAAGAAGCTACTCAGTGACCTATCGGCCGATCACTTGGAGAGGTGTGAGCACTGTATGGCGGGAAGCAAAATCGGGTTTCATTCCGTCGTCATCAGTCACCAGGAGATCTGAGCCATTGGAGCTCGTACACACAGACGTCTGCGGGCCTATGAAGGTCCCAACGCGAGGGGGAGCTCAGTATTTTGTGACCTTTATTGATGACTGGTCAGGAAGTTTGGGTCTATCCGTTGAAGACCAAAGACCAGGTACTTGAAACCTTCAGAAGGTTCCATGCTGAGATGGAACGCCAATCTGGAAAGAAGCTGTTGTGTATCCGTTCTGACAATGGGGGAGAGTACGTGGGTCCATTTGATGAGTATTGCAAGGACCACGGATTCGTCATGAGAAGACCCCCCCCCCCCAAAAAAAACACACAGCTGAATGTGTTGCTGAAAGGATGAACCGGACATTGATGGAGAGGGTGCGATGCATGCTTTCTGAGTCCAAGCTGACAGAGATGTTTTGGGGTGAGGCTCTTTGACTACGGCGCATGTCATCAACCTCTCGCCGAGCTATCCTTTAGATGAGGATGTTCCGGATCGAGTCTGGTATGGGAAGGACCCGTCCTATAATCATTTGCGGTTCTTTGGCTGCAGGGCCTTCGTCCACATTCCCAAGGACGAACGATCGAAGTTGGAATCGAAGACCCGGAAGTGCATTTCTTGGGCTATGGTCATAATGGTGAGCTCGGATACAGATTCTTTGATCCGGTGGCGAAGAAGTTAGTGCGGAGTCGAGATGCAGTGTTCTGCGAGGAGCAAACTGGAGGTGATCTGGAGAAAAAAGGTGAGTCTGGGAGTGACTCACGTTCTGCTGAGTTGCCTATTGGTAGTGATGACCACGTTGAGGAGACTGTGGAGCCAGTTCCAGCACAGGGTGCTGAAGATGATGTTGAGGAGCCAGGAGCTGCTGAGGAGGTTGCAGAAGAGGAGCCTGCACCAGCTCCTGAGCCTGTGTTGAGGAGATCAGATCGAGCTAGGCATCCGCCCGCCAGATATTCTGCGTCAGAGTTTGTTCTACTAACTGATGCAGGGAGCCGGAAGCTATTCTGAAGCATTTAGAGCAGTAGAGAGCGCAGATAGGCACCACTGGATGGCAGCGATGCAAGAGGAGATGCAATCGCTGCGGACAAATCATACCTACGACCTGGTGCGGTTGCCGAAGGCAAGAAGGTCTTGAAGAACAGGTGGATCTTCAGGTTGAAGGAGGGTGCTTCTCCTACACCTCCTCGTTACAAAGCCAGGTTGGTAGTAAAGGGATTTGCACAGAGACAGGGATTGATTTTGATGAGATATTTTCGCCCGTAGTGAAAATGTCCTCCATTCGAGTTGTGATAGGCCTCGCTGCGAGGCTAGACTTGGAGGTGGAGCAGATGGACGTGAAGACCGCTTTTCTACACGGCGATCTTGAAGAGGAGCTGTACATGGAGCAGCCTGATGGCTACTGTATCAGAGGTAAGGAAGGATATGTATGCCGCTTGCAGAAAAGTCTGTACGGTTGAAATAGGCCCCGCGCAATGGTATCGGAAGTTCGAGACTTTTATGGGGGAGATCGACTTCACGAAAACCACCTGGACCACTGCGTATTTGTGAAGCAGTGTGCTCCTGAAGACTTCGTCATTCTGCTACTTTATGTCGACGACATGCTGATCATCGGGAAGAACACTGCGCGCATTACTGAATTGAAGCGGCAGTTGAGTTCGAAGTTTGAGATGAAGGATCTGGGTCCCGCAAAGACTATTCTGGGGATGCATATTCGCAGGGACAGGGGCACCAGATTCATTGGTTATCCCAGGAGCGGTATATCCGCAAAGTGTTGCAACGTTTTTTCTATGGATCAGGCGAAGAAGGTGAGCACGCCACTTGCAGCTCACTTCAAGTTGACCGCTGATCAATGCCCCAACACACCGGAGGAGAAAGAGGCTATGCAGAAGGTGCCTTATGCGTCTGCGTGGGAAGCCTTATGTATGCTATGGTGTGCACGCGCCCAGACATTGCTCATGCTATTGGTATTGTGAGCAGGTTTCTCTCCAACCCTGGAAAGAACACTGGAGCGCGGTGAAGTGGATTCTGAGGTACCTGCAGGGGACGACAGATCTGAGTTTGAGATTTGGAGGCAGTAAGCCCGAGCTTCTGGGCTATACTGATGCTGATATGGCCGGAGATCTGGACTCTAGAAAATCTACGTCCGGGTACCTGATGTTATTTGCAGGGGGAGCAGTTTCGTGGGCATCGAGACTGCAGAAGTGTTGGCACTGTCAACGACAGAGGCTGAGTTCATTGATGTAACTGAGGCAGGAAAGGAGTTGCTCTGGATGAAGAGGTTTGTTAGAGAACTTGGTTTCACTCAGGATCGTTATATGTTGCTATGTGACAGCCAGAGTGTCATCCACTTGGGAAAGAACTCCATGTTCCATTCGAGGTCGAAACACATCGACACACGGTATCATTGGATACGTGATGTTGTGGAGAAGAAGGAGCTCGAGCTACTAAAGGTTCACACCGATGATAATGGGGCGGACATGCTGACCAAGGTAGTGACCCGAGGGAAGTTTGAGACATGTGTGAGAATCGCCGGGATGGCGGTTTCTCCCGACTCGATGTGAGGGGGAGTTTGTTAGGGTGTGGTTCCCATACGAGTCGGTAAAAAACCACCGGCACGCTTGTAGCTGCTCGTGATGTTACAAGTTTATGTTTGGAGGCCGGAGCGATGTTGGAGCTGTCTGGGCTCAGGGTTCGTCGAGCAGCGCTCTATAAACGAGCTGAAATGAGCACCATTCAGAGTTAGGTGGCACCTACCACCAAATTAGGTAGCACCTACCACCAAATTAGGTGTTAGGTAACACCTACCACCAGTTTTGGAGTTAGGTAGCTTTTTCTTTGGGGCCTATACATGGAAGCCAATTCTAGGCAAAAGACATTCATTCCAGAGATTTGAGTGGAGGAAGTTCAAGAGAAGATCTTGGAGAAGAGTATCGAAGATCGATCGTCGATTCTAAAGAAGAAGGGGCTTTGTGTAGCCTTTCTCCTTTGCGGCATTCGGAACGGATTTTTCAATCCGTTGGCAAGGTGAGATTTTTGTATTCCTTTGTGGAACTAGTACCTTGTGTAGGTGGTGGTGATCCGTTGTGGATCGGTGGTGGAAATTGTGCTTGTGTATGTGGCGGTGGTGAAAGCTCTGTAATTTGTTGTGCGTGATTTTTTCACGCCTTATAGTGGAGGCTTTCAAGGGTGGACGCTGATAGTCCCGTGGTTTTCACCCTATTGGGTTTCCACGTTAAAAATTGTTGTGTCACTTTATTATTGCTGTGCTTGTATTTGTCTTGCTTGTAAATCCACTACAGGTGCCCTGGTCGGGATCATGCTATTTTTCACAACAGTTTTCTGGTTGTCTTGATGGCAAACTTCTTTAAAATGATTTTGGTTTTGATTTTGTACTGGGCTGGCAGGTTGTAGGGTGTCCTATAAAAAAAATATAGTTTTGAGACGCCCTATGTAGGTTTAGGATACCTAGGAAAAAATATGAACGCTCTAATTCATTTTTGTGATTGGACGGTTGCGATCAAATGTGTGGTTTATATTCAACGATCGTGATCTGATCCCGATACTTCTTATAATAGATAAATATATCGGGATCTCCCCTGAGAGTTTAAATCAGTCAAATTATTTTATAATATTTCAATTGTATCATTTATAACGATTCTATATTCATTACAAAGGGTAAAATGGAACACACTATTTTGAATGCAGAGTTATTTCAAAGGGTAAGATTGGAATATCATAAGTACTTTGACATATTTTGTCACTTTTCATCTATATTTTTAAAGAAAAATATCACATTAAATGTAGAATCATTACAAAGTATAAAATTGAATATCATAAAAAAATTGGTTAGATTTTATCATTTTTCATTTATAATGGACATATTTGTAAACTAGGAAAAAAAATTAAGAGGGGGAGGTATATATAATTTCAAAAGATAGAGTGGTGAAACTTGTAATTATGCAATTTGAGGGGGAGGTATATATAATTTCAAAAGATAGACATATTTGTAAACTAGTCTTCACACCTTCCCTTTTGGGCTCACTCGTCAAGAGATGTTTTTGAGCCACTGAGGATCACTCTCAATACTAGGTTCCTTTGGGGACCCTATTCCTTTTGTGGCCCATTCCAAGCGCCCACTTTTTAAGCTTCGCATCGGAAACACTCGTAAGTAGGACACCATAAAATACTATAACATAAAGAGCTCCGACTATACCAAAGAAAAAAAACTAAGGCCTCATTTGGGGAGCTTATTTTCACCGATCAAGCGGTTACGACCGCATGAACCGGACCTTAATCATGGTCCGGTTCATGCTGTCGTAACCACTTGACCGGTGAAAATAAGCTCCCCAAACGGGGGAGCCTAAATCAAAGAATCTATATTGATATTAATGAAAAACCATCAAAGTGAGGCAAGTTGCCTTTCCCCTTTCTCTCACCTTTTGGTTTAGAGCTTAGTGGAAGCATTAGCTCTAATCCTCCTATAGACGATCGGGTGAGTCACCGCCGTGGGATGGCTTGTTAATGAAGCAACACTACAATGCCGTCAATTAAGGTGAATCGTGTAGATCGCTTTGGACAATCTTCCTCCAGCATAATCTCTATCAAGTCATCCACGCACACCGAAGCATTGATTTTACATTCCATTATTGGGTAATGTATGGAAAGAAATGTTTCGGAGCATGAATACGTGTAGCGTCTATGTATGTATGAAGCATTTTCTTTTAATTTTAGATATAAAAAATTTTTGACTACTCACTGGTACTTTCGGATATTATCCCAAAATTAAGGCTGCATTATGTCGGATTATTTGCTCAGGTGATGTTGGACAAAAATACATTGTCATATCAAAATCTTATGCCTAAACTAGTTTCTTTTTTTGGTAATGATCGTAACATTTATCATATCAAAACATACATTCTATGACAATGAAGTTTTTGTCCAATCTCACAGGAGCAAATAAGCTGCGATAAGCCGCGCCAAACGCATTCTAAGGCTCCGTTTAAGGCCCGGTTCATGCGGACGTAACCGCTTGACCGGTGAAAATAAGTCCCCCCAAACGGAGCCCAAGTGTTTTGCGATGTTGACGGAAAGATGTGAAGAAAAAATGTAGAATGATAAGTTATGGCATTCACTTGATTACATGCTCTAATTCATTGCTCCTATTTAGGATACGATGTTTTTTTGTGACATTAAGGCTTCATTTGTTTTGGTTTATGGGTCCAGCATGTTTAGGCAAAACGCAACAGCCAACCAAATAATTGTTTGTTTTTCCGCCTACATTTGGAATCGCCGGCGTTTCCTCCAGCGTAAAGAAGCAGCGGGACGAAACCCTAACTATGTTCACTTAATATATAATATATGAGACATAATAATTAAAAAAATGAAGATGTAAAAGTCACGTCTTTATATTAATTTTTCTTATATTTAAATAATTAATTTTTTCAAAACATATGTCCTATCCTAGTTTTTTTTTTTTTGAAAACATTTTCATGTATATGTATCATACCGTATCGCATATCCCGTCTCCGTGCAACATCCACAACATGCAACCAAATGGCTCCACCACTCGTCCCCAAAGACAGCCCATGTGACCCTCTGGTCACATGCGAGTCTCATGTAAGCACTCGCCTCACAAGGCCAACTCAAACTCAAATCCAAAGCTGAGCCCAACAGACACGGCGAGCAGAAAATTGCAACCCAAATCTGCGCCGTTCTCTCTCGACTGAAACTAAGCTAAGAATAATTTTATGGTAGTGCAAAATGGAGGGAACATCACACCAACACAAAGGTGACTTCATGCACAGAGAGTCCAGTTGTTGTCCGTTATATGTCTTTGTTAAGTGTCTTTTAGTTACTCGTGAACTTACAAAGAGTTTTTATTGAAATTACTCTACTTATTTTAAGATTTTATGTGTGTATAATAGTTAGTCTGTTATGTTGGAGACTTCTAAGTAAATGCATACACTAACTAATTGGATTAAGGAAATCTAATAATTTTTTTGCTAAGATAAAGTATTTGTAATTGCAGGAATGAATTTTTGTTTCTATTTTTTATTTCACTTTTGCATTGATCTGAAGATAACAAAAATATTTGCGGGTAACAATTTTTGTTCTCTTTAGAGCTACAAATATTAAAAATTTGTGAATACATGATTTCGCTCTATGTATAACAATTCGAGACACTCGAAGAAGAATCTAAAGAAGAGCAATAAGAGTCATACTCTAGTCACAGAATGATAGTGGAATGACTACACATCAATGTAAGGAAGACATATCTTCTTCTGGTATTGAAGGATCACATATCAATTACTGCAATAAAAGCTACAATTTATCTAACCTTGTCTATTCATGTATTGCCTTGGCGCACCGACTGGGGTGTTGCCGTGCGACCTTGAGATCATAGGTTCGAGTCTTGGAAGCAGCCTCTTGCAAAAATGCAGGGAAAGATTTGCCTACATTTCACCCTTGTGGTGAGACCTTCCCCGGACCCTTGCTGCGCGGGGATGCTTTGTGCACGGTCGTAACCACTTGCCCGGTGAAAATAAGTCCCCCAAACGGAGCCCGGATTGGGACATAGAGGACATCTTTGTATTTTGATCATATCAAGACAGGGAAAATATGCAACAATCACCCAAAAGTTGACTTTCTATTAATTTTCTTTTTGTGGCTCTAAATTGTTTGTTGTCCATGAGGATCTTGGTGACCTATGGCTTGGTACTGCATTATAGCAGGGTTTTTTCTCCATTTTATCATGAATATACTTTACTTTTCAAAGGCAATAAAAGGAGCCATAGTCCTCATTTTTGGGGACACACCTTCAGCACCAGAGAGTTCTCCCGAGTCTTCCCTCGAAGATTTTTCAGAGATCTTCTTCGGTGTTCGAAGACCTCCTTCGTCGTTCGAAGATCTTCGGTATTCGAAGCTCTCCTTCGACATTCGAAGATTTCCTTCAGTGTTCGAAGATCTCTCTGAGGACAATTCAAAGAACTCCTTCGGTCCTCGATGGTCCCCTCGAAGATCTCCTTCGGCTTCGTGCTTCGAGTCCAAAGCTTCTGCTGATGCGTTCATCCTTCCAGACTGCTTCCAAGCTCGCTGCACGGCGCTCCCCATTGAGTAAATCCAAAGATCCCCATAACTCATTATAACGAGCGGTGGCATGTCACCCTCGAGAAATGACTATTTGTAACAGCTCTAAAAATTAAGTGGAATTGATCAGCACCGATTTGGTCCCGTGGTTTTTTTCCTTTCCGAATTTTTCCATGTAAAACGTCTTGTCGTCACATGTTGGTTCATTTTGTGACTGTTTGCGCACTCGGCTCACTCTCAAGCAGAGACAGTTCAGTTCGAACGGACTGTGAGAGGGTCGAGCGACCCGCAACAGTTTAGCGTCGTTTGTGAGAAGGTGTTCCAAGCTCCCCGAAGATTCTCTGAAGACAGTACCTACTTTGAGGCTTTACTCACGACTAACATTGATGGCAAGAAAGGGTACTCGCACTTTTGATGGATCAGTCCCGGAGGGGCACACCGATCAGGTTCCCTCTCATTCACTCATCAACATACCAATTGCTGAAGAGGTCGCATGCGGCAAATATAGGAACGCCAGGCTGAGATGCTCGCTCTCCTGAGGAACACCGAGGTTACTCGAGCTTCCAATCCATCCCCCGCGTCGGCCAACCAGTCTCCGCCAGCTCTGAACAGTGCCCCCTCTGAGCACGCCGCTTGCGAGATCGTCACTGAAGAGGAGTTTTCCAGCGCAGCCAGCTCAACACACCCAGTTCTGCCAACCAGAGATCACGAGGGCAACCATCCCCATCCCCATCTAGAAGAAGCAGGCTTCGGGCATGTTGTTGGGAGGCTCACTTGCAAAGCATAATCGAAGAAGAATACAGGCAAGTAGGGCGACATGGATTACTCCCCCCCCCCCCACCACGGCTCCTCGCTGACACCCTAAGTCATGGTGCATCCGATCCCGCATGATTTTAAACTCCCGAATATCAAGACGTTCGACGGGACCGACAATCCCCTCGAGCATGTCAATCAATTCACCACCATAATAGTTGTGTTAGGATAACTAAGACAATATTTTCTCCTTCTTAATAAGAAGGGTTCATGGTATTATGCCAAAATCTTTGCGAACCTGGTCCATTGGTCTGGCGATTAGTACTTTCAATAGGAAGGTGGGTGTTAAGCCATCAGTCTCATTAAATCGGAATTCATCAAGGATCAAGTCTTCAGGGTCCAGATTCGAAGTTTCACGTCATAGGAGGAAACAGCACCGTTCCCCCATTTCTAAGATGGGTCTATCGCATAAGAGCAAGTGGCTCGTCGTCTTGTTGATGAGATGGAATCAAATTTATATGGAAAAAGTGATTTATAAAGTTAAATCAAGAATTGAATTCATGAAAGTGGATGCCAATACTTATGGAAAACTATACTGATGGAATGAAAGTGCATTGATCATTGGGCATATTTTTCCTTCTCCATGATATCGCGATTTTATCTCCTGCTCAGCATTCATGAGTATGGCCCTCCAGTCACTGAGCTCCACTATACTCTCGTGATGATGTCGTTGGCACCTATTCTACGTCGTCGAGTCATTTCTTGGCGGCCAACAAGGTCACCAGAGTTGTGTCCTTAGCCGCCGCCACTGCCACCCAATTAATAGCATCCGCCATTGCCAAATCATCTGAACCCCAGCGTTATCGTTGACCCTTGCCGACAGAAGACTCACCTCCTGTCAGCTGGGAGACATGAGATCTCACACTCCATCAACCACCAGTCGCTTCCACTCACGGCTCCGCTCTCTTCATCCTCCTGCTCTCCCAAGGTTCACGACTCCTGGAGGTCGACCTCTTAATGGAAGATGAAGACCTTGTTTTCAAATCTGTGTTGCAGGAATTACTTATTGTGAGAAATGAGAATGCGTAAGATGTAAATAAAGAATGAGACACTGGTGTTAAGTTCTTAATCCATTCCTATTATTTATACCGCCTGATTGTTATAAAGACTATTGATTCATATAATCAATATTCTTGGAACCTTGGAACCTTGAAGTCTATGTTCAGATATATATTATGAATTCTATGACTAATCTCATAGAGGATTAACAGTACATGCATGATTAAGTATGTATTACACAACAAAGTATACTCTTATTCAATCTTATATCTTCTCTCCAAAAGGCAATTATAGGGAAATGATTAGTTGTCTCCGTTATGATTTTCAGTACAAAATTAAGATTGTCTATAGCAAACTTATTTAAACCAGATATTAATGGAAAATCAATGTGGTTTTACATTCCAGAGAGGAAAAAATACGAGAGAGACCATGCAGGATAAACACCACCTTTAGCTTACAGTAATGAATTTCCAGAGGCATAAGTGTTACATACCTTTGACAAACTTGATCATTCTCTCTTCTTGATCCCATGGATACAAGCCCAGCCATCCATTTCAGTAACTGAAATGTTATCCAAATATGTGGAGAAATGTTCTTTTATTTGATGTACCTGCAACCAGAAGTGAAGAGAATGAAACATGCAGTCATTTTAAGGAAATTAGAACAAACTAAATCTATAATCAGTTGCATTGAAGCTATTGCAGTTTGCGCATTAAGTGTATTCTATATTTCAGGTTATGAATCAGTGTCTTAGGTGTGTGTCGTGTCTTTAGTCGCACATCAGCTATCGATGTTTGGTATGTCCTTTGTAATCGTTTATATGCCCCCTTTGAGGGATGAATAAAATACACCAAATATTTTATTTTCTTTATTTCAACATGATATAAGGGCCAATTTCGATCCTCCCTGAAATTTCTCACCCCTAACATTTCTTACGGCGTCTTCGGCTCTTCCCGAGCGCTCTTCTTCTGCTGCCCATCGTGTGTCTGCAAGGCTCCTGATAGAGCTGCTCTTCCGCAAACTGCTAATCCTGACGTTGGGCCTGCCCTCTGCTGCTTATCGTCAATGGCATCGACGTTCTCCTCTGTTGATCCTATTACTGTTGGTTGCTACTCATCGACGTTATTCCCGTCGCAAGGACGTCTTCTTCCACGCTTCCCGTCGACGATCCCTCCTTCAGTCCTCATCGACGCTCGAGTCTGTCACTGCTCCTATTCTCATCAACCCTCGAGACAGTCGCTGCTCCAATCCTCATCAACGATCGAGACCCTCCTGACGACAAATTCAGAGCCCGTCCACGCTCATGTGCCCGCTCTCGTCGACTTCTTTGTCGACACCTCAATGCGGTCCTTATTCTGATCATCTCGTTGATCTTGTTGCTTATCCAGTAAAAGATCCAGTTGTCATTCTCGTTGACTTTTCCCTCTGCCAATCTCGTCGCAGATCTCATCTTCGTCCCCAGCTGTTCTCATCGACTACTCCTTTTGATCCTATCGATGATGTCGCTCCAGTCATTGTTCCCTCATGTCGACAATCTCGTCCATCTGGATGCTACTTTGACGTGGATGAACGCCCTTCCAGAACAAGTTTCTCAAAACAGAATCGTCGTTGACTGCTCCGCATTTCGCTAACTGCGTCATCGATGATTTTGCATCCCATTAGTGTGTTCCAACCTTGGCCTCTCCGCTACTCCAGATCCAGTCGCCTCCTGCAATTGCCTCGTGTGTTTTTGTCAATTACAGTTGTTGCCCCTCGTGTTTCCGACGATTTTAGTGGTTGCCTTCATGTTTCCGACGATTCCAAACATTGTCCCTCGTGTTTTCAACTACTACCGTCATTGCATTCCCTTACAGGGTGGTAATCTCTCGTCGATGATGAGGCTTTGTGATGTTTTGGTTGTTACTTTGTTTACCTGTCGTTCGTATTTGCTTAGTATGGACTTGTAATGCTTGCACGCACGTGTGTTCCGCATGAGAGGGAGTGTTTGAAACAAAGGCGACTCAGATGGTATTTTCTGACCCTCGCCTTAGTCCTACATGGCCCTCCAGGATTATGTGTTGTGTTTTTTGAGTGTCATCAATTTTCTTCGTTGATTGGTATGTGGTATGGTCCTTGTTGGTTGAACTGTATTCCAGGGGGTTGTGTTGTGTGGGAGTATCCCTGGTATATGGTATGGTCTGTGTAATGTGGGATCGCCCTTTGTGCGGATTATCCCCAACGTATTTTTTCCCAATGGCCCGTCTGATGATATGCCCCACATCACCTACCTCCACTACCTTTATATGATGTTTTCAAGCTGAAAGATTCCCATCCATCTTGAGAGGGAGTGTTGGAGTTTGTGCATTAAGTGTATTTTATAATTCATGTTATTGTATTAGTGTCTTAACCGTGTGTTGTGTCTTTAGTCTCACATCAGCTATCGATGTTTGGTATGTCCTTTGTAATCTTTTATATACTCACTTTGAGGGATGAATAAAATACACCAAATATTTTCTTTTCTTTATTTCAACAGAAACAAAATGGTAAGACGGATGCTCAGATAGCCATTGTTCTTTATTCTATTTGTAGCACAATTTTTATTTTATATACAACTGGTTCAATATAACTTCATCCAATCAAAAAATTACATGGAATTGAAGCACAATATATCTCCTCAAGATTCCTAAAATGATGATGTCAACTAAATGCATAAAATATGTGAAAACAAATCTTTATTTTTTAAAAAACATGACTAATATCTACAAATAAGTAAATGATCATTATATAAACCAAACAACTCAAAAGTGGACATCACCATCATCATCATCATCATCAAGATAGACAAAGTTAGTTCCATTAAAAAGAGACTTCCCACTTCAGCATTCCATCAACTACCCTAAGGGCCTTTTTGGTTGCTTGAAATTAGAAAATATGTTCAAAAAAAACATGTAGCATCCTAAATCCATGAACAAAGTATTTTATATATTGTTGTTGAAAGGTGGGGGGCACCAGAGGGGACTTTAACCAAATCTCTGGGGAGTTTGTTGAGGCGGGGACTTGAACCCACGTCCTCCTTTACAAGAGGGTGTTAACACCAATTCTAACGTGTGTTCGATCGCGCTGGATTAGACATAATGACAAATCCATGGGGCTGAAAGGCCTAACACATGTTCGATCGCGCTGGATTGGTATAGACCCAATGGGGTCGGGCTCAAATGACTGATGACTAAGACAACTACCCTTAGCATCACCTAAGGCATGCAAGTATAAATGAAATGAATGTTAATACAAGAACACGAATACTCTCTGGCTTACTGAAAAATCATTTTATATTGTATTATTTACTGTTACTAACTTACTATTACTGATTAATGTTTACTGAACATTTAATTAAGCTTATGAATTATATATGAATATGTTACTAACCCTTTGTGTTGCATTTACAACAGTTAAAGATGTAAAACCTCGCTTAGTTGTTATGACTAACCCTTTATTATAATTTTTTAAGGTCCGAGCATAAAAAGGACCAACATTAACTGAGGACAAGAAGAAAGAAAACTGAAGAGTATTATAAGTTGTCGGCACAACTTTTGATTGGGACTACAGAGGTGGTAGAAGAGCATGAAAAATGGTGTCGGGACCCATAGTTTCCAGCTTGTAGGACGGATTAGAAGTGTTGTTTATGCAGTAGTTGTTATGTATATGCACATAATATTGTTGAACCCGGAAACCAAGGTTCAAGAGGAGTTCGGACCAATGGAGCAGCTTGCACTTCTCCCATGTTAGAACACTTGATCGGTCCCTTAGAACAAAGAAATTTCCCTACAAGAGGTGGGCAACCACAAACAAACCCCAGAGCTACAGCGAGGAGGTCCCGCCACACGCCCGGAATATCTATGAGAGCTTCCCCTCCCAAACTAATGCTAAGTCTGGGCACCCTGGAGGATGTTCAAGAGGACCCGACTGTAATCCACGAAAGACAGTATGGGAGCTCACGACAACCAGGATCAGTCTTAGGAGGGGAGCCAAAAAAGAGTCCTCCAAGGTGCCCATGGGGGCCTATTTATAGTTTTCTGAAGGTCTGCCGATAGCAGAAATCTGACTTTTGGTTTTACTAAACGTAGCCCAAATTGTTCTGCCAACGGCGGAATCCCGCTGTCTGAAGAGGCTACTGGCAGACCAAAATAGGTCCTCTGGAAAAACAGACCATAATACTTATGGGCGACTTGGAGTCGAGTCTCCCCCACTCGCCTGGGAGGGGCGAGTCCCTAATGATGCGGGCACTGGCTCACCTCACCTAGCCCGGGGCGAGCACAAGGGAGTTTTCCTCTACTCGCCCCTTCGACTCTGGGGTGAGTGCAGGGAAACTTTCACATTCCTTTCCCCCTTTCCTCTGTTTGGGCCAATCTCCTTTGAATGTTGATGTCATGACGAGCTCACTCGGCAAACACGAGATTGTACAAATATGATGTATTTGATATCGCCTATTATAAATGTTCGGAACTTTGGACATGATATTTATAAGAAGCTTTTGATGCAATGAAAAGTATTTATTATGTGCATTTCTAGTACTTATCGTGCTTACATTTTACTGTATTGTGGCATTGAAATAAAAGTTCAAAATTCTGCTAATATATGATATGTAATGTAAATTGTGATGGTCTACGGGCCGTTATAGCTCTTACTCATGTCGTCCGGTTGATTCTACATATGTTCAGCCACTTTCGCCTACCTCTACTCACAGTATGAATGTATCTATTCTGTTAGACACAATGTCACTATGTCAATGTGATGTAGGGGTAGGCTAGTGGTGCGCAAAACCTACAACGCTCGGTGATCGTGTCAGGGTGACACGCTAATCCAACTCTACATGTAATGCAATGACCGGAATTTGACAAATAATTTAAGCAATGTAAGTTTTACCACCACACAGATATTTGAATAGAAAAACAATTATTTATTTAGGCAATTGGAATGGCTTTCCTCCGCTCGGAGGGCCAAAGTAAAGCGCGCGGCGAATGCCCCCTCCTGCAAGTTATTAGTGCACAAAAATAAATTTCCACGAACAGAAATCGCAGCAAGATATGATAAATTACCAAATGCAAATGTGAATCAAATAGTACAATACTACAAACACTCACAAAGTAGAGGGCTGAACCGAGACACTGAAGATTTGGAGGGCCGGATGTATAGATCGGCGATCGGAGATGGAACCGGTGGCGAGGCGATGGTGACGGTGGCTGCCCTCAGCGGAGAACGGTGCGAACGGACAATAAAATGGTAGATGCGGCCACGAATAAGTAGATCCGGGCCGGGGGGTGGGTAGGTCCGCTATTTAGGGTCGGATCCGGGCAAAAATGGAAAGTTTGTGCGGTGAAAATAACGGATCGGGTGGCTATAATCCTAGATCTGGACTGATCTAGAATTTTTGGGCTATTAAGATGGTGGATCCACGGAGGGGATATGTGGGGGTAGTCGGCTAGGGCAAAGAGGCCCTTGGGGTGGCCGGATTTGGTAAGAGATGAGGGCTGGTCGGACAGCAGTGGGGAGGGGACAAGAGGTAGAGGTGGCCCTGTAGCGGCGGTGGAGAGGCGGCGGGTTTGAGGGGAGGAGGCGGGTTGGGCGGCGGAAAAGGGGCAGCAGGCCGGCTGTTTTCCGGGGGCTGGAATGGCGGGCTGCAGCGGGTGAAACGAAGGTTTGAGGCGTGGAAAATGAAGGTGGGGGTAGGGATTACCTTGGGGAGGAGTTTGGAGGCCTAGGAGTCGTCACCTAGGGTTCCACGGCGTCGGCACCGGGGAGGGATCGCGGGATTCCGGGATTCAATGTCTCCAAAATCTGCAATGCCTTGGTTCAGCCACTTAGACCAATATTTATAAGAAGAGAACAAATTAGGGCTTCACCATCAACAGCTATGATTGGCCGGTGGGATCGGCCACTAAATACATGAAAATAAACTCAAAAAAAATAAACTAATATATGTTTTTGACTCGCGGCGACGTGCCGGACGCAACCGCGGAGTCCGATCGTCGATCCGAGCACACCATATATGGTAAGTCGTCAAATCAGCCCCGAACGGGCCCAAAGCTCGTGCTCGTCTCTGCTCCGCATCACAATGTACCTACTCCAGCTCTAAATGAGCTGTCCATTGTTGTCAGAAAAAGCACTCATACTTGTAGGGATAAGCTCATGCATGTTACCTGTTAACAAGGGTTACTTGCATCTACTGTTGCTTAAATATCTATTCTTGATACTCATGTTGTTCCACGATCTATTAAGAAGCCCAATTCCCAACCTAGTTGGTCCACAGCTATGCAGGAAGAATTAGTTGACTTGAAACATAATCAGAGATGGAAACTTATTCTTATTCCAGTAGGAGGACATTTTATGAGCTGCAAAAGAATCTATATTGCTACAATAAAGGCCAATGGATCTTTGGATTGCCTGAACGCTCGTCAGGTTGCGAAGGGTTATGCTCAGACGACTAGACGCATGACATCGCTATATGAGATTTTGCTTGTGGATAAAATGTCTTATGTTCGCCTGTTTTTGTCACTTGCAACAACTCACCACAAGCCTATGTATCAACTGGATATGAAAAATGTGTTTCTGCACGGTTCCTTGAAGAAGAGGTATACATGAAACAACCTTATGGGTTCGTTACTGAGGAGAGCACTCAAAGGTATGTTATCTTCAAAAGTCGTTATATGAGTTGAAGCAATCTCCACGTGTTTGGTTTGTATACTGATGTGCTATAGTGACTCAATTTGGCCTTTAAATAAGCCAAAAAGACTCTTTTGTCTTCTATCAACACACCTCAACAGGTAGCATATTATTGGTCGTTTATGTGACAACATTGTTATTACTGGAAGGATTGTTCACCTCAATGCCTTCATATATTAGAACTAGAACTTTCAGATAAAGGAACTTGAACCACTGAGATATTTTCTTGACCTTGAATTGTTGATTACAAGAAAGGTATCTTTTAATACCAGAAAAATATGTTCTAGATCTGCTCAAAGAGATAGGCATGTATCAATGTGTTGTTCATTCCCCACTTGAACCAGGCGAGAAATATTTTAATGTGGAGAGCGCACTACTCAATTTCCCAAAGAGATACTGCGGACTGATTGGGAAATTGAACCTTACCATGGCATGACCTGATATTACATATGTTGTAAGTAAAGTTAGTAAGTTCATGACATCACCAAACAAAGCAAAAAATTGAAGCATTGTGTGAAGAAAGATTCATGTCTAGGTTTGGGTTACGTTGATCATGGACATGCAAAAATTAAAGCACATTGAGGTGGACTATCACATTGTTAAAGAACAGTACGAAGTGATTATTTCTCTGGGACATGTCAAGAAAGGGGAACAACGTGTTGATTTTCTTACTAACGAGTCTGGAGACCAAGAGTGAAATACCATTGTAACAAATTAGGCATGATCACAATACATGCTCCAATTTGAGGGGGAGTGTTGAAAGTCATATTTTATATATTGTACCTATAATATCATATATGGTTGTGCATGGTACCTTAATATATATACACACACACACGCGCACATATATATATATATATATACCTCCTTACCCCCCCCCCCCATGTAGGTAATGGGAAAGTATTATTTTTTCCACCCAATTCGGTCAAACAAAACACTACAATTTAAAATTTCATCATACGTGGTGATTTTATTTTCACACACAAATGTATGAAAACAAAATCACCTTTTTCTAAAAATAGTTTTTTCATACAAGAAATTAAGGCTCTCTTTGGAGGGGCGGATCGGCGCCGGACGTGCGGATGAAATCGCCCGCCGCGGTTTCCACTTGCTTGGCAGGGCCGATCGGGCGGTGGGGCTCCGCCCAGCCGAGAAAACCACGGGAAACCCGTGGATTTCATCCGCGCCGCGCTTCCCGCGGTTGAGGTCCAGCGACGTGAATGAAATCTGCGCCCTCCCGACCTCCACGCCAAACAGGGCCTCCCGACCTCCACGCCAAATGAGCCCCATGCAGAAATAAAAAGAGAAATATAGGAATATGATGATCTACATAATAGACAATTTTTAGGAAATTACCTGCTCAGATATTATTCCTGAGAGACCAATGACCGCACCTGGCTTCCCATAGGAAACAATGTCATCGGCTAGTTCCAACAACGGATTCAGAAGTATGTTTGCAATCACAATGTCAAAATTCATCTTTGTAATAGAGTGAACGTCGCTATTTAATTTTCCAGCTGCAGAAATTAAGTAAACCCTCATTCTATGAGCCCCTATCTCATTCAGCGAAATGTTCTCAAGAGCAGATGCAACTGCATGGGGGTCTACATCTATCCCTACGGACAATTCAGCACCCATCTGCAATTAAAATAAATAAAAGGGATGCCCTTACTTCCATGAAGATGCATCCTAAAAATACAAGAGAAATAAGGTGCCAATCAAATATCAATATACCATAAATCATGATAATCTACACATACAAATAACTTTTTAACAGCATTTTTTGCATTAGCTCTCCCAGACATGAAAACATAAAATAAAAGAAAATCCTATCTTAAAACAAGTAAAACTAATTAATTGAAGATAGTCATTGTTCTTAAAGGGTTAATAGTAGTTGAAAGTGGGCTCACTGATCATATAAAGATCAAGGCCGACCATATTGTTAGAAAATACTAGTAAAAATGATGTATTGGCCCATGTAGGAGTTAGTGTTTAGTCTCATATTGTTTGTATAGCTAGATCTTACTCTTTTCTCTCTTATATATTTGTACCCATACTTGTTTTTTTGTATTCAAGAAGTATATACAAGGTTTGGATCTTTCTCTACATGGTATCTGAGGGAATCGGTCTCTCCTTGCGGCTAGCATTCTGCTAACCGTCCGGCCTTCCCTTCTCGCACAGGGCGCGGTCTGGTTGTGTCTAACCGTCCGGTCATCCCTTCTCGCGCAGGGCGCAGCCTGGTTTCTACCCGCTTGCGGCTTCCCGTGCGGTTAACTCTCTTTCTAACCGCGGCTTCCCGCGTGGTTAAGTTTTTTTTAGCCGCTCCTCCCTCTCTCTTTCTCTCTCTCTCTCGTGGCTTCCACCTCTTCTTCTTCCCCTCTCTTGCCCCCCCCCCCCCCCGCTCCCTTTTATAAATCTCTCGGACACGTGGGGCCCTCTCCCTTACTCGTCGTGGTCTATTTATCTACCCGTCTTCTCGCCTCTCCCCTCTCTTCTGGTGCGGCTTCTCCAATTCTCTCTCCAGGTGGCCTCTCTTCTCTAACCGCTTCAGGTTGTTGGTTGTGTTTTGTCTCTATCCGCCCGGTACAGTTCCTGTTCTTCTGGCCACTTCTGCCTTCTGACCGCTGCGGCTAGGACTTCTCTCCTTCCGGCTACTTCCCGCTGCGGCCTCTGTCTTCCCGCTGCGGCTAGGCTCTTCTTGCGGCTAGACCTTGTTTTTGATCTTGGTTCGATCTGCCTCTATCCGCCAACTTGTGCTCCTGTTGCGGTCTTCCTCTAACCGCCCGGTCGAGTGTTTGATCGCCGGCCTCTGTTTCTTTTGGTTGTTGCCCACCCAGGTGTCTTACCGTCTCGACTTGGCTGTTCGCGCCGTCTGCCTGCGGCTTCTTGTTTACGCCGCTATTCTTGTTGCGGTCTTCTCCTAACCGCGCTGCCAGCTCAGGATTCTTACCACCGCGGCTTGTTTATATCCGCTGCAGGCTATTTTCTTACCTCGCTGGTCGTGGACTTTTTCTTGTCGCTGGTGCGTTGTCATCGTGACCGCTGCGAAATGTTCCTTGCAAGATGATCAACTGTCCTCCGGGCTCTGTAGTGTCTATTTCCGATGGTGGTACCTCCTGTCTTGCTCATCGCTCATCATGGATTTTGGATTCTGGGGCCTCTCACCACATTACCTCACGGAAACCACCACAATATTTGAACTCTGTGCATCTCAAGTTCATTATTGTTGCTACTTGCTAGTGGGGACGCAATTTCCGTTTCTGGCGCGGCAAATATTCACCTCACTCCCTCCATTACTCTTCGCTCTGTCCTTCATGTTCTGGGCTCTCCTTTCAACCCACTCTCTGTTGGTCGAATCACTACTGACCTCGATTGTGATGTAATTTTCTCTTCCATCTTGTGTGTTGTGCAGGATCGCAAGACGCAGACTATCATCGGAAAATGACATCTGTAGAAAGGTCTATATATCCTTGACTCCTCTCACCCAACGGTGTCGTCGTCCATTAGCTCTGTTGATTGGTATCGACGTCTTGGTCACGCTCCTTTAAATATACTCAAAAAATCTCTCCCCGACATGTTCCTCCAAGAGTTCACGTGTGAGTCTTGTATTTATGGGAAACATCATTGGTCTACACTCTAACCACATCCTACTCGGAGTCCTGCTCCCTTTGATCTGTACACTCTGATGTTTGGGGAACCTACAAAATTGCAAGTTGTTAGAAAAGCCTACTTTAAGGCCCATCTAGGGGCCCATTCTTCCCTCTTCTCTCTCTCTCTTTCTCTCCCTATTTGTATTAGTCCCACATCTTGGATTGGGATTTCTCTCTTTCTTCTTCCTCTATATAAATGTATTCATACTTGTAATTATTGATTGAAGAAGTATATACATGGTTTGGAGCTCTCTCTACATGGTATCAGAGCCAGCGATCTGTCACCTGCGGTTTCCCCTTTTCTAACCGCCCAGCCTCCCCCCCTCCCGGTCCTGTCCGCAGTTTTCTCTGCGGCCTCCTTCTCCTACCGCGTCTATCCGCGGCCTTGTCTCCTGCGGCCTGGAAACCTATCCGCTCTGGTCTCCTGTCCGCGTGGGCTCTGCGGTTTGCAACTCTGCATCCGCTTCTCCTCTCCCTCTCCGTGGTTCCACCCTTTTCAGGCTTCTTATAGTCACCTTCTCTCTGCTTCGTGGGGCCTTCTTCTCTTCTGTCCGCTGCGGGCTCCTCTCTATCCGCTTGCCTCTGCGGCCTGCCCCCTCTCAGTCCGCTTCTTTTCTGCTTCCTTGTGTTGCTCCTCTCGTGGATCCACCTTCCCCTCCCTGCCTTTTATAGCCTTTCCTCCTTCCTAATCCGTGGGGCCACCCTCTTGTCTGTCCGCTGCGGACTCGCCAGCAGCCTGTCGTCAGTCCGCCGCTTTGCTCTCCGCTTCTGTCTGTTCGCGGACTGCCTTGTTTGCGGACTGTTCTTGTTCACAGCGGTCTTGTTCCCGCTCGCCTGCTTCTGTTTTCCCTAATCTGCTTGTCTCTATACTCGCGGCTTTCTTTTTTGTTCGCCACTGTGATCTGCCTGACCGTGCGGGTTGACTCTTTCTCACCCGCATCTTGGTCGCGGTCTCCTGCTCCTCTCCTCTTTGTCCGCGCGACTTGCCTCTGTTCGCCGCTGTGATCTGCCTGACCGTGCGGGTTGGCTATTTCTCACCCGCATCTTGGTCGCAGTCTCTCTCCTCTAGCCGCTCGGCTTCCTCCCGCGGTCATTGCTCTTATCCGCCGGCCTCTCCTTCTCTTCGTGCGGTCTGCTCCTGTCCGCTGCGAACTGATTCCTGTGCTGTGACCGCTGCTGTGTCCACCTAGACCGTGCGGACTCTCTGTTTCCGCATTTTGGTCGCGATCTGTCTCCTCGCTGGTGTGACTGCGCGGTTTGTTCCCTCTCGCTGCGGCCTTCTGTGTTTGACCTTGGTACGGTCTGCTTCTATCCGCCCGGTCTCATTCCTTATTCGCCAGGGGTGTGCTTCTGCTGCGGTCTTCTCCTAACCGCATCGCCTGCCGTTCCTTGCCGCTGCTTGCTGCGGTCTTCCTGTCTGCTGCGATCTTCTCCTTGCAAAATGATCGACTGTCCTCCGGGTTCTGTGGTCTCTGTTTCCGATGGTGGTACCTCCTGCCTAGCTCACAGCTCATCATGGATTTTGGATTCCGGTGCCTCTCACCACATTACATCACGGAAACCACCGCAATATTTGCCCTCCGTGCATCCCCAGTTCATTACTGTTGCTAGTGGGGACACACTTCCCGTCTCTGGTGCTACAGATATCCACCTCACTCCCTCCATTACTCTTCGCTCTGCCCTTCATGTTCCGGGCTCTCCGTTCAACCTTCTCTCTATTGACCGCCTCACTGCTGACCTCGATTGTGCTGTTATATTTTCTTCTAACTCATGTGTTGTGCATGATCGCAAGACGCAAACCATCATTGGAAAAGGGCATCTGTCGAATGGTCTCTATATCCTTAACCCGTATCCTCCAACGGTGCTGTCGTCTCTTAGCTCCGTTGACTGGCACCGACGTCTGGGTCATGCTCCTCTCCACATTCTCAAAAAATCTCTCCCCGATGTGTCCTTCCACGAGTTCACGTGTGAGTCTTGTATCTATGGGAAACATCATCGCTCTACGTTCCCACCACATCCTTCTCGGCGTCCTGCTCCCTTTGATCTTGTTCACTCCGATATTTGGGGCCCTTACAAAATTACCAGTGTCTTTGGATACCGCTACTTTGTCACATTTGTCGATGACTACTCCCGGGTGACATGGCTGTACCTCCTTCGTGACCGCTCTGAATTACCCGGTGTATTCCGGACCTTCTTTATTGAAACTCGCAATCAGTTCTCCACAACCATTAAAACCCTCCGCACCGATAATGCCCGCGAATACACCAGTCATACCTTCTCTCACCTCTGTGCGGAGTTTGGGGTCATCCATCAGACCTCCTGTGTCTATACCCCCCAACAAAATGGCGTTGCTGAATGCAAGAATCGACACCTGCTCGAGGTCACCCGCTCCGTTATGCTTCAGATGAATGTTCCAAAACAATATTGGAATTTTGTGGTTTCCACCTCTTGCACTCTTATTAACCGTCTGCCCTCATCTATCCTCAATTTTGTGGTTCCCTACAATCTCCTTTTTCCCTCCCACCCAACCTTCTCCATCACCCCACGCGTGTTTGGTTGTGTCTGTTTTGTTCATCATCTTGGTCCGTCCACTGACAAGCTTGCTCCCCGAGCCACTAAATATATGTTTGTGGGTTATTCTCGCACTCAGAAGGGCTACCTTTGTTTTTCTCCCACGGACCGCAAGGTGGTCACTTCTGCTGATGTCACCTTCCTCGAACATCAGCCATACTACTCTCCATCTACTGACCCTCCTGTTCCGCCACCTCTCCCGCGATCTGTTATCCCCGTCCCTTCCACCATCCCACCTCTACCTTCCCCACCCAACCCTCCTAAACCACCTACACCACCAGTTATTCGTGTGTACACTCGACGTCCTCCCTCGTCTACTACCATACGAGAGCTGCCCCGCTCTAATGATGCTTTGCAACCTGCGGATCTGACAACTGCTTCCACTGCCCACTCGATGACCAACTTTGTCTCTCTTCACCGCCTCTCTCCGGAACTCCGTCAGAGTGCTCTCTCTTTATCCTCTACCTTCACTCCTACTTCTGTACAGGAGGCTCTTCAGCACCCCGGATGGCGGGCGGCCATGGAAGATGAAATGCGGGCTCTCAGGGCCAACCGCACTTGGGATCTGGTACCTCTTCCTGCAGGACAATCCTGTGTTAGCTGCAAGTGACTCTTTGTTATTAAACATGCGGCAGATGGCACCGTTGAGCGTCTCAAGGCCCGTCTTGTGGCCCGGAGTTTTACTCAGCAACATGGTCTTGATTATGAGGAAACGTTCTCCCCGGTGGCCAAAATGAACACTGTCCGAGTTCTTCTATCCTTGGTTGTTCACCGTCATTGGCCTCTTTATCAGCTGGATGTTAAGAACGCTTTCCTCAATGGTGATCTTCAGGAGACTGTTTATATGCATCAACCTCCCGGGTTTGAGATCACGGGGGAGTCTCGGGTTTGTCATCTTCGGAAATCCATTTATGGTCTCAAACAATCCCCGCGCGCTTGGTTTGACAAATTCAGCACGGTAATCCGCAATATTGGCTTCACTAGGAGCTCGACTGACTTCTCTCTCTTCACTCGACATCGGCCAATCGGAACAGTGATTCTACTTGTCTACGTTGACGATATCCTCATTACTGGCGACGATACTACAGGGATACAACATACCAAGCAACAGTTGAACTCCGCCTTTCAGACCAAAGATCTTGGTAACCTACGGTATTTTCTCGGGCTTGAGGTTGCACGATGGCCTGATGGTCTTGTATTATCCCAAAGGAAGTATTGTATGGATCTTCTTCATGATGTTGGCTATTCAGGATGCAAACCTACGGATACTCCAATGGACGCGAATCACAGGCTATCGGCCCATAGCTCTAACTCCGATGAGCTGCTTACGAATCCGGAATACTACAGACGCCTGGTTGGGAAACTGATCTACCTTACAGTTACTCGACCAGACATCTCCTTTGTCGTTGGAGTCGTGAGTCGATTTATGCATGCCCCAAGGACATCTTATCTTCAAGCTGTCGAGCGCATTCTTCGGTATCTCAAGAACGCTCCAGGACAAGGGCTTGTGTACAAGCCATGCACTTCTTTATCCATTGTCGCTTACTCTGACGCTGACTATGTCGGGTCCATTGATGATAGGCGTTCCACAACAGGTTTCTGTACCTACTTCGGTGGACATCTCATAACCTGGCGTAGCAAGAAACAGAATGTAGTTGCTCGCTCTTCTGCTGAAGCTGAGTACCGTGTTATGGCTGCTGTTGTTTCCGAGTTGACTTGGCTTGAGAGCCTTCTGAGAGACTTGGGTGTTCGTCTCCCATCGCCAGCGACCCTATTTTGTGACAGTCAGGCGGCAATCCATATTGCCAAGAATCCTGTATTTCACGAACGCACAAAGCATATTGAAGTTGACTGTCACTTCATCCGAGAAAAGGTTCAGGCAAAGAAGATAAATTTAGAGCATGTTCCTGCTGCAAGCCAAGTTGCTGACATCCTGACTAAAGCTCTCTCCCGGCCTCTATACTACCAGTTTTTATCCAAGCTTGGTGCCTACGACTTGTACGCTCCAGCTTGCGGGGGAGTGTTAGAAAAGCCTACTTTAAGGCCCATCTAGGGGCCCATTCTTCCCTCTTCTCTCTCTCTCTTTCTCTCCCTATTTGTATTAGTCCCACATCTTGGATTGGGATTTCTCTCTTTCTTCTTCCTCTATATAAATGTATTCATACTTGTAATTATTGATTGAAGAAGTATATACAAGGTTTGGAGCTTTCTCTACACAAGTGTTTTTGGATATCGTTACTGTCATATTTGTAGATGACTACTCTCGGGTGACCTGGCTGTATCTCCTTCGTGACCGCTCTGAATTGTCCGGTGTATTCTGTACCTTTTTCATTGAAACTCGCAACCAGTTTTTCACTACAATTAAAATTCTCTGCACCGATAATGTCCGTGAATACACTAGTCATGCCTTTGCACACCTTTGTGCTGAGTTTGGGATCATCCATCAAACCTTTTGTGTCTATACCCCCAAACAAAATGGTGTTGCTGAACGCAAGAATCGATACTTGCTTGAGGTCACCCGCTCTCTTATGATTCAAATGAATGTTCTCAAACAGTATTGAAATTTTACGGTTTCTACCGTCTGCACTATTATTAACGACATGTCTTCCTCTATTCTCAATTTTGTGGTTCCCTACAATCTTCTTTTTCCGTTCAAACCACCTTTCTCCATCACCCCTCGCGTGTTTGGTTGTGTGTGCTTTGTTCATCATATTGGCCAGTCCACTGACAAACTTGCTCCCCGTGCCATTAAATATATGTTTGTGGGTTATTCTCAGACTCAGAAGGGCTACATTTGTTTTTCTCCCAAGGATCATAAGGTTGTTACTTCTACTGATATCACCTTCCTCAAAGATCAGCCATATTACTCTCAACCAGTTGATTCTCCTCTTCTGTCACCACTACCGCGGCCTGCTATACCTGTTCATTCAAATCTCTCACCTCTTCTTCCCACACCAATCCGACCGAAACCACCTACACCACCTATTATTTATGTGTACACTCGACGTCCTTCTTCGTCTACTTCCCTATAGAAGCTGCCCTGCTCTAATGATGTCTTGCAGCATGCAGATCCGGCAACAGCTTCCACTGCCCACCCGCTGGTCAACTATGTCTCTTTTCACTGCCTCTCTCTGGAACTCCGACAAAGTGTTCTTTCTTTATCCTCTATTTCCACCCCTAATTCTGTACAGGAGTCTCTCCAACATCCCGGGTGGCGGGCGGCTATGGACGAAGAAATATCTGCTCTTTGGGCAAACCACACTTGGGATTTGGTCCCGCTTCCTCCTGGACAATCTTGTGTGGGATGTAAGTGGGCGTTTGCCATCAAACAGGGTCCGGATGGGACGGTTCACCGTTTGAAAGCTCGACTTGTAGCTCGCGGCTTCACTCAACAATAAGGTCTGGATTATGATGAGACTTTTTCTCCAGTCGCTAAACTCAATACTGTTCGTGTGTTGATCTCTCTCGTTGTTCACCGCCACTGGCCATTGCACCAACTGGATGTCAAAAATATTTTTCTTAATGGCGATTTACAGGAAATCGTTTATATGCAGCAACCTCCCAGGTTTGAGACCACGGGGGAGTCCCTTGTCTGTTGTCTGAAGAAGTCTCTTTATGGTCTCAAACAGTCTCCTCGGGCATGATTTGACAAATTTAGTAAGATCGTTAGTGTTGTTGGGTTCACTCGGAATTAGGCTGACTTCTCTTTGTTCACTCGTCATCGCCCAACAGGCACAGTAATTCTTTTGGTTTATGTGGATGATATTTTGATTACAGGAGATGATATTTCAGGAATACAGATGATCAAACAGCAACTAGCAACTGTGTTTCAAACAAAGGACTTAGGAAGCCTTCGATATTTTCTTGGTCTCGAAGTGGCTCGAAGACCTGATGGGCGTGTGTTATCTCAGAGAAAGTACTGTCTTGACCTGCTTCATGATACGAGCTATTCTGGATGCAAGTCTGCTGACACTCCCATGAATATCAATCACAAGCTTTGTGCTCATGCCTCGGACTCTGATTTTCTCCTTACGAATCCAGAGTATTATCGTCGTCTTGTGGGAAAGCTGATATACCTCACCGTTACTAGACCTGATATATCATTTGTCATTGGAGTCATCAATTGATTCATGCATGAGCCACGTATCTCTCATCTTCAGGCTGTCAAACGTATTCTTCGATACTTGAAGACTGCTCCTGGACAAGGGCTTGCATACAAGCCCTCTTCATCTCCCTTATCTCTGATTGCATACTCTGATGCTGATTATGCTGGCTCTTTGGATGACCGTCGTTCCACAAGTGGATACTGCACTTACTTTGGAGGACATCTTATTACATGGCGCATCAAGAAACAGTCTGTGGTTGCTCGCTCATCTGCTGAGCCTGAGTATCGATCTATGACAGTTGTTGTGTCTGAGCTCACGTGGTTTGAGGGTCTCCTTGATGATCTAGAAGTCAAGCTCTCCTCACCTGCAACTTTATTGTGCGACAGTGAAGCTGCTATACACATTGCCAAGAATCTGGTCTTCCATGAACGGACAAAACATATTGAAGTTGACTGCCACTTCATTCGGGAGAAGATTCAGTTGAAGAAGATAGAGTTAACACATGTTCCTGCTGCTCAGTAAGTTGCTGATATCCTCACCAAGGCCTTACCACGGTGTCTCTACTATCAGTTCTTATCCAAGCTTAGTGTCTACGATTTGTACGCTCCAGCTTGCGAGGGAGTGTTAGAAAATACTAGGAAAAATGATGTGTTAGCCCATATAGGAGTTACTGTTTAGTCCCACATTGTTTGTATAGCTAGATCTTACTCTCTTCTATCCTATATATTTGTACTCATACTTGTTTTTTTTGTATTCAAGAAGTATATACAAGGTTTTGATCTTTCTCTACACATATAAATATCGAGACCCGAGACCACAGCCCGACTGCAATCGGTGCACCCCAACCCGCTCTCCGCCTTGGATATAAACCGTGTGGCATGTTGTTGTGGTCGGGAATCGATCACAGGACCTCCTTTATAAGAGGATTTTAACCTGTTCAGTTGGGTATGAGAGGAGAAGTTAAAATCCTCTTATAAAGGAAGTCTTGTGATCAATTTCAGGCCACAACAACATGTCGCACGGTTTATATCCAAGGTGGAGAGCGGGTTGGGGTGCACCGACTACAGTCGGGCACCTCAACCCGCTCTCCACCTTGGATATAAACCGTGCAGCTCAGTTGGGTATGAGAGGAGAAGTTAAAATCCTCTTATAAATGAGGTCCTGGGATCGATTCCCGGCCTCAACAACCTGTCGCGCGGTTTATATCCAAGGAGAAGAGCGGGTTGGGGTGCACTGACTGCAGTCGGGTTGTGGGACCTTTCTATGGTCGGTGGGCCCATTTTCAACAATAGTATTATTTGCTAGATGAATTCTTTTATGGTACTATTTGCTAAATGAATTTTCTCTCTCCACTAGATTGATGGATACACCAAACCAACCCTTACTTATCATGGACATTTTGGAAGGAAGAATTGACATGCCCCAATCTGGTTTGTGTCTCAACGCAGTACACTAATCTGAGTTAATAAATGCATATTGTTAAGACGTAATGAAAAAGCCTATTAGGAGAAGCTCATGTATATTCTATTTAGTCTCGCATTGTAGATGTAGAAGGCTCCTTCTCTCTTGCTCTCTATATAAGTGTATGTACACCTGTATTTAGAATAATAATAAAATTTTGGGTTATTTTCTCTCTCTTGCATCTCTCTACATGGTATCAGAGGTATCAGTCTTGCTCTAGGCGGTTAGTGTTTTTGCTAACCGCGGTCCCTCTTCCCTAACCGCACATTGTTCTTGCTCTAGTCGGTTAGTGTTTTTTCTAACCGCGGTCCTTCCTCCCTAACCGCTCCTGCAGTGTCCGCTTCCTACTGCAGTTTCCTGTTCTCTACCCGCTTCTCTCCTTCTTTTCTCTACATCCACCCTCTCTCCTTTCTGTCTCTCTCCATTTATAGAGATTTCTCTGGGCTCCGCTTCTCTTTTGACCGGTTTGGCCTCTTCCCGCTGCTCCCAACGGTCTCCGCTTCACGCTCCCATCGATCTCAACTTTTCTTGTCGCGCGGATTGATTGGTTGAGCTCTCAAGCGGACTGCCCTTGCCGACCTCTTATTACGCAGAGTCTTCTTGTTGCACGATCTGTCCGCTACGACCTCCTCTTCCTTGTCATTGCTTGTCGCGCGGTCTGCTGCTGCTTGTCGCGCGGTCTGCCCGTTGCGACCACCTCTTTCCTGTCGCTGCTTGTCGCGCAGTCTGCCTGCTGCTTGTCGCACAGTCTGCCCGCTGCGACCTCCTCTTCCTTGGCACTGCTTGTCACGCGGTCTGCCTGCTGCTTGTCGCGCGGTCTGCCCGCTGCGACCTCCTCTTCCTTGTCGCTGCTTATCGCGCGGTCTGCCACGTCTTCTTACTGTTCGTCGTGGGTTGTCAGATCTCTACCATTATGTTGTCGCCTCGACCTGTTTCTCCTCTATCCGTTGCGAGCTCTCCTAGCCGCATTTTCTCGGCCTGCTTCTCTTGTCTGTGTCTTGCCCTCCTCTAGTCGCCAAGCCGTCGTCTGTTGTCTGCCTTCTTCTAGCCTCCCGGCCTCCTTCTAGTCGCAAGATCGCCCTTCTTTTGCTGATATGGGCTCTACGGCAACTCCCTCCCTTCCTGCATGTGTTGTTACCGCTCCGTGATGACGGTCGGTACCAATCCTGGATGTTTAATTCCATGGACACCAAGACATACTGAATGGCCATGTAGTATGAAACGGCCAAGGAAATGTGGGAAGAGCTGCATTCTCTCTACTCAGGCAAGAACAACTTATAACACCTATTTGACATTATTTATGTCCTTCAATCACTGGACCCTGGAGTCACGGGGGACTTGACTTCCTTTGTTGCGAAGGCTAAAACTCTTGTGGAAGCCTGGATACAACATCAACCCCCTTCCACAGATCTTGCTACTCAACGGGCACAAAAGGAAGTTGTTGGGATCGCTATGATGATGGCACGTGTTCATAGTCCTCTTCCACTACGCCCTCCTTATCTGATGTTTGCTCCATGTTGCTCAAGGTTACACCACCATCTGAGATTCCTGTCAGCTTCTCTTCGGCTCTACTCCAGTAGACCCTCTTACCTACTCCTGCTCCTCCAGCTCGTAGCTCTTCTAATCGGGGAGGTCGCTTCATGTCTCGAGGTCGAGGACGTGCGGGGCGCTCTACTCTCAAGTGTACCCACTGTGGTCGGGATGGTCATCTTGAAGCCACCTGCTACCGCAAGCATAGTCTGCCGCCTCATCTTACTGCTACAATTGTTGTTGCTCCTCATCACCCAGGCACTACTCCAACCGAGTCACACTCGTCTACCCAGCAAGATATCAACGACCTTCGCCTACAGCTTCACCAGCTCCAAGGTGTTGTTAGTCGCTCATCTGGCTCGGTTGCTTCTTTCTCCACCGAAGGTATATCTTGTATCTCTCATAGCTCTCACTGGATCGTGGACTCCAGTGCTACTCACCACATTTCCTCCCAGAAGCCACCTCAATACATGCACTATGTTTATCCCAAGTTCATCATTGTGGCCAATGGCGACGCAACTCTGGTGCTTGGAGCTGCTGACCTGCACCTCACTTCTACTCTCTCCTTCTCCTCGGTCCTTTATGTTCTGGAATCACCCTTCAATCTACTTCTGTTAGTAGGCTAGCTCAGGACCTTGATTGTTGTCTAATCTTCTCTCCTTCATCTTTTGTTGTGCAGGATTGTCGAACACGGAATATCATTGCTAAAGGACGACTGTCGAATGGGCTTTATCTCATGGATGTTTCCCCTACTATCCTCTCTGCAGTCCCCTCCGTTGATTGACATCATCGTCTTGGCCAAGCTCCTCTCCGGATTCTCAAGAAGGCTCTTCATGGTGTCTCCTTGCATGAGTTTTTTTGTGAATCATGTATCTTTGGCAAGCAGCATTGTGTTTCCTTTTCACCTACATGTAATCAGAGTACTACTACGTTCTCTTTAGTACATTCTGATATCTGGGGGCCCTATAAAATCCCTTGTGTTTTTGATTATCGATATTTTGTTACCTTTCAGGCCTTTCATGCTCACCAGCTTCCTCAGTTGGCTACCTGGCATCGTCGCTTGGGTCGCTCCTCTAATTCTACCATACAGATGTTATTTCCTTATTTTTTATCTTTTGTTTTTAAAACTTTATGTGTGATGCTTGTGAACTTGTTAAGCATAAATGTGTCTCTTTCAATCACGCGTCTAAGCCTTCGGTTGTACCCTTTCATACTATTCATAGTGACGTATGGGGCCCAGGTCCTTGTTGCTTTGATCTCTGGTTATCAGTGATTTGTTTCTTTCATTAATTGTTTTTCTCATACCACGTGGGTTTATTTGATACATAGTAAAAATGAAGTGTTCCTTCTTTTCCAAAAATATCATAAAATGATTTCGACTCAATTTGTTGTCACTATTAAAATTCTTCGCAGTGATAATGAGCATGAATATATGGATATCAAATATGAAAACTGTTAGAAACCACGGTGGGGCCCATTTGAGGGGGGCACGTGACATCCAGATCCGTGGCCGACTGCAGTCGTGGCAGAGCATCCCCAACCAAATCACCCCGGATGAATTTAACCGGGGTAGGTTGTTGGGAGCCGGGATCGAACCCGGGACCTCCCCTTTATCAGGCTACTATCTCAAGTCCTGATACTCAACTGCACTGCAGTGCAGTTGGGTATCAGGACTTGAGATAGTAGCCTGATAAAGGGAGGTCCCGGGTTCGATCCCGGCTCCCAACAACCTACCCCGGTTAAATTCATCCTGGGTGATTTGGTTGGGGATGCTCTGCCACGACTGCAGTCGGCCACGGATCTGGATGTCACGTGCCCCCCTCAAATGGGCCCCACCGTGGTTTCTAACAAAAGATGGCCATCTTTTGTTAGAAACCACGGTGGGGCCCATTTGAGGGGGGCACGTGACATCCAGATCCGTGGCCGACTGCAGTCGTGGCAGAGCATCCCCAACCAAATCACCCAGGATGAATTTAACCGGGGTAGGTTGTTGGGAGCCGGGATCGAACCCGGGACCTCCCCTTTATCAGGCTACTATCTCAAGTCCTGATACCCAACTGCACTGCAGTGCAGTTGGGTATCAGGACTGAGATAGTAGCCTGATAAAAGGGAGGTCCCGGGTTCGATCCCGGCTCCCAACAACCTACCCCGGTTAAATTCATCCTGGGTGATTTGGTTGGGGATGCTCTGCCACGACTGCAGTCGGCCACGGATCTGGATGTCACGTGCCCCCCCTCAAATGGGCCCCACCTTGGTTTCTAACAAAAACTATTTGAGTTCTCATGGTATCGCTCATCAAACCACTTGTGTGCATTCTCCTGCACAAAATGGTGTTGCTGAACGGAAAAATCGTCATCTTCTTGAAGTGACATGATGTTTGTTATTCACGATGCCTCTTCCAAAATACTATTGGGGTGATGCCCTTCTTACTGCGGCTTACCTCATCAATCGTATGTCATCTCGTCTTCTGGACAAGCGTACTCCTCTTCATACACTTGGCACACCTCCTACTACCTTTGTATCTCGTGTGTTTGGGTGTTTATGTTTTGTTCATATTCATAACACTGCTCGAACAAAACTTGATCCTCGTGATTTTCGTTGTGTTCATTGGTCATTCCCCTATACAGAAAGGATATAAATGTTATCATCCTCCAAGCAGGTAAACTTTTGTCTCTATGGATGTTACGTTTCATGAAAGTACCTCCTATTATGAATCTTCACTTCAAGAGGAGTCTTCATACTTGAAAGTGAGTGCTCCTACTCTTTCTTTTCCTATTCTTCCTCCATACATTACCACTCAGGAGGAGAGTGGGGATATTCTCAAAGAAAAGGAATTGCAGGTGTACACTCGGAGAAGTAAAAGATCAAACACTCAATCGCATCCCATAATACCAGAGCCGCCACCAGATTTGTCTGCAGCATCCCTGGAGTTACCTATTGCTCTCTGAAAAGGTATACGCTCATCCACTCAACATCTATTATCTAACTATGTGTCATATGCCTCTTTATCCTCTTCCCACAAAGCCTTTGTCGTTTTTTTTTCTTCTGTGTTTGTTCCTGGTACATGGCAGGAAGCACTTGGTTACCCCAAATGGACAAAGGCGATGATAAAGGAAATGCAGGCTCTAGAAAAGAACCACACATGGGAACTGGTCGATCTCCCTCCTGGAAAGAAGATAGTTGGTTGTCGATGGATTTTTACAGTAAAGAAGAACTCTGAAGGTATTGGGGAGAGATTCAAGGCACGATTGGTGGAAAGAGGCTACACTCAAACTTATGGTATTGACTACCAAGAGACTTTTGCACCAGTGGCAAAAATGAATACAATAAGGGTCCTATTATCATGTGCCGCGTGTAAAGGGTGGGACCTTCAACAACTAGATGTAAAGAATGCTTTACTTCATGGAGAATTGGAAGAGAACGTCTATATGTCGATGCCTCCCGGTCTGGTCCCTATCGGCTCTGAAGGAAAAGTGCGTAAATTAAAAAAGGCTCTATATGGGTTAAAACAATCCCCGAGAGCTTAGTTTGGGAGTCTTCACAAAGTCATGATCTCATTGGGGTATACCCAAAGCCACACTGATCCCACTTTATTTATCAGACGAAAAGAGATGAAGGTGGCTATCATGATTGTATATGTTGATGATATGGTCATTACAGGTGATAACATGGATGAGAACTGTGTCTTGAAACTCAAACCTGCTAGTGAATTTGAAATGAAAAACTTGGGTCAGTTGAGATATTTTCTAAGGATTGAGGTCGCCAGATCAAAATATGGTATTCATATTTCTCAGCGGAAGTATGCCCTTGATTTTTTAAAACAGACAAGAACGAGTGGTTGCAAGCCTGCCGATACTCCTATTGAAGTGAACCACAAATTTGGACGTGATGATGAGAAGTTAGTGGAAAATATTTCTGATTATCAGAAGTTGGTTGGTAAACTGATTTACCTATCTCATAAACGTCCAGATATCTCATATGCAGTAGGAGTGGCAAGTCAATACATGCATTCCCCTAAAGTCCGACATCTTGATGTTGTGCACAAAATTTTGAGGTATTTGAAGACCTCACCTGGTGGGGAATTCTATTCTCCCCTAGTGATCACTTAAAAATTGAAATATATACTGATGCTGACTGGGCCAGATCAGTTGATGATATGAGATCTACCACGGGATATTGTTCTTTTGTCGGGGCTAATCTGGTCACGTGGAGAAGCAAGAAACATGTAGTGGCACGCTCTAGTGCAGAGACTGAGTTTAGAGCCATGGCTCATGGGATATGTGAGGGGATGTGGCTTCGTTCCCTCTTGAATGATATTGGTTTATTGAAAACCGAGCCTTTCAATTTGTATTGTGACAATAAGCATGCAATCAGCATGGCTCAGAACACTGTCCAACACGACTGCACCACGCATGTTGAAATTGACCGACGCTTCATTAAAGAAAATATTATGAAAGGGATTGTATGTACCCCTTTCGTTTACTCGGAGGGACAACTAGCTGATTTTCTTACCAAGACATTAAGTGAGAAAACATTTGCATCGATTATTAGCAAGTTAGGCATGAAGAACATTACATGCCCAACTTGAGGGGGAGTGTTAGCTAATATTTGTAATATTACCCTATATATAGGGGGTTTTCTTTTCAATAACATAATTTCATTTTTCCCGTTTAACACCTAGGAACCTCTAGGCCAAGTATTTTACCCCCACTCCATGGTATGGGAGAGTTGTTGGAGGCTGCCTGGTGGAGAGATAGCGTCTAAGAGCCTCAATAGGTTTCCTCCACTGGCGTAGGCCATTAGAGATTGTAACTTTTAGAGAGACAGAGTTTCATCTAGCCTACAGGCATCCTTACAGTCTTCATTGAAGGAGGTCCTTAAAAGCAACTTGCATTCTTCATTGAAGGAGGTCGTTAAAAGCACCTTGCATTGATAAAGTTTGATCTAGTCGATCACCTGATGGCCTCAATAGAGTTTCATGAGAAGTCTCAATGAGAAAGTTTGCTGGGCATTGTCGATTGGGCATAGATAAGGCAAGTTGGTGCATTTCTCCTTTTTAGCATTGATAAAAGATGGATTTAGGAGGAACATTTTTCCTTGAAGTTCACCAAAGGATTAAGGTGTGGAAACAAGGACTAAATTGACATGCACTTACAGTGGAAACATTAATCTAGTGTGGTGGAGTCTTCTCCATCAAATGGATGTTTCAATCTTGAAGTAGATTAATTCTTATACAAAATTGCTATGGTTCAAAACCATCCTCATCTACTTCCTTGTGGAACTTCGTGGAGTCCTCTTTAGGGTTGTACTTATAAAAAGGATGTTTGGGTTGAACTCTCTCCAACCATTTCCTGATAAGAATTATTTGAATGCCAAAGCAACTAATAAAAAGTTACTCTCATTCAACACCCACATTTATTATTTTTCAAAAAAATTTATTTTCCTTTATCTTCATTTCTTGCTAAGATTTTATTTTCATTTTTATTACATCTAAGCTGAGTAAAGTCCCTAGATTTCCTTCTATGGTCGTTAGCTATTTCATATTTCTCAATTTCCCTTTCATGTTACCTAATCTACCATACCAATCATCAAGACATACAAATTTGTTTGTGCATTCTATAGCTTTGTAAAAGTTTGTTACGTATACGAGGTTGTACCTTATGAAAATATTGTAACCTGCATAATGGATGCATTAGTCTAGTTGGGCCCTTATGGACTGACAGAGGCATTTTGGCAATTTATGTGGGAGTTGTATCCCTATATATGGGATGTGTGTGTATGTGTGCATGTCTCTCAAAGTTCAATACTAGCATTCGTCTTCTACAAGCAATCTCCTTAGTGATCTAACAACTTGGTCCAACCTATTTTCCCTCCCCACCTATTGCCCTAGGTCGTGTAGTCAACCGCTCGATCAATCTCCTCTCCCAATTGTGCATTATGGTTGTTCTGCGGCCCTCTCGCGCTTTCTCTTTGCAATTGTAAAAGTTTTAGTTTCCTTAAAGCTATTGCATATATTCAATTTTTTATGTTAATTCTTCAAAAGCCTTTTTTTCTTTCTCCAGCTCAAATTTCCTTGAACAACATAAATGCTTCATTATGTGAAAAAACATCATACCACGCTATATCTTTCCAAGAATTTAACCTAGCTAATTTTCATTCTTTTCAGCTTTTAAAGCAACCACTAGTCATGTTGGAGGTATACAAATTTGATGAATGACACATTCTTTCCTGTCAGACATAGGTCCTATTTGGCTCGGCTGCAACAATGGGAGAAGCAGCGATGGAAAAATTTGTTGTTTTGCAAAGTGGTGAGAAAATCAGTGAACTGTTTGGAGGAATAACGTTTTCAGTGCTTTATGAAAAAAATGTGCATATTTTTTTAATAAATTAATTTTAGAAAAACAGAAATAGCATGGACTGCTTTCTTTTCGGCAAATAGAATTTAAATATATATAAACTTTCGAAAAACAAATGTTTGGAAGAACTGCTTTCTTCTCTGCAAATCTTTAGCAGAGTTGGGACTACTCCCTGTGAAGAAACCAGCCATGAATTGTTGCAGTTCTCAGATATCTGCTTCAAAGCTTGAGCAGCTCTTTCCTTCACCATGTGACAAGAATGCTCGAACTGATGTCTCCTCCTGAATGATTTCATTAATGGCAGAAAGTGTTCTAGCCCTCATCTTCCGGTGATGACGTCGAGATCACACTTCATGAGAAGATCCACTCTACCGTAGGACTCATCCATGAAACGGCTGCCGAGAAGCACTGTTTCCTTTGCTGTAGCAGAGATGACTTATATAAGCTTCATGAGAGATGAGTTGTGTACTAAGATTCTGCTTTCAGATCTGAATCTGCCGATGCTGGAGATGGTTGTGGGACATCAGGTCGAAAGGGGAGAAAAGCTTCAGTGGGGAGGACAGGTTTCCGCACGGAGATATGTGTGATTTGTGAGTCATGAAAAAATTCACGACTCGCAAACACAAGAAAACCACGTTCCGCCTGCGGGGAGTTTCACATTGTTCAAACCTTTTTCCCGTTTGGCGGGGCATTGGTGAAATCAGCGGCACAATATAGGTGTGCAGCTTAACCAAATGGAGCCTTAATCGTAAATCTTCATCGTACTTTTAATTTTAATACCATTTCAGTAACAGGGCAGTCAAGGATAGTGACTAGATTTGCAAAATTTGTGCACAAATGCAGTCCAAAAAATTTTAAATAAAAAAATATAAACAATGTGCTAAAAAAGGCATCATGCAAAGGGTCTTAACAGAAACAAAAGCAAGAGGGACTTCAAAGAAAAATATGGAATGATTATCTTTAGAAATTTGTTGCAGCTCATTTCACTAAATTGATGTTATTAGAAGAATAAATAAGAAACTGGCAAAGTATTCTAACCTTGAGAGCTGCAATTCCAAGTATTCCAGAACCTGTGCCATAGTCGAAAAATGTTTCGCCACCTCTGATCAAACTATGCATCAAAAACAAACACAACTTAGTTGTAGGATGTTCGCCAGTTCCAAAAGACATTCCTGGATTGAGGATAATATTTGTTGCATTTGGCACCTGCCATGTATCAAAATTAACTAAATTTTTAGTTTTTTTAATCTGTAAACTATTAGTGTGCATCCTATATGGACCGTGTAAATTATTGTGGGTGTTAAAGCCCACTTGTATAGAGCCCATTTATTTTATTCTTGCTCCTTTTCTTTAGTCACACACCTATGGTAGTGTTTTGCGGTTAACCACTTCATGTATATAGGAGATGCATTACTTTGTGCTTAGATTGAATCATTGAAACAATATATTTTATATTTCTATTAGAAATGTTGGTATTACCATGGTGATCTGGAAGTGATCAAATATGTAGTCTCACTTCCAATGCAATATGAGTCTATGAGGTCGCACATAAGAGCATTGGAGAAGTTGGAAAGGTTTGTGTTGGCTTACTCATATGTGATATGAGTGAAGGACTAAGCCTATGACGTTCTGGACGTGAAGGATTTTCATTCCGGGACTTATATTGTGAATATGGGTCATCAGGTAAGTGGTCGGAAGAATCTAAGGGAGATTCGTCGAGTATAGTCGTAAGGTTTCGACGAATAGTCTTGAATTCGTCGAGTATAGTCGTGACATCTCAACGAGTATGTTTAAATTTGTCGAGTATCGTAATGTTATCTCGACGAATTGGACTTGGTTCGTAGAGTATCGTCATGACAGATTCGACGAGTTAGACCCCGATTCGTCGAATATCGCCTTAATACTTGGACATTTGCCCTGTCTCGATTCGTCGAGTATACGCGTGTTATTTCGACGAATAGCTTTTGATTCGTCGAGTATCGACGTGAATACTGGACGAATTTTGTATCATCCAGTTTATTTCCTTTAAGTACGGTTCAACGTGGTCTGCAGGTATCGGAAGTTTCGGTCTACTGTATATATATGATGTAAACAGTAAACGAGGAACTTACGTGTTTTTCCTTGACCTAATCGAGCGAGAATCGGCTTCTTCTTCTTCCCGATGGAATAGTTCCGCCTAGGTCGTGAACGTCGATCTCGCCGCCGACCGTCCGTTGTTCCTGTACGTCGTCGGAAAATCGTTTCCTAAGCGCCGTATTCGTCACCGCCGCATCTCCTTGAACAGATTTAGTAGTACGTGGAGACGTTGAGGACAAGCATTCTTCTGACATAGATCTTGTGTGACAAGAGTCTAGGGTTCTCTGTGCTCGTGTAGATATCCGTAGAGGCGTGGACATTATTCTATGCTCGGAACTCCGGTCGTTGTCGTTCGTTGGACTTCATCGGAGCACCTTGGTTGAGTATTTACTCAATCCATCAAAGATATAATTCTATTAATTGCATTTTACTTCTTGATCAATGTTCATCGCTAGATTCAAACTATTTGGGTTTTCTTGTTCCATTTCCGATGCGTACAAGTGTTGTGACGTATAGCAAAACCCAACAAGAAAAGACATTGTAAAGGCCCGTCTAATGACCCATTTAGTATTTATTTTTCTCTTGTTGTATTAGTCTCACACCATGTATATGGGACTCCTCTCTCCTTCTCCCTCCTATATATATGTACTCATACATTGTATTTACATACTGAGCAAGGATATACAAGGTTTACTGGTTTTCCTTCATTGATCTTGCTCTTTTCTACAGGGTATCAGAGCTACCGGTCCTCCTTGGGCGGTCTCTGATTTCTTAACGGCCACCCCTTGGGCGGTCTCGTCTTCTCTTCTTTTCGCGGGCTCGGCGAGTTATTTCTTATCGGATAGAACTCTTCTATCCGCTCGGTACTCGACGAGCTTCTCTCTTTCCGCAGGCTCGACGAACTGCCTCATTGCCGAATAGATTTTTTTCTATCCGCTCGGTACTCAACGAGTTTCTCTCTTTCTCTCCTCCTGATTCTTGTGTCTTTCCAGTGCCTTTATAGCCTCTGCTGCTGGGACCCACCTCTTTGCCCTCCCGCGATCTGTTTTTGAGTCCGTCGTGGTTTCTTTATTTAAACGAACGGATTATCCCTTCTAACCGCGGCGGGTTGTCTTCTTACCGTATGGTTTACTTCCTCTTCATCGCGCGGTTTGTCTATTCTAACTGTTGCGGCTTCTCTTCCGGATTGTGTGGTCTGTCTACTTGTGCGGTTTGCTCGCACAGCCTCTCGTAGTCTCCAGCTCTGCTGCTCGCCCCGTTCTCCTGCGTAGCGTTGCTTTCATCTTAACCGTTGCGGTCTTCTCGCTGCTTGGCACGGTCTGGCTTTTGTCGTTGTTTCTTGTTATCTCTAGCCGCTGCTCATGCCAGGCGGTCTCCTTGCTTGAGTCTTCCGACTTGCCCCTATGAGTTGCGGACTATCGGTCGGTGTATATAATTGCATCCTTCTCTCTTGCCGACTTCAACTTTTGTTGTGCGGCCTGCTATTCGCCTTCTCATCGGCTTTCTGGTCGCCGTTCTTTGGCCGCATTGCTTGCCGCCTTCTCGCCGGGTGTGCCCGCCTGGTTGCTCGTGTGTTTGTTCGCCTTGACCGGCTAGCCGTCCTGTGTAACTGGCAGCCCTCTTGCTCATGGATACTTCTACTGCTACCTCTTCTCTTGCTGCGGGGACTGCTCCTGTTCCTGAACTCCGTGACAAGTTACGCATCACTACTATCTCTCTGACAGGAAAGAAAAACTTTGTTGAGTGGGTGCATTTGATTTGTCGGGTTCTTCAATCAAAAGGATTTCTGCATCACTTAACACAGGATGTTCCCGCTGTCCCTACTGATGACTGACTTCATAACGATAGGCACATTCAAACATGGCTTCTCAACTCTCTTGATGGTGAACCTTACCGCATGTCCATGTATCACGAGACGGCCAAAGCGATGTGGTATGAGCTTCATTCTCTTTACTCAGGCAAGGACAGCCTCCCGCATCTATATGACATCATTACTGGTCATCAAACTCTTGACATCGGCGGTGCTACCGACTTAACCTCATTTGTTGTTCAGTCCAAGACACTGGTTGAAGCACGGATTCAGCATCAGCCCCCGACTTTGGACCTCGCTGCCCAGCGCGCTCAAAAGAAAGCAGTCGGTATTGTCATGATGATGGCTCGGGTCCCGCCTCATCTTCAGAGTGTTCGGGCTCAGATCCTCTTGTCTGTTGTGACTCCCTCGTTCTCTGATGTGTGCTCCATGCTGCTCAAAGTCTCACCGCCTCCTGATCCTACTGGACCTCCCTCCCCGGCCCTTCTCCAGCACTCATCTGCGCCATTATTACCTCTCTCTCCTACTCGTGGAGGAAGTTCAGGATCTCGGGGAAGGGGTCGTGGTGGCCGACCGCGACCTAAGTGTTCTTTCTGCGGAAAGGACGGACACCTTGAGGCGACCTGCTACCGCAAACATGGTCTTCCTCCGCGTCCAACTGCTTTTGTTGTTGCCCCCAGTCCCTCGGTCACTCGTGCTGATCTTGACGAAGTCCGCCTCCAGCTCCAACAACTTCATGGGATGCTCAGTCACCCGCATGCCTCTGTCTCTAATGAAGGTATCATTTGTCTATCCACTGGTCCACGCTGGATAGTGGATTCAGGTGTCACTCACCATATCACCTCGTTGAAGCCACCTTAATACTTGGATTCTTCATATCCTAAGTGTATCATTGTGGTCAATGGTGCTACCGTTCCTGTCTCTGGCTCTGCTGATATTCCTCTGAATTCCTCTATATCTCTCCGCTCAGCTCTTTATATCTCGGGCTCCCGTTTAACCTGTTTTTTATTAGTCGCCTCACTGCCGATTTGAATTGTTCTGTCACATTCGCCTCTACTTTTCTAATGCAGGATCGACGGACACAGAGTATTATTGGTAAAGGACGACTGCAAAACGGGCTCTACCTTCTTGATGTTTCTCCTACCATCCTCTCATCAGTCTCCTCCGTTGATTGGCATCGGCGACTTGGGCATGCTCCTCTACCGGCCCTCAAGAAGGCCCTTTCTGATATTTTTCTTCCTCCTTTTACGTGTGATTGATGTATTTTGGGAAAACAGCATCGTTCATTTTTTCCTCCTAATTGTACTCGGAGCTTCGCTCCTTTTATTTTAGTGCACTCTGCTGTTTGGGGCCCGTACAAAATTCCTAGTATATCTGGCTATCGTTACTTTGTTACCTTTATTGATGACTACTCTCGGACGACATCTAAGTTATCAAAGGCGCAACGAGTCGTAAAGGGCCTCTGGAGCCTAGGCGCAGGCGCGCGTTTGAGGCACGTGAGGCGCAAAAATGGGGGGGAAAGAAAATTGAGCGAATTGGGCGTCCAATTCGCTGAAATCGAGCGAATTGAGCGAATTGGGCGCCCAATTTGCTGAAATTGAGCGAATTGGGCGCCCAATTCGTTGATTTGAATTGGGCGCCCAATTCGCTGATTTGAATTGGGCGCCAATTCGCTGATTTTAATTGGGCGCCCAATTCGCTGATTTTAATTGGGCGCCCAATTCGCCCAATTGAGCGAATTGGGCGCCCAATTCGCTCAATTTCAGCGAATTGGGCGCCCAATTCGCTCAATTTCAGCGAATTGGGCGCCCAAGTGCGCCTAGGGGTGCCTCGGGGGCGCCTAAGATCATGTTTTTGCTCATCTCAATATTTTAAAAAAAAACATCTTGAAAGACTCAGGCGCGCCTGGGAGCCTGTAACCTGCGCGCCTGGGGCACATCGCCCGCCTCAGCAGTGCTGAGGCGCGGCGGGCTGCGCCCGGCGCCTCAGGTGTGCCTAGGCGCGGCGGGCCTTGACAACTAAGGGCGATATGATTATACTTACTATGTGAACGCTTCGAGCTTCCCTGTGTGTTCAGGGCTTTCGTTCTTAAAACTCGCGCACGATTTTCTGACAAAATCAAAACTCTTCGAACTGATAATGCTCTTGAATACATTAGCCTTGAGTTTGTCAATATCTGCTATGAATTCAAAATTATTCACCAGACTTCATGTGTCTATACTCCGCAACAAAACGGCGTCGCCAAGCGGAAAAATAGACATCTCATTGATGTTCCCTCATGATTCAAATGCAAGTCCCCAAGGTATATTGGAACTTTGCTCATTCGACACATGTTATCTCATTAACCGTCTTCCTTCCTTCGTTCTCCAAAATGCTACTCTGTTTAATCTCCTCATCCCGTCTACTCCGTTGTTCTCTCTCACGCCTCGCATCTTTGATTGTACTTGTTATGTTCACGCACTTGGTCCGCCTTCGGACAAGTTAGATCCCCGGGCAACTAAACACATGTTTGTCGGATATTCCCATGCCCAGAAAGGCTATGTTTGATATTCTCCTACTACACGCAAGGTGACTGTCTCTGTTGACGTTACTTTTCAGGAAGATCAACCATACTTCAACGCTCCAAACCCACCTCTTCCACCCCAGTCTTTGCCAAGACCTGTCATCCCTGTTACCTCTCCTCCACTACCACTTCTACCTGATCCGGCTCTCGTTCTTCAAAAACCCCCCTCTTATTCGTGTCTATACTCGTCGCCCTCCTCACTCTGCTGCCCCAATGCAGTCGACTTCGACCTCTGACACTCTGCGACCTGCTGATCTGACACCGGCCTCCACCACCCATCCCATGGCGAATTATATGTCATTACATCGCCTGTCCCCAGTATTTCACACCTTTGCTACTTCCCTATCTTCTGTTTTTATCCATAACTCTGTGCAGGAGACTCTCCAACACCCAGGCGGGCGGGCAACCATGGATGAAGAAATGACAGCCTCTGGGCTAACCGGAAGTGGGTTCTGGTTCCTCTTCCTCCAGTCCAGACTACTGTTGGTTGTAAATGGGTATTTGTCATCAAGCATGTTGCTGATGGGGCAATTGACCGTCTTAAAGCCAGGCTGGTGGGTCGTGGATTTACTCAACAATAATGTCTCGACTATGAAGAAACATTCTCTCTCGTGGTCAAGCTTAACATGGTTCGTGTTCTCCTTTCAGTGGTTGTGCATTATCAATGATCCTTACATCAACTAGATATCAAGAATGTCTTTCTAAATGGCGATCTGCAAGAAACAATCTACATGCAACAACCTCTGGGGTTTGAGACCACGGGGGAGTCCAGGGTTTGTCACCTCAAAAAATCAATTTATGGTCTCAAACAGTCCCCCCGGGCATGATTTGAGAAATTCAGTAGGGTTGTGCGAGAGGTTGGTTTTACTCGGAGCTCGGCAGACTTCTCTCTGTTTACTCGACATCACACAACAAGCATTGTTCTCCTCTTGGTGTATGTCGACGACATCCTAATCAGGCAATGACTCAAAGGGAATACAAATGATCAAGCAACACCTGAGCTATGTTTTTCAAACAAAAGATCTGGGGAACCTCCGATACTTTCTCGGCCTTGAGATCGCGAGACGTCTGGATGGCCTTGTCCTATCTCAACGGAAGTACTGTCTCGACCTCCTTCAGGATGCTGGTTACTCTGGATGCAAGCCGACCAAAACTCCCATAGATGTCAATCATAAGCTCTGTGTTGGAGGCTCAGATACAGATCCACTTCTTTCAAATCCAGAATACTATCGACGACTTGTTGGAAAACTGATTTACCTAACGGTCACAAGACCGGACATATCCTTGGTTGTTGCGGTTGTCAGTCGGTTTATGCACTCTCCTCGGATGTCTCATCTACAGGCCGTCGAACGCATCCTGAGATACCTAAAAACAGCTCCTGGTCAAGGGCTGGTATACAAAACCTCCTCTACTCCTACTCTAACTATGGTTGCATATTCAGATGCAAATTATGCTGGATCCCTGGATGATCGGCACTCTACCAGCGGATTTTGTACCTACTTGGGAGGACATCTTGTTACCTGGCGCAGTAAGAAACAAGTTGTGGTTGCTCGATCTTCAGCTGAAGTTAAGTACCGTTCAATGACGTCTGTTGTATCTATAGAGAAAGCTCAAAACTTATATGTATTGATTGAGTATGTAAATACAAGGAGAGAATACAAATATATAGGAGGAAGAGAGAGAGAATAAATCCTATATAAGATGTGGGACTAAATAAGAAGATAGCACTAATGGGCTCAATACATGGGTTATTCTAACACTCCTCTGCAAGCTGGAGCGTACAAATCGTATGCACCAAGCTTGGACAAGCATTGATAGAAGAGTGCCTTGGGAAGAGCCTTTGTGAGGACATCTGCAACTTGTTCCGTCCCTGGAACATGCTTTAGATCGAGCTTCGTCATTTGAACTTTTTCCCGAATGAAGTGACAATCGACTTCAATGTGCTTTGTTCTTTCGTGGAAGACTGGGTTCTTGGTGATATGTATAGCTGCTTGGCTATCACAAAGGAGAAGAGCCGGAAAAGGTAATTTTACACCCAGATCAGTGAGAAGACTTTCAAGCCATGTCAGTTCCGATACAACAGATGTCATTGTCTGGTATTCTGCCTCAGCTGATGATCGAGCAACGACCGCTTGTTTCTTGCTTCGCCATGTAACCAAATGACCTCCAAATTATGTGCAGAAGCCACTAGTGATCGCCGGTCATCAAGAGAGCCAGCATAATCAGCATCAGAGTATGCCACCAAAGTTGGAGCAGACGAAGAAGTCCGGTAAACAAGTCCTTGACCATGGGCTGTTTTTAGGTACCTGAGAATACGTTCAACAGCCTGAAGATGAGATTTTCGAGGAGAGTGCATGTACCGACTGACAAGACCAACAGCAAAGGAAATATCTGGTCTGGTAACCATGAGATAGATCAATTTTCCAACGAGTCATCGATAATATTCAGGATTCTGGAGAAGTAGATCTGAGTCAGATGCCTGAGCACGTAACTTGTGGTTTACATCCATAGGGGTATCACTTGGCTTACACCCTGAAAGACCAGCATCATGAAGAAGGTCAAGACAGTACTTCCGTTGAGATAGAATAAGCCCGTCTGGTCACCTGGCAACCTCAAGACCCAAAAAATATCGTAGAGGTCCCAGGTCCTTTGTCTGAAAAACCGAGTTTAGATGCACTTTGACGGCATGTATCCCTTATGAGTCATCTCCTGTAATGATGATGTCGTCAACATATACTAACAGAAGGACCGTCCCTGTTGGTCAGTGACGAGTAAACAACGAGAAGTCGGCCGAGCTGCGAATAAAACCGATATCCCGAAGGACCTTACTGAATTTTTCAAACCAGGCCCGTGGAGATTGTTTGAGACCATACAGAGCCTTTAGAAGGCGGCAGACCTGAGACTCCCTCGTGGTCTCAAACCCGGGCGGTTGTTGCATGTAGACCGTCTCCTGGAGATCCCCATTTAAGAAGGCATTCTTGATATCCAGTTGAAACAGGGGCCACTGGCGATGAACAGCGACAGAGATGAGGACGCGAACAGTATTGAGTTTGACGACCGGAGAGAAAGTTTCCTCATAGTTGAGCCCATGTTGCTGGGTAAAGTCTCCAGCCACAAGACGAGCCTTCAGACGGTCAATCGTCCCATCAGCAACATGTTTGATAACAAAGACTCACTTGCACCAAACCAGTTTCTGACCCGGAGGAAAGGGTACAATGGTTCATGTCTGGTTAGCCCAGAGAGCAGACATTTCTTCCTCCATGGCTGCCCGCCAGCCGGGATGTTGAAGTGTCTCCTGCACAGAGTTAGGAGCAGCAATCGAAGAGAGAGAAGTAACAAATGTGTGCAGAAGAGGAGAGAGGCGATGAAGAGAGACGTAGGCGGCCAGAAGATGGGCAGTGGATGGGGTTACCTAATCAGAAGGACGCGAAGTATCCGTGGGAGAGGCCGGCTGCAGAGGGCAACAGAACTGGGAGGGCGACGAGTGTAGACACGTATAACGGGTGGTTTGGCGGTAGCAGGAGCGGGGGCAGGGGAAACTGTCGAAGGTGGCGGAGTAGCGGGAATAACGGAGCGTGGTAGAGAGGGAGGGAGGGGAGTTGGTGGTAGATCAGCGGGTAAAGGAGCAGGCAAAAACGGTTGTTCTTCCCGGAAGATAACGTCAGCAGAAACGGAGATCTTGCGAGTAGCGGGCGAGTAACAGATATAAACCTTTTGGGTGCGTGAATAGCCGACAAAGATGTGTTTCACCGCCCTGGGATCCAATTTATCCGAGGGCCCGAGTCGGTGGACGTAGCAGGTGCTGCCGAAGACACGAGACGGGAGAGGAAAAGACGGAGTGGAGGGAAACAATATGCTAAACGGAGTAGCATAATTGAGGACAGAGTAAGGGAGGCGGTTGATGAGAAAGCAGGCAGTCGAAACCGCAAAGTTCCAGTATGGCTTGGGTACATGCATTTGAAGCATGAGGGAGCGGGCGACATCGAGTAAGTGGTGATTTTTGCGTTCGGCAACCCCATTTTGCTGGGTGTGTAAGCACAGGAGGTTTGATGTAGAATCCCGTATTCAGAACACAAAGTGGTAAAGTCGTGGCTGGTGTACTCACGAGCATTGTCAGTACGGAGGATTTTGAGTGTGGTGTGGAATTGCGTACGGGTCTCGAGGACAAAGGCCCGAAAAACCCGGGGAAGCTCGGAGCGTTCACGGAGTAAGTAGAGCCACGCAGTGCGAGAGTGATCATCAATAAATGTGATAAAATAGCGAAAACCACAGATACTGGGAATCCTAAAGGGACCCCATACATCAGAATGAACTAAATCAAAGGGAGCTGCACTCCGAGTACAATGTGAAGGAAAAGAAGAACGCGGCTGTTTGCCGAGGATACATGAGTCACACTGAAAAGAAGAAAAAGGAATATCTGGAAGAGCCCGCTGGAGGACCGGTAGAGGGGCATGTCCAAGTCGGCGATGCCATGCAGTGGAGGAGACGGAAGACAAAATGGTGGGAGATTCATCGAGAAGGTAGAGCCCGTTCCGCAGCTGGCATTTACCAATGGTAGTCTGCGTCCGCCAATCCTGTATAACAAAGGAAGAAGAAGTGAATATAACGAAACAATCCAGATCACTTATAAGACGACCAACAGATAGTAAATTAAAGGGTGAACTCGGAACATGAAGAGCCGAGCGAAGAGGGATGGACTGGTTGAGAGAAAGATCTGTCGAGCCGGAGACAGGAACCAGCGCCCCATTGGCCACAGCGATAGACTTCGGATAAGGAGAATCTGAGTACTTGGCAGGCCGTCGCGAAGTAATGTGATGAGTGACACCAGAGTCCACAATTCAACCCAGGCTGGTGGAGAGACAAGCAGTACCTGTGTTGGAAACGGAGGCGACGGAGGCCGACGGTTGGTTGAGAAGGCCCTGGAGATGCTGGAGCTGAAGACGGACGGTCTCAAGATCAGGAGGACTGGCGTCAGTAATAACAGAAGCCGTCGGACGAGGGGGATATCCGATTTTCTTGTAGCAAGTCGCCTCAAGATGACCATCTTTCCCGCAGAAGGCGCACTTTGGCCGGCCCCTGCCACCACGGCCACGGCCCCGCGAGCCCGAACGTCCCCCCGAGCAGAAGGGGGAGGGGATGGTAAGAGCGGAGGGGCCTGCTGAAGAAGAGCCGGGGGAGAAGGTGCAGGAGGATCTCGAGGAGGGGAGACACGGAGAATCATAGAGCATACATCAGAGAAAGATGGTGTGGTGGGAGCAGCCAGGACCTGAGCACGAAGACTCTGAAAATGAGATGGAAGACGGGCCATGATGATGGCAATGCAAGCGGCTTCCTTCTGAGCGTGCTGAGCAGCATGATCATTGGTGGGCGGCTGATGCTGGATCCAGGCTTCAGCAAGAGTTTTAGCTCGAGCAACAAACGAGGTCATATCTGAAGCGCCGCCAGTGTCGAGAGCAAAGAGGTCAGTAAGGATGTCATAAAGATGTTGAAGGCTGTCGCGGCCTGAGTACAAGGAATGTAGCTCATCCCACATAGCCTTGGCGGTGTCGTGGTACATAGTCATTTGATAAGGCTCACCATACAAGAAATTCAGGAGCCAATTCTAAACGCGTCCATCATTGCGGATCGAATCATCCGCAAGAGGAGACGGAGGTGTCTGAGTAAGGTGAGGCAAAAGACCCTTAGCCTGAAAAACTCGCTGAACTGAGTGTACCCAAGGAATAAAGTTTTTCTTGTCAGAAAGAGAGATGGTAGTGATCCGTAGTTCATCACGGACTTCAGCAGAGCAAATCGGGCGGTCTGGCGGACAGGCCGGGTGGACAGTAGGCGGACTGGCCGCCGAGCTAGTAGAGTTACCAGAAGAAGGCATAGAGGCAGGCCGCAGAACCAGACGACCTAGTAAGACCGCCGCGGAAAGAGCAGGAGGCCGCACGACAAGGCCGCTGCGGGAAGGACAAAAGACCGCGACCAAGAAAGCGGAAAAGGGCACGAGTCTGCACGGTCACGCTGGCACCAGCGATGAGTCAGATCGCGACCAAAATGCGGAAAGAAAGAGAATCCGCACGGTCTAAGTGAACACAGCAGCGGTCAGAGCACAGGAAGCAGTCCGCAGCGGACAGGAGCAGGTCGCAAGAAGAGAGGAAGAGGCTGGCGGATAATAGCAATCCGCAAGAGAGGAGAGCATGCGTGACTAGAGCAGAGACCGCCCGGTCAAGATGGAAAACACCAGCGGCAGGAGGAGACCGCGACCAAAGGCCAAGCGGACTGGGAGAAGAAGTCTGCAGCGGGCAGAGGCAAGCCGCGCGGACAGAGAAGAGAAGAGCAGGAGGAGACCGCGACCAAGATGCGGGTGAGAGAGGAACAGCCCTCACGGTCAGGCGGATCACAGCAGCGAACTGAGGAGAAGGAAACCGCGACTAGAGAGACTCAAGCGGATAGAGAAGACAGGATGCGGCGAGCTGGAACAGATCGCGGGCAAGGCAGTCCGCGAAAAGACAGTAGCGGAAAGCAGAGCAGCGGACTGAAGATAGGTCGCGGCGAGTAGGGAGACCGCAGCGGACAACAGAGAATAAAAGAGAAGGTGGCCCCACGGATGTAGGAGGAGAAAGGGCTATAAGAAGCAAGGGGGGTGGAACCACGGGAGAAAGAGAGCAACAGGAGGCAGCGGAAAAGAAGTAGACTGAGAGGGGCAAGCCGCAGAGGGAAGCGGACAGAAACAAACAGCTGCTGGAGGCAGGTCGCGAGAGGCAGACCGGGGGAAGCAGGCCGCGAGAGATCAACAGGTGCGGACAGAACGAATGAGACCGCGAGAGAGCGAACCTGGCTCTGATACCATGTAGAGAAAGCTCAAAACTTGTATGTATTGATTTAGTATGTAAATACAAGGAGAGAATACAAATATATAGGAGGAAGAGAGAGAGAATAAATCTTATACAAGATGTGGGACTAAAGGAGAAGAAAGCACTAATGGGCCCAAAAGATGGGCCCAATACATGGGTTATTCTAACAGTATCCGAGCTTACTTGACTCAAAAGTCGCCTGAGAGATATGGGAGTAAAACTTTCCTCACTAGCTATCTTACTCTATGATAGTCAAGCTGTTATACATATAACTAAGAATCTGGTTTTCCACGTAAGAACAAAACACATTGAAGTTGATTGTCACTTCATTCGGGAGAAAGTTCAAATGAAGAAACTGGAATTGAGACATGTTCCGGCTACTGACCAAGTTGCGGATCTTCTTACTAAGGCCCTGCCTAGTACTCTATTCTGTAAGTTCTGGTACAAGTTTGGTGCCTACGACTCGTACGCTCCAGCTTGCGGGAGAGTGTTAGAAAAGACATTGTAAAGGCCAGCCTAATGGCCCATTTAGTCTTTCTTTTTCTCTCGTTGTATTAGGCTTCATTTGGTTTGGCGGTGGCGGGTCAGTCCGGAGGGTGGAAACGGAGTGTTCGAATCGGAGGGGGGGGTAGCTGCTCCAAACGGAGCTTTTTGGGGCATTTCTCAAAGCGGGCGGGTGGAAACGGTGCAAACGTCGTCGGAGGTTCATTTGTTTACTCTCCTTTCGGCGGTGTTTGCCTAAAACGGAGCAGTGAAACGCCCAAACAAAGAGAGCCTTAGTCTCACTCCATGTATATGAGACTCCTCTCTCCTTCTCCCTACTATATATATGTACTCATACATTGTATTTACATACTGAACAATGATATACAAGATTTACTGATTTTTCTTCATTGATCGTGCTCTTTTCTACAATTTCAAAATCTCACATTGCATCAAAGTAAAATGAAATTTTACTGCTCACGTTCGCTTGCGCATACGCCAACTCATCTCGTGTGAATACTCTCGGTCTCACGTGAACCCCACAGTCTCGTGTGAATACTCCCGGTCTCACGTGAACTCCTCGGTCTCGTGTGAACACTCCCAGTCTAGTGCATAATACTCCTGAATACGCACACGACATTGTAGCTCTACCAGCCCTTGTGCAACCTCACCACTTCTTCTCACGTGAAACTTGAGATCGGATTCCCGTGAATACTTAATTAAACCTGCACGTGCTTCTGCATTTATGCGAGCTTCTGCTCACACTGAACTCCAGACCTCGTCGGAACTCTAGAAGACGCTGAGCACTTGCACTCCAGAATCTTCAGCACTCGTTCAACCTCCATCAATGCGAGATCCTCCATTCGCCGAACTCCAACACCCGCCGAGCTCCAGTTCTCACCAAGCTTCAGTACTCCCATGTTCCAGCTCCTGCCGAGCTCCGGTCAAGCTCCAGCTCTTACCGAGCTCGAAAACTCGCCCAACTACATCTCTCACTGTGTCTAAGCACTCGCATGTACTGAACTATGGGGAGACCCCAGCTCCCTCCTGCTCCCACTACAGTTGCTCCTACACCCACTCTTTTTTAGTGCCTCTAGAAATCTCAAGACGGTGTCCAATTTAATTGGGCCAAATTATGTTGATTGGAGTGTGTTATGGTCCCACACAATCCATTATCCATTTTTATTTATGTATGTTATAATATATGTCTGTGTCGACACATGTCACATCTTTTAATTATCAAGTCCTGAAGTCTAGCATATGTTATTTTATAAAAGTCCAAATGTTAATACTCATTATAATTATACCATTATATAATCTTATTTAAAAACCCCTTAGGTCATGAAGGAGTATGCAAGAGTTTATGAAAGTTCAAGTCTCTTCCTTCTCTCTAGTTCTTTCTTCCTCTTTTCCTTCTAAAGTTAGGCTTAAGCATCGCTCCCCCTTCTTTCGCGTTCTCCATAGGTGGAGATCGGATCCTTTACATCTCCACCACCAATGAGATATTAACGCGCTACGGGAAGGCCTGTAACGAACATGGTATCATAGTTATCCTTTCTCTAATCCAGGCCCAACTGTTAGATTACAAAAAGCCTTGTCCTGAAAGGCCTTCTCACAACGCCTCCATGACTCCTTCCCGACCACGATCTAGCACCTCTGCATTGACGTTATAAGATTGTGTCTTCTTCTCGCGTGCGGGTTTTCAAAGTTGAACCAGAGATAGATCATCCTCCTTTCTCGTAGCGTGCGGCTACAGAAGACAGAGTCAGGTGACTCTAGCAAGCTCGCCCTTGCCATTCATTATGAGACACAAATGAGTGAATCGACTTCCCCCTCATCAAAATCCTATCAAAAAACAGTCTTCTCTCCTGATTCTCGAGCCAGCCATCACAATACAGAAGAATCAAAGCCCCTCTGTGAAGCCCACGTGCAATCTTCTCTTCCAGCAAGCGCCTCTTCCGAACATCGCGCTTGTACACCTGTCATGACCTGTGTGATCGTATTCCTCCTAGTAGAGAGCCCTAATTTAATAAGGGAAGCCATATTCGACCTCTCCCAACTCGTTGCTCCTTCCGGTCTCGTTAAGCGCCGTTTGTAGAAAAAGAAACCACGACCACATCTCCATCTACAGACTCGAGCCCAGCGCCTTTGTTTCATTCCACTTCATCGTTGAGTTGCACGCCCCTTCCATCGAGCCCAGCGCCCTCAGCAGGATCGAACTACATAGAGACCTTCAGGTCTTGTCGAGCATTAATCCATGCACCTATTTTCCTTTTTCAAGTGGCACGTTATCTTCTTCTACGGTTTTTTCGAGCTGCACGCCTCCAACAAAGAACAAGAAAGGCTATTAATTAATTACTCCAAAATTGGATTAGTTAATTGATTTTTTGCTATTTCAGCATGGCGGCGTGTTCCTACGATCAAAATGAACTTCGTTTAATGCTATTGAAATTATTGGAGATGTTGGCGCCGCACCAAGACGCAATTTTGCAACTCACCACCAACATTATCATATTCTCAATGTTTGGACAATGTGGAGACCCGACCCCATCAAAGAAGTCGTCAATCTAACTAGAGAACAAAGAAAGTCCGCTAATCTTTGGAGTTCCCTTCGCCCCACCGTAGGTTGTTCCCTCCCGCAGTTCACAAATCAGGCACCTATGTCGCCTTGCCCAAAAGTTGCGCCGCAACAATTGGTGTTGTCGCCGACCCCTACGACTCTCCTCCAATGAACACTCTCAGTTACCCCCTCTTTCGGGCAGTTGGTCGCATCTTCTCCAACCGGCCCCACAACGAACCTTCTCAGCCAACCTCGTACGAAGGACCCCGCCGCTACTTCAATCACTTAATGGTCGCATTGCGGTCTCTTTTTTGATCGTCTCGCTGCACAAGCTACGGCCCTCCGACAACATCTCCATTTTTATAACATATGTGAGCACGATGAAAGCTTGTCGCTTGATGCAGCCTACACTACACGCGCTACAAGGAGCTTTTCTAGAAAAAAATTAAGGAAACAGATGATCAAATTGTCTGAGCCTCATTCGAGCTTAAGACCAAGCTCGATTTGAAAGATAAGTGTGATGTTATGGTCTCACGCAACCAGTTATCCGGTTTTTATGTTTTAAACTATGTTCGTGACGACGCATATCTTGTCATAATCATATCATCGAGTCCATCATATGTTATTTTATAAAAGTCCAAGTGTTCGAACTTATTACGATTATGCCACTATATGATTTTTATTTAAAGACATCTTGAGTCATAAAAGAGTATGCAAGAGTTTATGAAAGTTCAAGTCTCTTCCTCTCTAGTTCTTTCTTCGTCAACTTCTAGGATTAGGATTGAGCATTGCCTCCCCTTCTTTCTTCTCCTCGCAATCTCCATAAGTTGAGCTCGAATCCCTTGTAACTCCGTCACCACCATCACCACCGACGAGATATTGACGTGCTAAGAGAAGGTTCGTAACAGAGTGTCTCTTTCTCCTTGTGTGATCACAACAAAAGAGACACCATCACACTGATGCTCCTCCCGAACCTATATCTCCTGCTTATGGGGACTAGGACACCAGTGATGCTCTTGTTCACACGTGGCTTGCAAACAGTTTTTTTGATGTATGTTTGTCTATTATTTGACATGATGAGATTGTGAAGGATGTTTGGGATTATCTTGCTGGTATGTACTCCAAATGAGTAAAAATGTCTCGAATAAACACCTTATATTTGGATATCTTTGCTAGAACGATCCTCACTTCCGACGTTGTCTACCAGAAAATTCAGTCTCTCAAAGCAGAACTTCTACAACATTGTCTTTTCTCTGCTAATCTTAGAACCTAGCAACAGCATTTTCAGGAGCTCCTTGTTGTATGTTATCTTTTTCGGCTTCCCAAGTCTAACAAGATGATACGACAATAGATATTGGGAGAACCCGACATACTCACATTATATGCAACTGCTACTTGTGTCTCAATTGTGACACTTAGTCAACCTCAGACAATGTCAGTCCACTCTCCAAGAATTATGTTTATGATGTTGGTCGTGGAGCAAAACATGGACATGGAGATTTTGTTGGAAGAAGTGGGGGGTCTTTCTCTCTTCTCTCATTGTGGCAAATTTGGTCATCATGTCGATCGTTGCTTTGCAAAGCATCCTCATCTTCAACCTCAAGCTCTTGTTGGTGTTACTGGGTTTGGATTTCTTCCTACACCCCGACTCAGCCACAAGTCAGGAATATGGTTCCCCTCTAAGGATATAGAGGCTCTGATTAATGCTTCAAAGAACTCCGCCTCTATTGTCACTTCTTCAAGTATCGCGTATGTTGTTGCTCAGGGTACGGGACTCATCAAATCTGGTGCCAACAAGTAACAATCATATGACTGGAAACTCTAGTTCCTTCACCCAACTCAATAAGCATAACGGGTTACCTAGTAATTGTGGTTGATGGCTCTTATGCTTCAGTTTGTGAAGCTGCAGTTGTGACCACAACCTCCCTTCGCAAACCGGACAACACTATGTGTCCACAATTTTCTTTGCAATCTATTATCCATCAATATACTTACAATACATTTACAATGTTGTGTCTCATTCTCTCCAACTCAATGTTAGTCTTAGGTCCTTCAATCGAAGAAGACGATTGCTACTGAGAATGAACCATGAACCTCTACTATCTGGACACTCTTCCAACTTTCTCAGCTTCTGATGCAGGGGCTCCTCTACTTCAGTAGCATCAACATCTTGGTCATCCCCTTCTTCATCTTCTTCATTAGCTTATGTTGTCCTTTGTGTATGAGTCAATTTTATAATGTGAAGTATGTCAATAGGGCAAGCATCATTGTACTAGTTTTCTTGTCATTTTTCATAAATTAAATAATGAAATTTGCACTCAATTTGGTGTTGATCTAAACTCTACATAAAAATAATATATGAGCCAACAGTTCTCCTTTTTTGGTAGTTTGCATTGCATCATTCATCCAACCAATTGTGTGCATACATCAAAATAATATGGGGTGACAAAAAACTATCATCTCATTGATGTTGCCCGAACATTGTTGTGGTAGATAAATGTTCTAAGATCCAATTGGGATCGTGCGATTCTCATTACTTTTTTTCATTAATCGTATATCATCTTCTACTCTTCAAGGTAAGACACAATTTTCTATTCTTCATTCAAATGGTACTAGTTTTCCCCCGCGTGTTTTTGGATGCATGGTCTTCATTCACACTCTAGCTTTCGTGACAAGCTCTCTAACCACGCCACAAAACATATTTTCGTAGATATTCCCCTACTCATAAGGTTATCGATGCATTGAACCAATCAGAAAACATCGGTATGTCTCTGTTGATGTCACTTTTTTCTATTTTACTCTCAATTTCTCCAAGGTTGGTGGTTCCCTTACTCTTGACATCTATTATCCTATATATCCCACCTCTCCTCAACCGAATTTGTATCATCTCTTCCTATCGTTCATGCGCATCCACGTGATGTAACACCTAAGGCACCACTTCCTAAACATAGACATGCTTCTATCATATATTTTTCTCTGGGCGAGACACTTTAGAAAAGAAGAGTTTTAGGTTTAGCGAGGGCAAAGACGGAGTATATGGATCTTAATTTTAGCAGTGCAGGAAGGACGGATGACTTCATTGTTAAGTTGAGTGATCAAGATATTTTGCCGCAATGAGAGCTTCAAATATCTTGGATCGATAGTTCAAAAAGATGGAGGTGTAGATAAAGATGTGATACATAAAATCCAAGAAGGTTGAAGTGGAGAGGCGGGTCAGGGATCTTATGTGATCGTAAAATACAATTAAAATTCAAAGGCAAGTTTTATCGTGCTGCAATTAGACTAGCAATGCTCTATGGTTCTGAGTGTTCGGCAGTGAATTGCGTAAATGAGCAAAAAATGAGAGTTGCGGAGATGAGAATTCTTATGTGGATGCGTGGACAAACGAGACTGGATAAAAGTAGTAATGAATGTATCAGGGATAAAACAGGAGTGGCGCCAATTGCAAAGAAGATGCGAGAAGCTTGACTAAGATGGTTCGGACACGTACAAAGGAGACCATAGAAGAACTTGTTAGGTGTTGTGAGAGTTTAGTCACTAGGCATGTTAAACAGTGGAGGGGTGGACCTATAAAGACTTATGAAACTATAAAGAAATACATGATGTGCATAGGCATTAGTGAAATTTTATGACTAAAGATAGGGCACAATAGAGACAAAGGATCCATATATCCGACCCCATTATAGTGGATAAAGGCTTGAGTGTTGTTGTTGTATGACCGACGTCCTGCTCTTCCCACTCTTATAGCTCCTTCCACTCTGGCTACCCCTACGACAGCTCTCTCTTCTTTGAAAGGTTCAATAACATCAGAGGCCTCATCAAGATGTTCTCATTACTCTAAAGAAAGACGATTTGCCTTGGGATTGAAGGATTATCGATAATGTGTACACAACATCATTACTCTAAAGCGAAAGATCAACCATTATCGGACGATTCCTATCATATTAAAGAATAACACCATTAGCAAGAAAAGTATTGAGATTAGTCTTCTTCTTGAAACAGTGATACACGTTGTCACTAAGCTCTCAGTTTGGACCCATTTACGTCAATAAAAAACCAAGCCAGATAGTTTTCTGTGAAAATCAATTCAAGTACATGAAGGCTCTGTTTAGCACACCGTTTTTGCTCTGGTGAGTTTGGACAAAAACGTCACCATCATAGAATGTATGTTTGGCATGACAAGGGTCATGACCGCTGACAAAAAAGAAAAGTAGTTTGAACATAACAATGGATGAAGTTCCTTAGGAGAGGTCGGGCATTCACGAACGACGGTTCATAACCACCGCATTCACGACCACCACCGTTGTGCCAAATGAAGCCGAAGTATTCAAGAAAAATGTTCACTTATTGTCTCGTCAGAAAACAAAAGGTTGTGGAGATTACTGGGACAAGGCTTTAAGAGAGGAAATTGATAGCATCACAACTAACACACAAAAGAAAATTGAATAGATATTTTATTGTTACAGTTAATTTTTTGAGTCCATAATCAACTTGAAAGCACTGCAACTATAAATTATTGGGCCCATTATCTAATTGTGTGTTAATTGAATAGATAAAGGCTTGAGTGTTGTTTTTGATAGCTTTTATCCACACTTATTGTCTCGTTAGAAAAGCCCATGTAAAGGACTCATTATTGGGCCTTGTTTTATTTTTTTTCCCTCCTCTTATTAGTCCCACATCTTGTATAGGGTTTCCTCTCTCCTCTTCTCCCTTATGTATTTGTATTCTCTCCTTGTATTTACACATATAAGAAATACATACAAGTTTTTGAGCTCTTTCTACATGGTATCAGAGGGACTTGTTGCCTCCTGCGGACTCCAACTTCTATCCGCCTAGCTACCTACGGACTCTATCCTCTATATGTCTTTCTCTGCTCTCCTACGGCCTGCGATCTCCTGCGGCCTGCTTAGTCTATCCGCTCTTCTCCGATTAGCTACCTGTGGCCTCTCTTTCTGCTTCCCCTTAGCCGCTTAGCTATCTGCGGCCTGCAGTCTTCTGCGGCCTCTATTCTTGCACCGCTTCTTCTTCATCTCTGTGGTTCCACCCTCCTCCTCGGGCTTCTTATAGACTCCTCTCTTTGTCCCGTGGGGTCCACTTCTCCCTATTGTTCTACTTCAGTCCGCTATCTGTTCCTCCAGTCCGCTGCGCCCTGCCCCTCCCCTGCTCTGCTTCTCTCCTACCTTGCGAGCTTCTACCCCAGTCCAGACCGAGCTCTCTTCTCGCTCGTGGTCTCTTGGTTTATCCCGCCGCGGACTGCTCCTAACCGCTGAGGGCTCTCTTCTCGCGGGTTGCGCTTTCCTTTCTTGCGGACTACTCCAGTCCGTCGCGGCCTACTCTAGTCCCTCTTGTGGACTATCTCCAATCACGCCTTGCGGCCTGCCCTGCGATTTCCCTTCTTGCGGACTTCTCCAGTCCTCCGCAACCTGCTCTAGTCTCTCTTGCGGACTCTCCAATCGCGCCTTGCGGCCTGCCCTTTACAATCGCGCCTTGCTTCTCCGCGGCCTGCCAGTCCGTCGCGGCCTGCCCTTTCTCATCGCTGCGGATTGCTCAAGTTCGCTGCGGCCTGCTCCTCGTTTTTTTACTCTAGTCGCCGCGGCCTTCCCTTTGGGGTTCTTGCTCGCCCTCTTCCCAGCGGGCTCCTACTTCTGTCCGCTGATGTTGGCCGCCTGTTCTGCTTCCTCTCCCCGCAATGGCTTCCAGCAACTCAACTGCGGCTAGCACCTCTACCAACCGCTCGGCACCTGTTCCTGAAATCCGTGATGAGCTGCGGATTACAACAATTTCCCTCTCCGGGAAGAAAAATTTTATCCCTTGGGTTCATTTTGTTCGTCGGGTTCTTCAGGCCAAGGGCCTTTTGCCTCACCTCACTCAGGCTCCTCCTTCTCCGTCTACCGACGACTGGCTCTGCAATGATGGTCGTGTTCAGACATGGCTCCTCAATTCCCTCGATGGCGAACCTTATCAGATGGCCATGTATCACGATACGGCCAAAGCTATGTGGGATGAACTGCATTCCATGTACGCAGGTAAAGACAGTCTCCAGCATCTTTATGACAACCTCACCGATCTTCTGGCTCTCGACACGGGGGGGCTTCAGACATGACCTCTTTTGTCGCTCGTGCAAACACTCTCGCTGAGGCCTGGATACAACATCAACCATCTACCAATGACCATGCTACTTAGCGTGCTCAGAAGGAGGTCGTCTGCATTTCCATCACGATGGCTCGTCTCCCGCCTCACCTTCAGAATATTCGCACCCATATTTTGGCTTCCTCAACTGTACCCTCCTTATCTGATGTATGCTCCATGCACCTTCGTGTTTCACCTGCTCCAGACACTACTGCGCCTCCGCCCTCGGCCCTTCTACAGCAGACCAGTCCCCCCTTACTGCCCCCACCTACCTTCGTTCGTGGTGGACGTTCGGGATCTCGGGGCCGCGGGCGCGGTGGCCGTGGTCGGCCGACTTGTTCCTACTGCGGAAAGGACGGCCAATATACAGCGACCTGCTACAAGAAGATTGGTTATCCTCCTCGTCCGACAGCCTCGGTTGCTGCGGACACATCCTCTGCCACTCCTTCTGACCTTGAGGTTGTTCGTCTCCAGCTCCAGCAACTCCAAGAGCTGCTCAACCCGCCCTCTGTCTCCATCGCCACCGCCTCCAACGCAGGTACTGCTTGTTTATCCACCAGTCCGCGATGGATCATGGACTCGGGTGCCACTCATCATATTACCTCGCAACGGCCACCCAAGTACACGGATTCTCATCCTAAGTGTATCGTCGTGGAAAATGGGGAGACGGTTCCAGTCTCCGGCTCGGCTGACCTTTTACTCAACCCATCGATCCCCCTTCGCTCGGCTCTTCATGTTCCGAGCTCTCCGTTCAATTTACTTTTTGTTGGTCATCTTACTAATGATCTAAATTGCTCTGTCCTGTTCACCCCCTCTTCCTTTCTCATACAGGATCAGCGGACGCGGACTACCATTGGTAAAAGCACAATGCAGAGCGGACTCTACCTTCTCGATGACTATCTCACTGTCCTCTCTTTTGTCTCCTCCAGTGAGTGACATCGACGTCTTGGCCACGCTCCTCTTCCGGTTCTCCAGCGGGCTCTTCCGGATGTATCCCTTCATCCTTTTCAGTGCGAGTCTTGTATCTTCGGCAAGCAGCCGCGTTCTTCTTTTTCGGCACATTGTACCCGGAGCACTGCTCCCTTTGATTTAGTGCATTCAGATATTTGAGGACCTTATAAAGTTACTAGTATTTCTGGTTATCGCTATTTTATCACGTTTATTGATGATTACTCTCGCATAACGTCACTTTACTTACTTTGTGATCGTACAGAGCATCCCCGTGTTTTTCGAGCTTTTGTCCTTGAAACTCGTACGCAATTCCACACCACTCTCAAAACATTGCGCATCGATAATGCTCGTGAATACACTAGCCACGACTTTGCGGCCTTGTACTCTGAATTTGGGATTTTTCATCAAACATCATGTGCTTACACACCCCAGCAAAACGGCATTGCCGAACGGAAGAACCGGCACTTGCTTAATGATGTCCGCTCTCTCATGCTTCAAATGAATGTTCCCAAAAGTTACTGGAACTTTGCGGTCTCTACTGTGTGCTTCCTGATCAACCGTCTCTCTTCCTCTGTCCTCCAATATGTTACTCCGTTTAGCCTACTATTTCCCTCTACTCCAGCTTTCCCTCTCCTGCCTCGGGTTTTTGGCTCCACCTGCTACGTCCATCGCCTGGGTCCCGTCCTTGGACAAGTTGGAACCCCGGGCGGCTAAACATGTCTTCGTTGGTTATTCGCGTACGCAGAAAGGCTATGTATGCTACTCTCCTTCTACTCGCAAGGTCTCCGTTTCTGTCGATGTTACCTTCCGGGAAGATCAACTGTTCTTCTCTGCTCCTTTACCCACTCCTTTCCCGCCGCAACCTCTACCACCACTTATCACGAGACCAGTTATCCCCGTTAGTACACCTCTGCCACTAGTACCACCTGCTCCGACTCCTGCCTCCCTCCAGGCCACCTGTTATTCGTGTCTACTCTCGCCGCCCGTCCGACTTCGTTGCCCCTCTGCAGTCTGTCGCGACCTCGGCTACTCTGCGCCCTGATGATCAGGTACCTGCCTCCACTGCTCATCCTCTGGCAAACTATGTCTCCTTGCATCGCCTCTCCCCTCACCTCCACACATTTGCTACTTCTCTTTCCTCGATTTCGGTTCCTAACTCTGTGCAGGAGGCGCTACAACATCCTAGTTGGCGGGCCGCTATGGAAGAGGAAATGACTGCTCTCTGGGCCAACCAAACATGGACACTTGTCCCCATTCCTCCGGGTCAGACACCGGTTGGGTGTAAATGGGTCTATGTTATCAAACATGCTGCTGACGGAACGATTGACCGCCTGAAAGCTCGTATGGTGGCCCGTGACTTCACCCAACAACAGGGGCTCGACTATAAAGAAATCTTTTCTCTGGTTGCTAAACTCAACACCATTCGAGTCCTCTGTGGCAGTCCATCGTCGGTGGCCCTTACTCCAACTCGATATTAAGAATGTCTTTCTGAATGGCGATCTCCAAGAAACGATGTATATGCAACAACCTCCCGGGTTTGAGACCACGGGGGAGTCTCAGGTTTGTTGTCTTACGAAGGCTCTGTATGGTCTTAAACAATCCCCACGGGCGTGGTTTGACAAATTCAGTAAGGCCCTTCGGGAGGTTGGGTTTACTCGCAGTTTGGCAGACTTCTCGCTATTCACACGACATCGAACAACGGGAACGGTTCTTCTGTTGGTTTATGTTGTCGATATCATAATTACAGGAGACGACTTAAAAGGAATACATGAGGTCAAACTACACCTGGGCACAGTCTTTCAAACAAAAGATCTGGGGCCCCTTCGGTACTTCTTGGGTCTTGAGTTTGCCAGACGGTCAGACGGTCTCGTCCTCTCTCAGCGGAAGTATTGCCTCGACCTCCTTCGGGATGCTGGTTATTCAGGTTGTAAGCCGATGACACCCCAATGGATGCAAATCACAAGTTATGCGCTCAGGAATCTGACTCAGATCTCCTACTCCAGAATCCAGAATACTATCGTCGTCTCGTTGGAAAATTGATCTACCTCACGGTAACCAGACCAGATATTTCCTTCGCTGTTGGTATTGTCAGTCAGTACATGCATACCCCTCGAAGATCTCATCTTCAGGCTGTTGAACGCATTCTCAGATACCTCAAAACGGCTCCTGGTCAAGATCTAGTTTACAAAACCTCATCTTCAGCTCCAACTTTGGTGGCTTATTCCGATGCTGATTATGTTGGTTCCCTTGATGATCGACGGTCAACCGGTGGCTTTTGCACATATCTTGGAGGACATTTGATTACCTGGAGAAGCAAGAAACAGGCGGTCGTTGCTCGATCATCAGCTGAGGCCGAATACCGGGTAATGGCGTCGGCGGTTTCTGAACTAACTTGGTTTGAAGGGCTTCTTACCGATCTGGGTGTAAAGCTCCCTTCCCCAGCTCTTCTCCTCTGTGACAGCCAGGTTGCAATACATATAGCCAAGAACCCGGTATTCCACGAGAGAACAAAACATATTGAAACTTCATCCGGGAAAAGATTCAAATGAAGAAACTCAACCTGAAGCATGTTCCAGGGACAGAACAAGTTGTGGATGTCCTCACAAAGGGTCTGTTTGGGACAGCTCTGGCGGATTGAAAAGCTGCTGTCCGGATAGAACTGTTTTAAAATAGATCTCTGGGGAGCAGTTTTGAAAAGCTGCAGAGTGTTTGGGTGTTCTGTGCAGAAGTGCGCTTTGAAGAAATAGAGCGAGAGCGGGAGGAGGGAGCGTCGGCTCCGGCGAGATGTGTCAGCTCCGGCGAGATCCGTCGGCTCCCGCGAGTTGCAGGAAGAATTGGAAAAGTCGGGGCCGGTAGATTCCAAAACCTGTGAGAGAGAAAGCTATTTTGCGGGAGCAGAAGCTGGGGGGAGGGATTTCCGAAAAGCTGCAAAACAGCTGCAGATTTACGAAAAGCTCTTCATAAGGAGCTGTCCCAAACACAGAAAAAACAGCTCTGGCGGCTGGAAAAGAGATTCTCCAGCCGCCAGAGCTGCGCCAAACAGACCCAAAGACTTTTTCCAGTACCCTCTTCTATCAGTGCTTGTCCAAGCTTGGCGCATACGATTTGTACGCTCCAGCATGCGGGGGAGTGTTAGAAAAGTCCATGTAAAGGGCCCATTATTGGGCCTTGTTTTATTTTTTTCCTCTTCTCTTATTAGTCTCACATCTTGTATAGGGTTTCCACTCTCCCTTCTCCCGTATATATTTGTATTCTCTCCTTGTATTTACACATATAAGAAATACATACAAGTTTTCGAACTCTTTCTACAGATATTTTATTGTTACAGTTAATTTTTTTAGTCCATAATCAACTTTAAAGCACTGCAACTATAAATGTGCTTCAAGCAAGTGTCATGGTTACTATAAATGAATAATCTAGTCAAAATATAAAAATAAAGTATAAAATAAAGGAAACTGAAGAGTATGGTATAAAATGAATCATACTTGAGTAGTCCATTTTGGAACAATCCAGAGACCAGTTGTTATTTCCACAGGGTGAAATGTTTCCTGTAAAAATGCTTGCAACGGGAACAAGTTAACCAGGAGAGCAAAATGAGAAAGCTGGGATACGAGAAAGACAGAACCATGTCTACTGATGTGAAATTGCAAATATTTCCCAGTAAATTGAAGTAAATGAAAACAGTAAATACCAGCTAGCAATCACTCAGAATCTTCCCAATGCCAAGATTAATATGATCAAAGCTTTATACAATTATACTAAAAGAAGTCATCACAAAGTAAAATAATTCTGTAAAGATAAGTGAATTGAAATGCAACTACTTTTTGGTATTACAAGGAGCAAAATGAAAATGAATCCAGATGGTATTATCAAAGTCAAAGATATCAGCCGCATAACCTATAGCGTGCTTATATCATTCCATGATTATTTATGATTTCATATTATTCCAAAATACAATCAGATTCATGTAATTTACCCATGAAGTCTTTTCTTTGAGAACAAAAGTCAAGGTTTCATTTTTATCCACTATTAACATGCTGTTGAAGTAAATTTTGGTAGTGGTTTCTCTTGAGACTGGTCTTTTCAGTGCAAAGGGATTACAATTACCTTACTTTTGCAAGAAACAAGCAAAAATAGATTTACAGCAAAGAAATCAAATTTTGTTGTCACGAAAATCTCCTATAGGGATTTGCAGAAAAGAAGCTCCATCTTCTCCCTATTTGCATGGACTTCAAATATCCTTGCCTTCTTTTCATGTCCAACGGCTATGACTTCTTTCATTTTTTCCTTGTTAAGAGTTACATTTAGTGTATTTTTGTGTAATGCCATATGTCCTCACTATTGTATGCACACCTCTCCTATGTAAAGGAGTGGTGTTTATTTTGTAATTAATAATAACATTTCTTTTCTCCAACACGGTATCAAAGCACTAGTGACCTCTCCTCCGGCCGTCGTGCACCCCACGTCCACAGCGACTGCTTCTCTCCCGCAAATGCTTCTCTCTCGCGACTACTTCCACTGATCCTTTCCGCGATCGATTCTTCTCTCCCACAACTTCCACTTCTTTTGCAGCGCGTCTAACCTGCTTCTTCCGCAATGGGTATTCTCCGCGCTCATTGCGTGGTTTTGACCGACGCCGATCACCCATTCGGTAAGTTCGTCTCCAACGCCATTTTTCTCGCCTTTTTTAGAAGATTTCTCTTCTCCTCCTCTTCACGATTTGTGTGACTTCTTTATGATTTGTGGGTTGAACCATGGATCTTAAATAACCTTGGGTTTCGCTCTTGATTCCAGATAAATCCTGAGATTATTCTTGTGTGTGATATGCTCTTCAATTCTAATCTTGAATCACCATGTTAAGAAGTGTCGATTTTCCTGCCTCAGCAATTGTTACTCATGTCGGCTCTCTCAAGGTGAATCAGCATCATAATACTTCTCAGATTACAACCATTTATTTTGCCAATTCCAACTACCTCTAATGGTCACGCTCCATGGCGCTAAAGAGTCGTCGCCTGTTGGGTTAAGCCAATAGTACCAATGGGAACCTGTGAAGGACTCGCTGGACTGGATGCAATAGGAATACGAAAACTCCTTAGTCATGTTCTGGCTCATGAATTCCATGCAAGAATCCATTGCTTGTAACTATCTATTTATGGGCATTGCTACTGTGATTTGAAAGAGAGCATGGTCTACCTACTCTCGCAAAAGCAATGTCGCTCAAATATTTCATTTGAGATAAAAGATATATTTTATTAGTTTAAGTTTATACAATTATACCAGAAATACCAGCATATTGACCCGCTCACACTGATTAGTCATGAGGATGGGGTATTGGTGCGGGATCGTGAAGAACGCAATGGGATTTTTGAGTTTGATCGCCGACAGACCTTGATTCTATACTAGTTCCTAAATGATCAACTATTGCTTCCACTACCACTATTTCAGGTGGACTGATGACACGAGATTTTAAGATGAAGTTGTCTTATAAACACCACTTGGTTTGTGATTATTGTGGAAGGGGGCGTTACACCAGGGGCACCTGCTTCAGACTTCATGGTTTTCCACGCAGAGGGGGTGGTACTCCACCGCAGGGTGGTCATGGATATAGGATATCTCAGGGATGGCATGTTGCTCCTCGTTCGGCTCATTTAATTGAGCCACTGATGACACACATCGGATCTGACTCATCTTACCTCCTTGTCGCGTCCTCCACTGAAGAAATGCAAGCACTTCGTCGCATGATGCATGGTCCCTCTATTGAGTCTACTGACTTATCATTGACCTCTTATGCCCACACAGGTACCCCATGTGTTCACTCTTCCACATCCCGTCCCTCCACTCAGTGGATCATTGACTCAAGAGTTACTGATCGTATGATTGGCTCCACATAAGATTTAATGTGAGCATTGTTGATGGTTCTCTTTCCACCATTGTTAGAAAGGGCTCCACATATTGCTCATCTCCCACCTTATCCTTGGTTCTTCATGTATCAAAGTATACTCGTAATTTACTTTTATCAATCACTTGACAAATTCTATAAACTGCCCTATAATCTTCAATCCCTTTTTGGTGTTTTTAAGACAAAATGACGGGAAAGGTGATTGGCTTTGTTAGTATGGTCAATGGTATCTATGTGTTCGAGTCCAGCCCAATGCAATCTCCGCAAGCTTTCATTTTACTTCTCCCCACATTTTGAATTTCTGGCATTATCACATAGGACATCCATCTATCTTTATTATGAAACTGTTATTTTCTATTATTCTACAACTATAATTTGAAATGTTTATTTAAGATGTACGTGCTCTTAAAGATTATTGATGTGACGGTTTTAATCATGTTACTAAGCCTAGTAATATTCATTTTGCTATTATTCACGCAAATTTATGACCTTGTCACGTGTCCTCTCTTTTTGGTTGTACTTGATTTGTTACTTTCATTGATTGTAACTCGTGTACTACCTGGTCATATTTGTTAAAAATAGATTTTTCCTACTTTTCAAAATTTAATGATCTCAACTCAGTTCCATATTAAGATTTTGTGTCGTGACGATAGTCGTGAGTATACTGACTCTCAATTTGAGAAATACTTTGTCCATATTGGTATTATTCATTAAACCTCATGTGTCAACACTCCCGCTCAGAATGGTGTTGTAGAGCAAAAACAATCGACATCTCATAGAGGTTGCTACATGCTTATTGTCAACTATGCACCTTTCAAAGTACTACTGGGGTGATGAAGTCCTCACGGTTGTTTTCCTTATTAACCATATACCTGCTTGTGTTTCAGGAACAACACCCCGCTTGGCACTTTCCATGTGTCCCTAATGCAACTTCCCCCTCAAATGTTTGGATGTGTGTGCTTTGCCCATGTTCATCGCCCTTGTTCTACTAAACTCAATCACCATGCTCAAAAGTGTGTCTTCATAGGATACTCACCCGCTCGGGTATAATTCTCCTACTAAAAAGCTCTTTATTACTATGGCTTTCACTTTTCGAGAATCTGAGGCTTACTATGAATCCTCACTTCAGGAGGAGTCTATATTTTTAGAAGTGAGCTTCCCTACTATTCCTCTACTTTTTCATGAATTTGAGGCTTACTATGGTCCCTCACTCCAGGCGGAGTCTATACCTTTGGAAGTGAGCTCCCCTACTATTCCTCTCTTTGTTCATCACCATATAAGTTCATGGTATTCACCCTTACTATACATGTTACTTCTACTACTCCCCTTCCCTTGCAGGTTTATAGCAGGCACAATAAGAGAACAAACACACAAGATCGTTTCATGATACTAGGACAACCATCGAATCCTGCTTCAGGGCCTACTGAGATATTCATTGCACTCAAGAAAGGTATTAAGTCATGTATCCAGTATCATAACTCATTATGTTTTGTACGACTCTTTCACTGCTTCACATTAGACCTTTGCGTCTTCCTTGGCTTCCATTTCCATACCCTCATCTTGGCAAGATGCTCATGGAATTCCTAAGTGGCAAAAGATGATGCTTGGGGAGATGAAAGCTCTAGAAAAGAACTGTACATAGGATTTGGTGTGTCCTCCTCAAGGGAAGAAAACTATTGGGTGTAAGTTGGTATACCTGTCAAGTAGAACTCTTAGGGGGTTATGGAAAAGTGTAAGTGAGGTTGGTGGCAAGAGATTATACTCAAACACTTGGGATAGATTATCAAGAAATCTTTGCCCATGTGACAGAGACGAACTCTGTAAGGATATTATTATCTTGTGCTGCTTGCAACGGCTGGGACAACAGTTAATTAGATGTAAAGAATGTGTTTCTCCATGAAAACTTGGAAGAGGAGTCTACATATCTCTATTGCCTGGCCATGCCCCTAAAGGGTCTGAGGGAAAAGTTCGCAAGCTATAGAAAGCCTTACATGAGTTGAAACAGTCTCCTAGAACTTGGTTTGGGAGATTTCACAGGTTATAACATCCTTTGGATACAACCAGAGTAATGCAGGTCATACAATGTTCATCAATACTTACCGCCCCTCATTGTCAATGTTGATGACATTGTTATAACAGGGAATGATGCGAAGAAATCCAAATACTAAAACAAAAATTGGCGGCTGAGTTTGAGGTAAAAGACTTGGGTAGACTCAGGTACTTCTTGGGCATTTAAGTTGCGAAGTCAAAGTATGGTTCTTTATTTCTCAGAGAAAATACACTATCAACCTTCTTGAAAAGACATGGCTAAGTAGGTGTCGATTGGACAATACCCCGATTGAAGCAAACCACAAATTAGTGAGAGATAATAGAGAAGTGAATGAAGATATCACCGAATTTCAGAGATTGGTAAGAAGACTGATCTACTTGTCCAATACACGCTCAGACATGACTTATAATGTTGGTGTAAACAGTCAATATATGCACTCGCCAAAGACCCACCAAGTTGATGCTACTCATAGAATTTTAAGGTATCTCAAGTACTCACCCAGAAGCGGCATCTTATTCGCTCTCAATATTGGACTGAAGATTGAAATTTGCACTGATGCAGACTGGGTTGGGTCTACTGAAAATCGAAGATCTACTTCAGGATATTCTTCTCTTGTGAGAGAAATTGTGTTGCCTAGAGAACTAAAAAAAACTATTGTTGCAAGATAAAGTGCAAAAGATGAGTACAAAGTCATGGCCTATGGGGTCTATGAAGGCACATGGTTACACTCCTTGATGAATGACCTAAGCCTTATTGAAAACGAACTCATTAGGCTTTACTGTGACAATATGGTCCCTATTAGCATCACTCACAATATCATCCAGCATGAACGTACCAAACACATTAAAGTATACCAACATTTCATCAAAGAGAATATTGAGAAAGTGGTGGTGTGTCCACCCTTTATTCCTTCTGACAGACTTGTTGACATTCTTATGAAGTGGGTGAGTGGAAGTGTTTTTTGGAAAAATTGTTGGTAAGTTGAGTATGATAAACATTTCAAGCCAAACTTGAACGGAAGCGTTAGGATTTACATTTAGTGTATTTTAATGTATTGTCATATGTCCTCACTATTGTACGCACATCTCTTATTTAAAGGAGTGTTGTTTATTTGGTAATTAATAATAACATATCTTTTCTCCAACATTCCTCAATTGGCAATATTAAGTAGATTGCAGGCTTCCTCCAACCAAATGCAATCACCTCAATTTCAAGTTCACCAATCTCCTATGTTCAAGGGACATAGGTATGCCTGAGCAGCTAAAAACTATTATTTTTCATTGTTCACCATCTACACCATGATTCCTTTTTTCAATTAACTAGGTTCGTGAGATTTTTTAACCAATTTACTTCCATGATCACAACTGGTAGCATTAGTTATAACCGCTAAAATTCAAGCATCAAAAACCTGAAACTAATTAATTGGAGGTCGAAGGTATGGGAACTACGTTAAGTGCAAGACTACCTTAATTTTTTGATGTGGGACTATGTTATGGTCCCACAAAACCAGCTATTTGTACCGCTAATTAGTATAGTCATGTGTTCATGTTAGGTCTCTTTTATTAATCGAGTCGATGTATGAGTCCATGGTGATTAATTATATTGCGATTTTCTCTGTATTTTGGGGTTATTTGCACCCATGCCACTGGTAGTGTTATAAATAGACCCTTGGGTCATGTATGAGTTTATGAATGAATTAATCCAAATTTCCTCTCTCACTCTAGTTCCCTTTCTCCTCATCACATGTCTAGAGTTAGGTTTGAACAAGGATCCCCTTCTTCCTCTTCCCTAGAATTCTCTGTGGGTTGAGCTCGACTCCCCTTGTATCGCCGCATCCACCACTACCTTTGATGACGTTACAGGAGAAGCCCGTAACAATTTTGGTATCAGAGCGATCCTCCCTCCCCTTATGGTTTTCATCGCACTGCCTCCGGCCGCCGGCCCCATTCCTCCCGCACAAGCAACGAAGTCAGCCTCAACGAACGCTCTCTCTTCGTTTGCAGAAAATTTTCCCATTGAATGATCGCAGCAACCTTCCTTAGCGAATGATAGAGACCCTCCATCGATTAGTCGTCAAGACGATCGTAGACCTCGTGCCTTCAACAACATGTCTACGTTTTCGATCGAAAACAAACCTGTCAGCAATTGTGTTTGTCCTCATTGTATCCCACACGTCGGTGATCTCCAGACGTCCTTGAGCCCAGAGCCACAATCGAGCCCGATCCTTTTGAACATGCTCTGTCTTCCATCGTCGAAGCCAGCCGGAACTGCAAGCATGCACTTTCGTCATCATAACAGATCAGATCCACGCACGCAATCCATCATCCATAGCATGTATCTTCGTAGAGCCTCGCAAGCAATCCTTCCCTCAAGCTGCACGTGACTGTCTTGTCCTTCCAACAGCAACGGCTTCAACTGTTCCTAATTACGTGATTACTTATTCATTCCAATAACTGATTATTCGATATGATGACAAGTCTCGTAGAAGAGGTTGCCCACCGCTCGATGTTATTGGAGATACTCGTCCTCTGACGTCGCGCTTTCACGTTTCATCGCCAGCATTGACCGACACTTCTGGAACCCGATTAGACTGGAGCAGCCGCCAATTCCACCACCGTTTACGTCGCCCCAACCAATGCATGCCAGCTCCCCCTCCATCTCAGTTTGCCCTATCCCACCACATCATATGGTTGGTCCACCGAGGCTACTGATTGCGCTGATGTCACCCATAGCATTGATGAACCCAGTCGGACACCTCCAGACGCAACTGCCAGCTTCCTCACGATTGCTCCCACAAGCGATCAAAGAAGCTCTCGATAACCGTAGATATTGTGACTCAATTATCGTCTCCAGTTGTTCCCACATTGCAATTCACACAATTGGCACCGTCGCCTCCAAGCCCCGTGGTGTGTCTCCACAATTTGTATCATTGTCATTAGTCCCCGCAGTCTCAACCCCATAGATTCTGTTTCAGCCACCTACTCGGACGGCACCTCTGGAGGCATTAATTCCAACGAACGCCCCCCATACGGCGCCAACATTTCTGAACGTCGCAGCTCACATTCAGCGCGGTGCACTGTCACCCTCGACTGCCAGCCATCAGCGAGCACACTCGTCTTTACTCCCGATATTTTGTCCGGCAATCTCTTCAACAAGCGCCTCACCCCGCCAGATCCATGCAGTCTCTCGTGACATTTGCGAGAACGATGACGGACGGTCACTCCATGCAGCCTCCCTACAGCGACGCGCTATCGGAAATTGTTCTGGAGGGAAATCAGGAGCAAGACGATCGGACTCGTTCGAGCTTGAGGACAAGCTCGATTTGAAGGATGGGTGAGATGTTATGGTCTCATACGACCAATTATTTATGTCGTTAATTAGTGAGTCAATGTTATGTGTCTCTTAGTAATCGAGTCGATGTGCAAGTTCGTTGTGTTTTATTATCTCACGCTTTTCTCTTTATTTTGGGGTTATTTACACTCCCCTTGTATCGTTGCCTCCACTGCCACCTCCAACAACATTACGGGCGAGGCCAATAACAGACTATTCTCAACACACCCCCTCACATGTTTTATCTTTGGCCTCTAATGCAAAGATTACTTTTTTAATTGAGTGGCGGGGAATGGGCCGTTAGTCCTAGCCTACATTGATACCATGTTAGAGTCCAAGCATCCAACCTCAAACTAACAGGTTGAAGGTGAAGAGGCATGGGGTCTATATTAAGTGCACGAGACTATGTTAGTATCCTGATGCGGAAATACTCTCAACAATACAACGTTTATTCCTTGGCTATCCCAACCAGCACATTCTACTTAACTATTTGGCTGCTCAATTTACACCCTACAATCCTTGTCCTAGCTAACACCAAAAAGCTGGAAAGCTCGCCAATTTCATTATCTTGGTTTTGAGTGTGTGTATGGCAAGTGTGTGAAAGAGAAGACCTGCACCACCTCCTACTCTGAACCAACCAAACAAAAAGCACCCACGGAATAAGGAGAGCATTCAACCCCACTACACTCTAGTGTTGTGAGCGATTGAAAAGGGAAGAAAGAGGAGGGAGGAGAGAGTATTTTTCCCTTTGATTATTTTTATGGGGTTAGTTATTAGTAGCAAGTGTTTTTGGAAAGTGGTGTATCCAATACTTCATGAGATCATTGCTGATTTCCTGGAATATACTAATCCTTCCCTAATATTAAAAGATTGGTGAATTCATTATAAAATATACAACACTCTTCCATAATGACTGAAGCAAAATGTCCAACAAACCATAAGTAACCATCAACAGCCATTAGAACAAAAACTGAAACTTGCTGGTGATTTTTTTTTTGAAGTATACGAGCATAATTCCCTCTTGCTTAACCAGACGAGAAATGCACAAACAAAGGACAGCACAAGGAAAACTGAAAGGTTAACAACTAAAAATTCAGTAAGTGAGAGCAAATGAAAATATGGATTCAAACCTGAATGTTCTTCAGCCAATCACACTGCTGTACCTTTGATACTTCATATTCAGGTAAGTACTTTACACCAATGGACTCGGTAGCAAGTGAAATGCATGTATGAACATCTTGATCATCTGCAAATAGGGAAGTTATCCAAGTCTGCACAAGGGAGTCAAATGATTGAGGCTATATTTTGAATGTAAGTAGAAAAAAACTAAATTAGAGCACAATATCACTGCAGTATAATATACTTTTTGTTGGTTGCTGCTGAGTAGCAAATTACTCAAAAATATAATCACAAATCAGTAGCAGTTTCCATATTTCAATTTTTTTCATTTTGCTTCCATCTCCCCAAAAAATTTTTTTGCATCCCGCATGTTATAAACCTATCTTATACATAAGAGCCAGTAAAACTGCATATTTTAAGCCACCAGTTTACTTGAAAAGAGAAACATTTGTTTAGACCGAAGAAACTACCAATTGTACAACCGTATTCGTCGAGGACAATCAGCACCCTATCCACGTCAACCATAAAGCATGACACCAACAGATTAACCGTTGACTCAAGGGCCACTTTTCGAAGGACTTATTCAACTCGCCGGCAGCTCGCAGCCACCCAACCCAGCAACTCTACAGCAGCTCGCCAGGCGAGGAGCTCAACTCGCCGCAACTCATCGACGACCCGTCTATACTAGCACGGGGGTGGTGTCCGTCCACTGGCACCTGGCCACCCCCTAGTTTCAGTTCCCTATAAATACGTCCCCATGTGGAAGGAGAAGGGGACTTCCGCTGGCGAGCCCATAGAAGACATCGCCTGGAACTCGCGATCTCTCCCTAGCACGCTCGAAGCCTGCCTCTTTCCCCAACCTAGCTCAGCACTTGGTTTGGGAGGAGTTCTTATATACATTATTGGGTGTGCGGTGGAACCTCCTCACTGCGGCTAGCCGACATTGGGAGTCATTTTAACGATCGGAGCCCCATTCTTCCCGTTCTCGTTCTTGGACCAGTGGGTTTTAGTTTTGGGGCCCATTAACCTCGGCTCCTACCAAAATCCGAACATTGAGGCCGAATTCTCAACATCAACACCAATGATAGGTCATTCTTCTAAAAATTAGAAATAATTGTGCATTAATTTTTTTTTTGCATTGGCATCTCTCGGGAATCTTCACCTGATGCATGCAGAATTTGATAACAACAGTCAAGCCTTTATCCCACAATAGTGGGGTCGGCTGCATGCAGAATTTGATGTATGATAAAATTAAAACATCATTAAAAAATCCTGCAAGGAACAGTTGAGTGTCTAGGGCATGCAGTACAACAAGAGTTTTACCCAAAATTGGTGATTGAAAAACCAAAGCAAAAAATTATCATTCCAAATAGCATATTAAGGAATCAAATAACAGTTTGTATCATAACAAAAATGCATACATTTAAACAGAAGCCGCTATCTGTGAAATATGGTTCATGGACTCACCTCACCACAATCCTGTGAATTAATATCTTCCATACTTACAGAACTTGCACCAAAGCATAGGAGAGCCTCTGAAAGAGAATCCTACAAAAATATTATGTATTGTAACATATAATGCAATGAATGATAATGTGCATAAGCTAGAAAACTATATAAAGAGAGCAGCAGAAACACCAAATGATCATCATTAGCAGCAACAGAAACAACGTTAGGCTTATTCAAATACAAAACAGTTTTATGAGTTCTTGATGGGGATCAGTTGCGTCTCTCAGAGCACGTGCATCAGGACCAGTTTAGGGCCTATTTTCATTATCAACAGTTTTAGCATTGTCAGAGTGATCGAAGAGCGTGAATGCAATCAGCGCTTTTTCATATTCTTATATATTTTCATTATTCTTTTCTGAGCTGTATTTTTTAGCTTTACCGCGATTGGGCAGTCTGGCCCCTTCGGTACATTTAACCTAAATCTGGATCCTTAAATACCTTGTATTAGATCGCATAGAATCATCGAAGGTTTTCTGAATTTGAACTCGTCAATCCCCTATCCATTATTGAACCTGAGAGCCTCTCTAGGTACAGATGCCTAGGCCCCTTCCTCCGTCTAGTAGTGTTGAAGCCACCTGCAGTCCCTACCTCAACCCCCTGACACTGCCCATGCCAACTCCAACAGTCATTAACGCCTCCTGTTGCTTATGTTCCTGGCTATTTGTGATAGCCCACGCCTCTGGATCTCTCCCCAGAACCCTGCATCACGTAGGTTGTGCAGCTCGCAGGTTATGCAGTCCACACCACCAGGCCCGCCCACTGGTTACAATCACTAGCCCCAATAGTTTCCGCCCCTCCCTCTTTCCGCAATTCCCCCTCCCCTTCCTGTATACTCTCCTATCCTTTCCTGCAAATTTCCATTGGTATTCCTCTCCACTTGGAGCCTTCGCCGGAAAGTCCATACCAAAATCCTCAAATCCTTAAACCCGAAAATTTTGCATCGCTTTCCTTGCTATTCGAACATTCATAGATGCATCTCACTATAATTTCCACCCAAACATGACTACATTCATTCCTCGCCCATCTTGATTACTTTGGTGAGACTTTACTTTAGTTTCAAATATCTTTACATGATACGGACATAAATCTATAATTTATTACATTCAATTCTGAGTATTTGCATATTTCCTTTCAATTACTCGCCTGGTAATTATTTTTGGGGCACTCTCATTAGTATGCAATTGTTATATGTTGGTCTTATTTGAACTATTTATAATCATCTATGGTTAAATGTGTGTCTTAAATTTTTGTTATTTACTTAATTATTCATCAAATATTATTTGCATTTCGACTCATAAAGTACCTTGCATTAGAGTTTGCTAGTTGAGATTTATGTTCATCTTTGTGTATCTGCATGCATTCTTATATTGTTACGTCGGTGTTGATCCCTATAATCTTGTTCTACATTAGATTTGGAATCGGAGCCTCAATTTTATGGCTTAGTTTACGTTACTAATGGTTGACTTAAAGGTCCTAACAACCCCGGTGCTTAACTGACTAGTCCAACCATGAAGTTGTCAAATGCAGATTTTTTGTTGTAAAATCCGGTACAAAACGCAGTCACAACTATAATATTTTGCAGATAACAAGAACACAGAAAACGGCCACAAAATTTATATAATGAAAATATAAATTCAAATACAAGGAAAAACAGCAGAAAAATGACCGTCCGGTGAATACGCCGAGGGTGCACCGAACACGCACGATCCGCGGCGAGAATCTGAGATCTGCACTGCAATCCGCCTTGCGGACGCACAAGGTTCACCGAACCTTCAACGTCGAAGTCCGACGTTCAGCCGCACCACCACCGGAGAACAACGCCGCCACCGGATAACGCCACCACCGGAGAGAAACCTTCGTCGAGGCTAACTGCACACGCGCACACCGTCGACACCACGCCTCTTAACTCCAAAAGAAATCCACTGCAATGCCGGCGGCAAACTCCACCAAGCCCGGCGGCAACACCTCTCTCAACGCCGACGGTTATCTTCTCCAAGACCGGCGACGAGCACCCTCGGCCAACGACCTCTCCGAGTGCACGAACGAGAGAGAGAGAGAGTGAGGGAGAGGAGAGAGAGTTGATTCTTCCAAGGCTACAGCCGGCATTATTCTTCCCTTCTAAAGCTTACATGCGGCCCATCTCCATGAGATTAATCCATGTGGCTACCTCCTTCCCCTATATTTCCCGGTTAAGTAGCCACCAAGAGAATATTCCTCACAATTAATGTGAGATTTTTTTTTCCATCTCCCAATGTTAACGGGAGATCAACAAACTAAGGAAAAAAAATTCCTTCTTATTTCTTTCCTTACTGGTGGCAAGGATCTGAAGCAGCCAAAAGAACAAAAATCCACCACCTTGGTTCAGGATTCGGAGTCACCACCTGCACGAAACACTTCCTGCACAAAAGCACCATCTGCACTAGACAACACTGCACTTAGCACAATCTGCACTAAGCACAACCTGCACGAAGCACCACCTCAAGAACCTAAGGCGACAGCCGACCTACTCCAGTCGACTCATCCATGCTCGGGCTCAACCTCTGAATGTCGACGCAACTGGATCGCTGAATCTGACTCGCCTAGTCAGACTACCAGAAGGGTGATCTCATGCACCACCTCGACCATCAACTTTGTCAGTCGCAGAAATCATGGGCACACCATCTCGTATCGTGGTCCCCATCAGCCGGTAAAGACTACCGCACTGCATAGCTCGCATGAGCACGGTGCGTGCTCGCGTCACCGTCAGAACTCCACCTCTCGCCGCAAAACTGCATCCTCTGGAGTCTGGTCTGCCCAGCGATATCAAATTCCTCTGCAGCTTGGGTACCAGATGTACCCGCTCAAGCCTACGCACCGCTCCATCATGCATCCTGATGTCCACTGTCCCTATCCCCGTGACCTCACATGCTGAGCCGTCACCCAGAAAGACCGACCCAGTCGTCACCTCCAGTGAACTGAACATCCCTGCATCCGAGCAAATGTGCTGCGAAGCACTAGAATCCAATACCCAGCTATCAGAGTCACATGGACTCTCAATGATGAGGAGAGACACATCACTATCATCTGACGTAGCTACCGCCGCCTTGCCCGTACCCTGGACGTCCCCAGAAATCTGCGTACGCTGCGGACAATTTCTCCTGATATGGTCACTCTGCCTGCAATGGTAGCACGTCACTGCCTTTCTCGATGCGGATCTGGCTCGTGCACTTCCAGATCCCTTCTCAAACTGCATCCCTTGTCGTCCTCCTACTGCCAAAGCATGCTCACCCTCAGGAGCGGGGTCTGACAGCATCTGACTGGACAGTAACGCAGACGTGATCTGCGCCACGTCTACTGTATCCTTCCCATACAGCAGGGTGGTTTACATGTGTTTATACGACGCCGGGAGCGAGGTAAGAAGCAATAAGGCCTTGTCTTCTTCCTCCACCTTCACACCAACCACATGCAGTTGACTCAGAAGTCCATTAAACACGTTGAAGTGTTCCTGCAGGTTACCACCTTCCTGCATCTTCAGGTCGTACAATCTCTGCTTCAGTAACAGCCTCATGGTCAACGACTTGCTCATATAGAGTCCCTCCAGCTTCTCCCACAACGTGACAGCTGACTCTTCAATACCGATGTTGAACAGCACCTTGTCGTCGACGCACATCCTGATAGCGCTAGTGGCGCGCTCATTCATCTCCGTCCACTCAGAATCCTTCACCGGAGCGGGCAAAGTATCACGCCCCCGCAGCACTTGGATCAACCCCTGCTCAACCAGCATATCCTTGACCCGAATCTGTCATAGGCGAAAGTTCCCGCTACCGTCAAATTTCTCCACCGAATACCTGGCCAACACGGTGTTCTTCGCTGCCATAGCTACCTGCAGTACCTCTAGATGATCTGATTAATTCACGGATCAGATCTGGGAAGATAGGGAGCGGACCGATGTTGTCACCTACCGTTGACCCAAACTCAAAACTGGAATGTCCAATCAGTCACCTACATGGAACCTGTCTCTGATACCACTTGTTGTAAACTCTGGTACAAAAAACAGTCACAGCTATAATATTTTGCAGATAACAAGAACACAGAAAACGGCCACAAAATTTATATAAAGAAAATATAAATTCAAATACAAGGAAAAACAGGATAAAAATGACCGTCCGGTGAATATGCCGAGGGTGCACCGAACACGCACGATCCACGGCGAGAATCTGAGATTTGCACTGCAATCCGCCTTGCGGACGCACAAGGTTCACCGAACCTTCAACGTCGAAGTCCGACGTTCAGCCGCACCACCACCGGAGAGAAACCTCCGTCGAGGCTAACTGCACACGCGCACACCGTCGACACCACGCCTCTTAACTCCAAAAGAAATCCACTGCAACGCCGGCGGCAAACTCCACCAAGCCCGGCGGCAACACCTCTCTCAACGCCGGCGGTTATCTTCTCCAAGACCGGTGACGAGCACCCTCGGCCAACGACCTCTCCGAGTGCACGAACGAGAGAGAGAGTGTGAGAGGAGAGAGAGTTGATTCTTCCAAGGCTACAGCCGGCATTATTCTTCCCTTCTAAAGCTTACAGGCGGCCCATCTCCATGAGATTAATCCATGCGTCTACCTCCTTCCCCTATATCTCCTGGTTAAGTAGCCACCAAGAGAATATTCCTCACAATTAATGTGAGATTTTTTTCTTCCATCTCCCAATGTTAACGGGAGATCAACAAACTAAGGAAAATAATAATTTCCTTCTTAGTTCTTTCCTTACTGGTGGCAAGGATCTGAAGCAACCAAAAGAACAACACTTTTAGAAACTTATATTAGATTGGTTTGATCATATTGGCACACTTAGACAAACGAAGCACCCAAGTAGAAACTTCGACCACCAGCTTCAACAGGTTAGAATCTAGGAGTTCGGGTCAAGTCACCCCACTTTGACAACACTATCTGATCCCTTCTCGAGCAGTTAGAGGAGTCTCGTGAGTTTGATGATCACTATAACCATCTCTCTAGGAAGCCTCCCCAATCTAAGACTATCATTGCATCTACTTGTGTTCCCACGGACGTGAAAGTTCAGGCCCCAGCCATAATATCATCTCGTCCTGATGACGTTCATTGTGTTAAGAGTCGGAGTGGAGGACACATAGAGGCAGTGTCATCTCAGGAGTATATTGTTTGATGAAGAGAATGAATCTAACCTTGATCAAATACCGTCTACTGAGGAAGAAATTATTGTTACTGTCGAGGGCGGTTGGGAGAGTGACACGGATAAATCCCTCGAATTACGTCCCATAAGTTGTTTATCATCTACCTCTGTCCAAATGAGGATTGGAGACATTTTTATTTTGTATACCTCTTTTCCAAGTTTGGGTGGTGCCTGCAAGCTTGTCATTGACAAGGTTGAGCCTCACCTCTATTGAGTCATTTGGGTCGACGAGACTGTTATACAAATCACTCGGCGGTATCTTGTGTTGATCAGACATGCTTTCTTTGATGATTGTGCTGCGCAATGTTCTCCTTATGCATGTTTCTCATGTATTAACAGATAGATCAAGTGTTAATTGTATGTCTAAAATCTTAACTCATAGAGATTCCTAAAGTATGAAATTGGGCACTGCAGTAGATAGCATTGTATCATAAGTCACTATGTCGAATTTTTTGTAATTTAACGGTGGGATTATGTACATAAATTATATTTGGAAGGGTATTATTGGTATATTGATATGTAAAAAGAAATCTATAAAAGGTTTATTCTAGGGTTAGGGAATGAGCGGAAAATTGAACGGCTCCTCTTGTACTTGTCTGTATTTGTTGTTACCCTTTGACATAGCCCATCTTGAGGTGAACAACGTAAATCTTATCTTTTTTATGCTTTTTTATCATTTTTGCTCGATTTTTGTAATACCAAGGTTTCATGACCATAATGTCGCGTGTTACGGGCAATCAAACACATGCGCATTTTATGATGAGGGTCGTGGACATGGGCGGAACTAAGTAGAGACACGCCCGGGCAAGTGCCCGGGCGTGTTTTTGGAAAATATTTGCCTAGGATTGCGGTGATCATGACTGGTTCGGGCTTGTTTTACTGGCTGCGCCGAGGGAGAAAAGAAAGAAAGGAAGTTGGTAGGTGCAACTTAGTTCCCATTTGTGTGAAAAACCCTAGATGCATTGATACTTGAGTGCCTGCATCCATGCATATTTCAGAAAAACCTGCTTCAGAAAGTACCGCCTTCATAGCTACCCTCCACATCAATGTCATTGCAATGACAGTAAGGCCCTCCAGATTCCAGTCCCCAATGGCTGGGAGATGATATTAGTTGTTTCCCTCTCTCTCTAACTTCTCTCTCTATCCCCCTCTTTTTAACTTCTCTCTCTACCGCATTGTTTACATTTTTCCATTTTTTACTTTCAATTTGTTTACCGTTAGAGCTAATAGTGAGTTTTTCAAAGCATGTTAACATTTATTTTTAAAGAACTTGGTTAGGTCAATGTTAACATTTATTTTGGTAGGATTAAAATTGTAGTTCCGCTGCCGGAGAAGGCAGGTGATGGGGGGAAGCAGCAGAGAAACTAAGTGGGGATTTTCTTTGGAGGATTTGGAGATTAATGAGGTTTCTCACCATGCTTTTCCTATTTTTTTTTCATGGCCGATAGTTCAAATCATCTGAACCTTTGATCAAGATGCCCGAGATAATAAATAATGAAGTTTTAAGGAATGGACGGCCGAGCGCAAATGTTTTGGTACTCTTAATACATCACGTGCAATGAGAGAATTTTAGGTACGCTCAGTGTATATATACGGATCGTGGGGGACTATATTTGGTAGTATGGCAAACTCATAAATTTTATAATTGTTATGCAGAGTTAATTACTGTGTGTCCATAGCTTGTATTGAATTCAAAGTTTGTTTTGATTTTGGAAAAATAGAACCGACTTGATTTCACTCCTTTCGAAATTGTGCATCTATTGATTTTGAAAGGTATGTTTGAGTTTTCAATTTAATTTAATGCGATTTAATTCGTTAGTTTTCTATTTGTTTAATACTTGTTTTCTCATGAATGTCAATTAATAGGATTCAATTGTTGTTGTGATTTTGGTTGTTTTCGTTCATTTTTAGGCACTTGAAATATTACTTTTAATAATATTGAATTAAAAAATATATCAAAAATTAAAATCATTTGCTTGGTGCCCGGGTCGGATGAAAATCCTGGGTCCGCCACTGATCGTGGATATGTACAAGGACATTCAAAATGCACTCACTATAATAAGATGGGACACAATAGAGATACATGTTACGACCTCAATCTAGTTAGTCAATCCTGTCGCTTAGCCCATGTTACTTTGATGACTACTGATGATTGCATGTGCCTGCTAATGATTGCTTCTGTTATTTCCACTATCATTCCCTCCAATCTCAACCTCAAGAAATTAAGACAGCATCTCCCAGAGCATCATCTCATGTCTTCCTAACTTAGGTATCATTATCCTCTACATGGATTCTCGATTCATGTGCTTCAAATCATGTGTCTGGTAATATAATTTTGTTTCATCACATACACAAACCCTTAATTAGTACTACTCTTACTCTGGATAATAGCTCCCTCCCTTTGGTACAAGGAATTTGTAGTGTTAAGCTCACATCTTCAATATCTCCCTACTGTGTCATTTTTGTCCTCCATCCTTATAATTTAAGTTCCATTCATGAGTTTATTGACACAAAGGCGACTCCATGGGCCAGTCATGCATCCCCTTATCTTCCTAAGAAGCCTTAGGGCATTTCCATAATTATGTACGTCTCACCCTCACCTATATAAGGGAGTGGTAGTGAAACTTTTAGGAGATCATGAACCATTGTCTTGTTTTGGTTCTCATAGGAGAAGAACTCTTGGAAGGATCCTACCCTCAAAAGTTGGACATCGAGCAAACCTCGACATATTGTATCTTGCATTGCATTGTATTAATTTAGTGGGTTCGCATTGTATTAATTTAGTGGATCTGCCAATAGCATAACTTCGTTGTTCTGAAAGGTTACCTGCAGACCCTCAAGGGCATCCAGGTAATTCTGCCTCTGGACCCCACTGGGCGAGTGGTCCTTGAAGGGACCTCTCGCCTGAAGAAACGAATGTTGGGGTGAGCCGAACATTTGCCCTTGCAGCTCCTCAAAGGGCGAGAGCGAGATTCTCTTGCCTTCTGCCTGACTTGGCGAGAGACTTTCTGTAACACCCCATATCCGTCGCATAGCATATAGCAGTAGGTCCGGCCGGGGCCCGACGTCATATACCACAGACAGACCGGGTGGTTACTCATGGAAATCATCCAACCAATCATCACGTCCTATACAGAGCATTCTAGCGGAAGCAGATTAATAAGAGTTGCAATAAAGAACCCAGCACAAAAGCATGAATGTCCACTAATACCAAATAGGAATGTTGTACATACACAAGTACAGGCCTTAAGGCCTTACAAAATTGTTCACTTCATATTACATGTTTTACAAATCACGGCACGCAGGCCGGTCATACATGAATAAAAACAGTAAACACTCCAATTAGGCCTTCGAGGGCCGGCTTCGCAATTGGGCTTTAGCCCGCTATTGATCGCTTGGTCCAGCAGCACCTGCAAGCAACAAACCACCGCACGGTGGCAAAACAAGGCAACGGTCAGCAATGCTGACCAAATTATAACGATCCTGCCCCCAACTCGGGGCGGCGATGCTCCTTCCCTGCATTTTCATTAGCATAAGCGAGCAATATAACAATATTTATTTCATCACAGGCGTAGGCTCATACGGCCACACACCCCGTGCACTCAGGGCACATTCTCGGTGAACACAATCTAAGTCTGCCGACTCACCACCGTCCCTTTGGACGGCCAATCAATGAGCAGTTTGTCTTCCCGGCATGGGTCACGGTAATTAAAACCATAGACCGCTGAAGACCCTCATCTATGTCAACGGCTCTAATCCGAACGACATAGAACGGGTACGGTTCCATCTAACCCGTGCTCACAGCGCAACGGTAATTTAAACCATATGCGCCCGCAACGGTAATTTAAACCATATGCGCAGGTCAAACTTCTCCAGAGTCTCGTTTCCATCACATTTCACATAACCCGGTTATGTTCAAGTTGGCTCTCAGGCCACCAAGTTGGCAAGATCACGCATCCGCCCAGTTTTCCGGGTGCACCTTTGGGTTAATCCCCAAGGCTCCCTGTTGCAATCTACCGTGTAGAAAACCCGAAAAACAACCAATAGCATGGAGTCTTCTCCGGCATTATGCAATGCAACATCACCGATCCAGACCAACATGTCCGGATAGGCTTCACACATCATGTCTATGTCCGTTCTCGCTTACGGACTCTACACAACGGGGACTTTACATATCTACCCGAAGGAACGCCTCCAACTCACCGCAAACTCGCGAGAGCGGGCTTTCTATGCAAAGGAGAGCTTCACATGCTCAAGAAGAGAATCGTTACCCTAGCATTCTTATTTGGCGTCATGGAAAAGTAAGCGGATGAAAAGCACCGCACTCTCTTCGCCTCCGTGGATCCGTAGTTGGCTCGAGATTTGGAGTTTCGAAGCTCCTCCAATGGCCGGATCTAGCTTCTTCTTCCTTTCTTGGCTCTCCTCTCTCTCTAAGCTTTAGAAAGATAACCACTCATGTAAAAGTGAGGGTTTCTAAGGCCCAATCCCGGGTATATCCCATCAGGAACAACCCCCAGCCGTTGGATCACCAATTAAAGAAACGAACGGCTTTGATTCGGGACTGAAATGTCCAATCTGGACCGAACACGGCCTGGCACACGCCCGTGTCCAGGGCCGTGTGCCTCATTCGCCGTCAAAATCGACGCGCCTGGAACAACACACGGGCATCGAACACGCCCGTGTTCGACCTGACACGCCCGTGTTCCACCTGACACGGCCGTGTGGCCGGCCGTGTACCCCCATCGATTTATCCCGAAAACAACCCGAGAACTGCACGGGTTCTAGGACACGCCCGTGTCCTTGCCCGTGTCTACCTCAACACGCCTGGGCTCCAGGCCGTGTACACGGTCTCGACACTCGACACTTCGTCGAGCGAAGTTCGTCGACCTCACGACACGGCCTTGTACACGCCCGTGTCCTAGGCCGTGTGCCTTGTCTCGACACTTCGTCGAGCAAAATTCGTCGACTCCCCGGGACGAGTGTCGACAAGGGTCGACACGCCCTGCGACAAGCCGGTGTCGCAGGCCGTGTGCCATGTCTCGACACTTCGTCGAGCGCAGAGTGTCGACTTCGCGGGCTGAGTGTCGACACGGGCTCGACACGCCCTGAGACACGCCCGTGTCTCAGGCCGTGTGCCCTGTCTCGACACAATGTCGAGAGCAAAATGTCGACTTCGCCGGCTGAGTGTCGACACAAGCTTGACACGCCCTGGGACACGCCCGTGTCCCAGGCCGTGTGCCTCCTGCCAGAACCCAAAACTGGCATAAAACGTCCCCCGTCGCTCTTTTGAGTTTCGGGGCGTTACAACTCTCCCCCTCTTAAAAGAATTTCGTCCACGAAATTATATAAAGGAAGGGCATGTACAAAACCTAAATTTGTACCTGAGCGGAACAACTCCGGATACTCGTCAAGCATAGTCTGTTCTCGTTCCCAAGAGAGCTCCTCACGACCGCAATTGTCCCACCGGACCTTGACCATCCTGATCTCTTTATTGTGTAGCCGCTTGACCTCCGAGTCCTCAATCCGCACGGGCTTGACTTTTGTCGTCAACCCACTATCCACCGGCACTTGATCAACCGCGATCACTTGCGTAGGCTCTTGCATCGCCTTCCGAAGCACCGAAATATGGAATACATCATGTAATCCACCAAGCTCCACTGAAAGCTTCAACCGATAGGCTGCTTCACCAACTCGCTCCAGAACCTCAAACGGCCCAAGGTACCTCGGGCTTAGCTTTTTCAATCGCCGCACCCGCGAGACACCCTTGAACGGCTTGATCTTTAAGTACACATAGTCGCCCACAGCGAACTCCACGTTCCTGTGCTTGGCATTATAGTACTTCGCTTGCCGGTCCTGAGCGATAAGCAACCTTTCCCGAATGGTTCTCACCAAAGAAGTAGCATCCTCCACTTCTAATCGCTTATACAACTTTGACTCACCCGTTTCTAGCCAAGACAACGGCGTGCGATATTTTCTACCATATAGGGCCTCGAAGGGCGCCATCTGAATACTCGCCTAGTAGCTATTGTTGTATGCGAACTCCACCAAATAAAGGTGGTCTTCCCATTGCTTTCCAAAGACCAATACACGCATGCGGAGCATGTCTTCCATGGTTCTATTGACCCTCTCGGTCTGCCCATCCGTTTGCGGATGGAAGGCTGTGCTGAATTTCAACTTTGTCCCCAACATTTGTTGCACTAGCCTCCAATCATTGGACGTGAACTGCCCATCTCGGTCACTCACGATGCTGCGGGGCACACCGTGAAGCCGTACAATGTTATCCACATACAGTTTTGCCAACTTCTCCACCGGATCATCCTTCCTATGCGGAATAAAATGCGACACCTTCGTTAGCCGATCAACAACCACCCAAATGGCGTCGTTCCCCTTTTGCGACCTTGGCAAACCGTGCACAAAGTCCATAGAGATGTCGTCAAATTTCCACTCCGAAATAGGCAAGGACTTCAGAAATCCTCCCGGCTTTTGGCACTCCGCCTTCACCAAGGCGCAAGTTTGGCACTTCGCTACGTAGAGCGCCACATCTTTCTTCAAACCCGGCCACCAAAACAGTTTTTTCACATCGCGGTACATCTTCGTGCTCCCCGGGTGAATCGAGTACTTGGTATGGTGTGTCTCGTACAACAATTCCACCCGCAAATTACCCACACTTGGGACGCACAGACGACCGTCTTTCCAAAGCAATCCGTCCTCCACAACGAATTGGGAATTTGACTCATCCAGAGCCTCTACCATGAACTGCTTCATATGGACATCCATATCCAAAGCCTGCCGAATCCGATCAGCCAGGTCATATTGGACTTCAGTCCAATTCAGAACTGCTTCAGCACTTGATTGCCTATCCACACAAACAATCTCCAACGCCTCCAACTCATGCACCAACCGCTCATCATGCACCGATAGTCAATTGGCTTGAGCTGGGGCTCGGCGACTCAACGCGTCCGCAACCGCATTACCTTTACCCGGCACGTAGTGGATCTTGAATGTATAGTCCCCCAGGAACTCCATCCATCTACGCTGCCGCATATTCAGATCCTTCTGATCAATCAGGTACTTCAGGCTCTTATGATCGGTGTAGATATCAATCTTCACACCGTACAAATAGTGTCTCCACAGCTTTAAGGCAAAAATCACGGCCGCTAACTCCAAGTCATGCACCGGATAGTTCCTTTCATGCACTTTTAGCTGTCTCGAGCCATAAGCTATTACACTTCCGTGTTGCAGTAGCACGCAGCCCAAACCGCTGCCCGAAGCATCACTGTAAATCATATAGCCTTCGGTCCCACATGGCGAACTCAGCACAGGCGTCGTGGTCAACCGACACTTCAACTCCTCAAAAGCTCGCGCGCACTCCGACGTCCAAACGAACTTCTACTCCTTCCTCGTCAAAGTAGTGAGAGGTAACGTTATCCGCAAGAAGTTCTCTACGAAGCGCCTATAATAGCCGGCAAGCCCCAGAAAGCTCCGGACTTTCGCTACCGTAGCAAGCTCAGGCCACTCTCGTATCGCAACAATCTTCGTCGGATCCACAGCAATACCCTCTTCACTCATTATATGACCGAGGAACGCCACTGAGGATAACCAAAACTCGCACTTCGAGAACTTGGCATACAGTTGATTCATCATTAGCGTCTCCAAAACCAAATGAAGATGCTTGAAGTGATTTTCCTCACTTTGCGAGTACACCAAAATATCGTCAATGAAGACGATCACAAAATGGTCCAAGTACTCCCTGAAAGTCTTGTTCAACAATTCCATGAACACTGACGGCGCATTAGTCAGCCCAAACGGCATGACCGTAAACTCATAATGCCTGTATCTCGTACTAAACGCTGTCTTCGAGATATCACTCTCCCTTATTCGCAGCTGATAGTACCCAGACTTGAGATCCAACTTCGAGTACACCGTCGACCCGACCAACTGATCAAAAAGATCATCGATCCGGGGGATCGGGTACTTGTTCTTCTCCGTCAACTTGTTGAGCTCCCGATAATCAATACATAGCCTCAAGCTTCCGTCCTTCTTCTTAACAAAGAGGACCGGTGCGCTCCAAGGCGAAGAACTTGGGCGCACATACCCTTGCTCCAACAACTCTTGCAGTTGTACTTTCAGCTCCGTCATTTCCTTAGGCGCTAGCCGATAAGGAGATCGTGACACAGGTTTGGCACCTGGCACTAGCTCAATCGTAAAATCTATCTCCCGTTGAGGCGGGGCTCCAGGAAGATCTGCGGGGAACACATCAGGGTATTCCAATACCACTGAAATACTATCCAACACGGGCTTTGGCTTTGCAACCTCCACTAGTGTAAAGAACAGTTCTGCACCGCCACGAACCGCCTTCACCACCTGAAGAGCAGACATCAACGTCTTGCTCGACCCCTTTAAGCCCGTAAAAGTCGTTTCACGACTTGCTCCCAGCTAGACTGCCTTGCGACCGCAGTCAATATAGGTCTGTTGCTCCGAGAGTCAGTCCATGTCAAATATAACGTCGAACTCCACCAACGGAAGTAACGACGCCTGCAGATCGAACTCCTGATTCCCAATACGAATCTTAACATCGCAGATCCTATCCGCGCGCATCGAACACCCATTGGGCAACAACACATCCAACTTATCCTTCGCCATCGAAGAAGGGACTCCGATACGTGATATAAATCCCTCGGACAAGGAGTGTGAAGCTCCCGTATCGAAGAGTGCTCTTGCCAGATTTTCACAAATCAAAACAAATCCTAAACAAGCAGTGGTAAGGTAACATGTGCATAACAAGTATTTAAAGAAATTGACTTGATATAAATTAAACCGTACCTGTCACCACATCAGCCTGTTTGATGGCCTCCTGTTGGTCAAGATTATACACCCTTTGTTGGGCCGGAGCATAGTGGGACGCGGTTGACTCCACCGCCTTGCCCTTCTCTTCATAAGTCGCTCCCGGCTTTCTCTCGGACTTAGGACGTCCGCTCCAACAGTCGCGGGCAAAGTGCCCCGTCTTTCCACAAGTAAAACATGCCCCCGGGGTCCGACTCGTAGTCGCCCCAGAAGCACCAGAAGGAGCTGGACCCGAAGTCTTATGCTTCTTGAAGAATGTTTGATAGCCAGACTTTGAAGTAGTCGGCACTTTGAACCCAGATTTCTTCTCACCAACGTTCTTCTTCGCTTGAACATTCTTCATGTCCTTCTCTAAGGACCGGGTCGTGTTGACCAAGGTCAAGAAACCCTGTGTCATCGGCCCCGAGAGTAATAACCTCAACTCATCTCTCAAGTCTTCGTAGAATCGATTCGTCTTGCGCTCCTCATCCGCGATGGTGGAGCTAGCATATCGACTCAAACGAGTAAACTCATGGAGATATTCATCCACGCTCTTCTCACCCTGAACCAACTTCAGGAACTCGTTCTCCAACGTTATCCTCTGCGCCGAAGGGAGGTATCTAGCCAAGAACAATCTCGAGAACTCCTCCATCGAGACATCAACAAGGTGTCTACCTCTCAATAAGTGCAGCTCCAATCCTTCCCACCACATTCTCGCTTCACCGTCCAGAAGGAACGTAGCGATGGTGGTCATTTGCCACTCCTCCGTCTCCGTTGCTGTCATGACTCTCTTCACCCTGGAGAGCCAGTCTTCAGCTTGAGATCGGGTTCCCAATCCCGAGAATACCGGAGGGTTAAAGCTCATTACATGCTTAAGCTGCCTCTCGGTTGCCCTCCTTGGCACCAACGGTTCCACTACCACCTGTTCCACTCTCCTCGGCTCAGCCTCTTGCAGCGGTACCTGCTCCATCACAGGAGCGGGCTGCTGCGTTTGCCTTGCAGGCTGCGCATTAATCATGGCCAACACTGCTTCGGCCACCAATCTTATGGTCGCCGCCGATAGAGGTGTTGCAGGAGCTTCATTAGGTGCACTGCTAGGCTCAGAAACTCGACGTTCTGACGGCCCAACACCACTTCTGGTCACCTATAGTGGTACAAAACACCGTTAAGCGACCAAATAAAATTGCAAACAGCAATTATAGGAACACGTAGGTTCCTCAAACACGTGTATTTTCATTCTTAAGTGGACATTCATGGGTTCTTTTACTGTTATAACGATGACGCACACACATGTGCTCACCACCCCTTAAAAAGAATTCGCACACGAATTCATCTTAAGCCCAACAAAAATCAGTAGTCTGATACCAAATTGTAACACCCCCTATCCGTCGCATAGCATATAGCAGTAGGTCCGGCCGGGGCTCGACGCCATATACCACAGACAGACCGGGTGGTTACTCATGGAAACCATCCAACCAATCATCACGTCCTACACAGAGCATTCTAGCGGAAGCAGATTAATAAGAGTTGCAATAAAGAACCCAGCACAAAAGCATGAATGTCCACTAATACCAAATAGGAATGTTGTACATACACAAATACAGGCCTTAAGGCCTTACAAAATTGTTCACTTCATATTACATGTTTTACAAACCACGGCACGCAGGCCGGTCATACATGAATAAAAACAGTAAACACTCCAATTAGGCCTTCGAGGGCCGGCTTCGCAATTGGGCTTTAGCCCGCTATTGACCGTTTGGTCCAGCAGCACCTGCAAGCAACAAACCACCGCACGGTGGCAAAACAAGGCAACGGTCAGCAATGCTGACCAAATTATAACGATCCCGCCCCCAACTCGGGGCGGCGATGCTCCTTCCCTGCAATTTCATTAGCATAAGCGAGCAATATAACAATATTCATTTCATCACAGGCGTAGGCTCATACGGCCACACACCCCGTGCACTCAGGGCACATTCTCGGTGAACACAGTCTAAGTCTGCCGACTCACCACCGTCCCTTTGGACGTCCAATCAATGAGCAGTTTGTCTTCCCGGCATGGATCACGGTAATTAAAACCATAGACCGCCGAAGACCCTCATCTATGCCAACGGCTCTAATCCGAACGACATAGAACGGGTACGGTTCCATCTAACCCGTGCTCACAACGCAACGGTAATTTAAATCATATGTGCCCGCAACGGTAATTTAAATCATATGCGCAGGTCAAACTTTTCCCGAGTCTCGTTTCCATCACATTTCACATAACCCGGTTATGTTCAAGTTGGCTCTCAGGCCACCAAGTTGCCAAGATCACGCATCCGCTCAGTTTTCCGGGTGCACCTTTGGGTTAATCCCCAAGGCTCCATGTTGCAATCTACCGTGTAGAAAAGCCGAAAAACAACCAATAGCACGGATTCTTCTCCGGCATTATGCAATGCAACATCACCGATCCAGACCAACATGTTCGGATAGGCTTCACACATCATGCATATGTCTGTTCTCGCTTACGGACTCTACACAACGGGGACTTTACATATCTACCCGAAGGAACGCCTCCAACTCACCGCAAACTCGCGAGAGCAGGCTTCCTATGCAAAGAAGGAGAGCTTCACATGCTCAAGAAGAGAATCGTTACCCTATCATTCTTCTTTGGCGCCATGGAAAAGTAAGCGGATGAAAAGCACCGCACTCTCTTCGCCTCCGTGGATCCGGAGTCGGCTCGAGATTTGGAGCTTCGAAGCTCCTCTAATGGTCGGATCTAGCTTTTTCTTCCTTCCTTGGCTCTCTTCTCTCTCTAAGCTTTAGAAAGATAATCACTCGTGTAAAAGTGAGGGTTTCTAAGGCCCAATCCCGGGTATATCACATCAGGAACAACCCCCAGCCGTTGGATCACCAATTAAAGAAACGAACGGCTTTGATTCAGGATTGAAATGTCCAATCTGGACCGAACACGGCCTGGCACACGCCCGTGTCCAGGGCTGTGTGCCTCATTCGCCGTCAAAATCGACGTGCCTGGAACAACACACGGGCATCGAACACGCCCGTGTTCGACCTGACACGCCCGTGTTCCGCCTGACACGGCCGTGTAGCCGGCCGTGTACCCCCCATCGATTTATCCCGAAAACAACCCGAGAACTGCACGGGTTCTAGGACACGCCCGTGTCCTTGCCCGTGTCTACCTCAACACGCCTGGGCTCCAGGCCGTGTACACGGTCTCGACACTCGACACTTCGTCGAGCGAAGTTCGTCGACCTCACGACACGGCCTTGGACACGCTCGTGTCCTAGGCCGTGTGCCTTGTCTCGACACTTCGTCGAGCAAAATTCGTCGACTCCCCGGGACGAGTGTCGACACGGGTCGACACGCCCTGCGACACGCCCGTGTCGCAGGCCGTGTGTCATGTCTCGACACTTCGTCGAGCGCAGAGTGTCGACTTCGCGGGCTGAGTGTCGACACGGGCTCGACACGCCCTGAGACACGCCCGTGTCTCAGGCCATGTGCCCTGTCTCGACACAATGTCGAGAGCAAAATGTCGACTTCGCCGGCTGAGTGTCGACACAAGCTTGACACGCCCTGGGACACGCCCGTGTCCCAGGCCGTGTGCCTCCTGCCAGAACCCAAAACTGGCCCAAAACGTCCCCCGTCGCTCTTTTGAGTTTCGGGGCGTTACACTTTCCGCCTAACATAATGATCCTTCTGCTTGCCTAGGCGAAAGGCCCTTCCGCTCGTCCAGTCGAAAGGTCTTCGCCTTCTTTGGGCGAGTGTGGGTCTGTCTACCCCACTCGCCTACATTGACCAGCCTTTGGCTTTGCCGGGGGGGATCACTCAACGAATACGGGGTTGTACAGCCTCGTTTTTAAAATAACTCGCAGGTATTGACTCGAAAGACGAAAATATGAGCTTCGAGTAAAATATGTCCAACCTCATTTCGGGCGAAGAATTTTCATCATGTGTTGGAAACAATCTTCGAGGTTGAAATTCGAGGAATAATGTGCTCTCTAACGAGATTCTCGGATTTGATCCGACGTGAGCAAATGAGTTGTTTATTCTCTGATGAATAATAAAGGTGTAACTCATAATAAGTCTCCTGATCCGATTAAGCTGTAATTGAAAGACGCAACTGAATTATTATCGAATATTAATAATTGATGAAACTCAAAGAAGCTTCCTAAAAATTGAAATGAAACTGAAATTGCCTCCTGAAAACGGAGATGGAACTGAACTCGTCTCCTGAGAACGGAGATGGAACTGAACTTGACTCTGGTGAACAGACATGAAACTGAATTTGTCTCCCATGAACGGAAATGAAACTGAAGTCTCCTGAATGAAGTGAATGAACTATTAAACATTTTTTTTATGATTTATTTCAGTTGTGCACTGGTCCAGTTCATTTATTTAATTCAGTTCAGTACTTTATTTTCAGTACTCAAGTCTTGTACTGATCTTGCTTACTTACTTTTAGTTCAGTTCATTTTTTTAAGCACTCATTCTAGTCTCGTACTGGTTCTGCTTATTTCTTTCAGTTTACTTCATATCTTTTAAATACTATTTCAGTCTCGTACTGGTCTAGTTCTTTTCACTACTTACTTTCAGTTCAGTACTACTTCAGTTTCATACTAGTCACATTTCATTTCAGCATTTCAATTTTGCAGCTTATATTCTCAGTAACTTTTATTACCGTATTTTTATTCCTGCAATTTACTATTTAAAGCACGGATCCTGCTCTAACGAGCAATTATTTGTTAGGTTGAGCTTTAGTTTGGGATAACGGGAGTTGGGATTTTCCTCCATGATTAGCCCCAAATAAAGTGCTCTCGCGTTGCTTGTCGAAAGTCGAGCTGAATGTTGCTTGCCCGAATTATTTGAAGCATATTGGGGCAGGCCGCCGCAGACCCGGTGTGTGTCAGTAAAATTGATTAAAAACTAATTATTTGTAAATTGCTTGCGGTAAATCATGGCGGGTCGGTCACTTCCGCAGACCGTTTGTACCGGTGCGGGAAGTTTGACGACTCAAGGCGACAAGGAGATGGGTACCACGGGTGACCGGCCGTTATATCTTTCCCCGTTAGGTTTCCTCCGCTGGTCGGTCAAAATGCAAAATCGTCGGATATCGCTCACATCCACGAGTACACATTGTTGTACGTTGGGGTCTGGGTAGTGCGGTACGACCACCCCCAGAAGTGGCAGGACTGGTCACTGTCACCGACGACCACATCGGTGAGGCGCGCGGGGCTCGCTACCCTGCTTGAATAGAAGTTGTTCATACTATGTCGACATAGGGTGTGTGCACGGCTTTGAAGGAGTGTTGGCGGGTTTGAATACCTGCGGTGTGAATACAGGTTGTGAATATCTATCGTGTTGATAGCTAGTTGAGCGTTTATTATAACTGACGTATAATGTTGTTGTTATTTCAGTTATACTATGTTGCACTTTCTTTTGATAGTTGCTCCTAACTTATATATGAAATGTTGTACTAACTCTCTCGTGCTTCGGCTATTTACTTTTGTTGGGTACATGAGCTCGTCTCCAGGATATGGATCCGGGGAGGAGATGTGTTTTCACTTAGCTCTGTGACTAACTGTTATTTTAATAATCATTCACAGGAGACGGAGCATCGTGATACCCAGCTGTCGCAGGACGACGTGTCAACTGATAGAATGACCCGAGCAGAAATACTTCTGTCGTCTCCGGACTTTCGAGACGTGAGTGCTAGCGAGCAGGCTTGAGAGTGTGAGTAGTTGGTAGTGGTAGTACTTTTGCAGCCTACGGGCTAGATGTATGAAACAGTGGATACGGCCTTAGTTTACTCTTTAAATATATATTGATATATATATATATATATATAATTTATATATTTGTGGCTTCCGGTTGATGCTTCCGTATAATCTGATGTGAATGTTGTGATTCAAGCCAAGCAAAGCGGTCAACTACTGCTTAGGATCTGTTTGGTTGGGTTGTTGCTGATGGTAAGCTGCTGATGAAAATCCGCTGATAGAAAAAGTGCTGATCCTGGAAAATAAAGTTTTGTTAAAAAACTGTTTGGGTGAAATGGAGTTTGCAAAACTGAGTTTTCAAAAAGTTGTTTGGAAACAAAACGGAGTTTTGAGTGAATTTTTGATTTCACTAACCAACATCTCAGAAATCCCTCTACGGATCTGTGAAAATCTCATATCTGTGAGAAAATCACTTTTGATTTTGTAGGAGGAGAAAGCTAGCTTGCCACAAATGGAAATCCAAATCAGTAAAGAAGCATAACAAAAAATTTTGAACAATGAAATTAACAAAAATTTCTGAAGAAGAAGAAGAAGATCGGGGAGATCGGGGAGATCGGGAGCAGCAGCGATCGGGAGATCGGGAGCACCGCGCGGCTCGGGACGGAAGGCGGGAGCAGCAGCGATCGGGAGATCGGGAGAAGAGCAGGGAAGAAGATTGGGGAGATCGGGAGCAGCAGCGATCGGGAGATCGGGAGAAGCGCGCGGCTTTTGTGGTTGACCGCAGAAAAAAGTTGCAGCTTGCAACATGAAGAAAAGAGCGGATGTACATAAACGGCGGTTTGGAGAAAATTCGAACCAAACGCTGCTTATTATCAAAATGGCGGTGCGTTCCAACCGCGCAGCAGCTGATAAGCTTAACCAAACGCCACCTTAGTAGAGTGGGTCGTTGTCATTTGGGGAGCACTGGATGGACATCTTGGGCAGATAAGATCCCCCTGGCCCGGCCCGGGTAAAGGTTGGGGGGTCCTATAGTAGGGTGTATGCTCAGGAGGATCTCCACAAAATGAGTCTGCATGCTCGTGAGGCTTGTAGTGTTAAGTCATCGGCATTAAATATGGGATGGATAATCATGCTCGTCGGGATATCAAAATCATAGATATTTTCTCTGATCAGTCTCATGATTGTATAGAGATTCATTTGTCTAATATTCAAACTTTTAGCAGGCCTCTCACGGAGCATCACAGAGCAGATTCTCACCATCGCATGCTCACCTTTATAAAATACATGTTATTCTCAATAAACATCTGCATGTGATTTATAAGATTTCTCACTAATATTAAATCAAACGATGAACAAACGAGGAATGAATGACTCAACAAACACATGTAAATGATGAACAGTTGACTCAGCAGACTCATGTGAATGATGCAAATGAAACACGACAGACACAATACACTCGTTAGGGGAAAATCTAATAATGACTGAGATGTCTCTAAAATGTGGTGGCCTCTCAGGAGGTTCTTTTGGTGGAATATAGAAATATTCGTCTAGTGGACGACGAATACCGAAAAGACTTCTTGAGACATCGGTACTGAATTGCAGAACTATGGGATGTCAAATACATTCCAAGGGTTGTGAGTCATCGAGCGGCTCAACTGGTGGTAGATAAAAAAATTCATCGTGAATAATGTCATCACCGAAAGCACCGACGCAGATGGTGACAAAAGAATGTAATGTAGGGGGGTGTCGAGTACTACTCAAATGATAAGGCCCGTCAGATAGCTCTCCAGGAGGTGTATAAGAGAAATCCTCTCAAATGTTCAGCTCACTAGTACAAAGGCACAAGACAAGCATAAGAAGTTGAGTGCTCTCTGGGACGAGAGGCTCGTCAAATGGGTCTCTTGAGGACTCAACGAAGGGTTTCCTAAGGGTGTCAATAATGACAAGATCATCCAAAAGAAAACTGTCATTAATGACTGTCTACAAAAATAAATTGTACATTCATAACAAAGTCAATGTTAGACTCATGACCCTCCCAAGGAAGTAGTGGCTCATTAGAAGGCTCATCGGGGGATTCAGCAATAAAGTCAATAATAATGGGATGATCCTCTATATGAGTATCGCCAATAGAGGTCGTGCCCTCATAAGCGGGAGAGTAGATCCGACGACGTGTGTACGTCGTAAGAGTGTCGCAGGAGAGTAGATTCAGTGTTGTAGCATTCAGTTAGCAAAGCATTTAATGGTTTTCCTCCGCTCGGTGAGCCAAAGCAAAATGTGCGGCAAATGAGTCACACCCGCAAATCACAAGCGATTTGAGACGATCTATCCACAAACAATTTATCTAAGTATAAGATCCAAACGGATAATAATAATGCTAAAAATAATCGTCATACAACAAGTGGCTCATTGAATAAGGGGGTTGTCCAAGGTAATGGAGATGTCGGAGACGGGAGCACTTTGGCGGCAATCCGAGGTGGAACCGGTGGCGGAACAACAATGAAGACTGCTGAATTTGACAGTGGGAAGCGGGATCGGGCCTGAAAGGGTAGATCCGGCTATATGGAGGTGGATCTGGGCGGCGGGAGGGTAGATTCGGCGGTTTGAAGCGGATCCAAGCAATGATAGGTGGATCGGGTAGAAAGGGGTGGCTGGATCTGGGCTGGACTGCTCAGATCTGGACAGATCTGGTGGAGGGGGTGGAGGTGGTTCCACTGAAGGGGGCGGTAGCAATACCTGGCGGTTGTAGGCAGAAAGGTTGATTTTCGTGGGGGCTGGGAGAAGGGGAGGCGGTGATTGTAGGGGATGAGACAGCAGGTGGAGGTGGTTGTAGGGGTGGGACAGCAAGCGGCGGTGGTTGCAGTAGTTGTAGGGGCTGGGAGGGTAGGCGACTGTTGTTGGGGTTGGGAAGGGACGGCGGTTGTGGGGAAGGGTCTTCCAGCAAGGCAGCGGTTGTTGGGAAGTTATGGGGTGGCGGTAGAGGGATTCAGGGTGGGAGGAAGGTGGCTAGGGTTAGGTAGTAACTTGGGGAGGAAGATGAACGTCTAACAGTCATCAACTAGAGTTTCACGGAGTTGGCACTGTGGGATGATCGCAGGATTCCAGGAATAGTAATCTCCAAAATCTGTAATGACATATAGCAGCCCTCATACACTGTTATTTATAATGAAGAGATATTAGGGTATCTCACCATCGACAGTTATGATTGTTCGGAGAAGGGGTAACTCGATTGCATCAAAAATAAATCAAAAATGACAATGTAATATATGAAATCGTGTCGTAACAATAGGTCAGACGCATTTGTGGAGTCGGATTATCGATCCATGTACGTCATATATGGTAAGTCGCTAATGGGCCCCGAACGAGCCCAAAACTCGTCCTTCGCTGCGGGTCTATGTCTCTGCTCCGCATCAGTTTGTTTTGGTATATCACTTTGAAACTAGTAGCTTGACATGTACTCTAAGTGCAAACAACTTTGCACTAAAAATGCTCATATCATTCACATTTAATTCCCCTTACTGCCCAAATTGCTAGGTTGTTGAAGAGGCTCTAAATGGAAGATTGAAACCTTCTGTAATCTGGTCCTTCAAAAAATTCAAATTCTCCATTCTGTGCACAAAATTGATTGTACTTTCTGAGTTAAATCTTGTCAGATTCACAGGGAATCTTCTAATAAAAAAGTAATTTAACCGCCTCCAACCACCCACACAACTAGGGGTGCAAACGAGTCGACTTGGCAAAATTTCCAAGCTCGAGCTCGAGCTCGAGCTAATCATTTCAAGCTCGAGCTCGAGCTCGACGAGCTCATTTTGTACTAGCTCGAGCTCGAGCTCAATGCTTGTTATCGAGCTCGAGCTCAATGCTTATTATCGAGCTCGAGCTCGAGCTTCGAGCTCGCGAGCTCGAGCTCGAGCTGCTCACGAGCTTTTTAGCTCATGAGCCAGATTTTCTATATATTTTTTAATTTTTTAAAAAATATATAGGAATAAAATGCTCGTGAGCCGGCTCGCGAGCTCATGAACAGTAATATTCGAGCTCGAGCTCGACTCGTAATCGAGCTCGAGCTCGTCGAGCTCGAGCTTCACAGGCTTGAGCTTGAGTCGAGCTTTTTTCGAGCCGGCTCATCGAGCTTTCGAGCCGGCTCAACTCAACTTGCACCCCTACACACAACAGTAAAAATAGAAAAGTTCATCTTATAGATAATTAACACGGCAACCTTCTCACATTTACAAACCCTAAACCCTAAATAGAAAAGTAATTTAACCGCCTCCAATACTTAACAAAAGTTGAGAACAACAAGCATACAGGGGATATATCCCACCCAAGAGCAGCAGCTCTAAAAGTTTTGATTCTTGCGGTGCAGAAAGAGCTTCTGAAACAACCACCCAAGATGACACAGGTTCAGTTCAGACAAAAGATAAAACTGCCCTAAAGCCAGGACAGCATTTACACTCCAGCTATCTCGGGCAAAATACAAAACTACCCCCACCTGATTCTAATTAAAAAACAAAACCCAACAAATACATTCCTCCCCGGAATTTCCTTGACCTCAAGGAATGACAAAATGCAAGTGACGCTTCGTGAACACTTCCAAGTCTTTCTATGTTGCATCTTCAACTGAGCAATTGGCCCATTGTACAAGTAACTGGGTGAACACCCGGCCATGGCAAGGAGCAATGCGACGGTGCAAAATCACCAACGATTTCACCATCAAGTTGCCCTCCTGATTCATCGTGGATGGCAGCAGTATCTATTGAGTCGTCCCTTCTCTCTTGTGCTCCCTAGTTGATACACATGAAATGTATGGGGAATCTTCGCCTCTTCCAGTAGGTGCAGCTGGTAGGCGGCCGTTCCAACGTGTTCATGTATGCTTGTCATTCGCACTCCCCTTGACCGTTGCTGGCTGCTTAAAGGAGCGGAAGTTGCAGCCGATCTCATCATGGGCGGAGGCGGATGGAACGGTTTTCACAGGCGGGAGGATGGAAAGACTTTGATACCTTTGTTATGATCCAAACTAATCTCAAGCTAAAATACACAAATTAAACAGAGAATGGATCATAAGCTTGCAATATATTGATTCAAAATAAAAATAACAAAATACAAGATAACTAGTTTATCCTAAGAGTCAAACTTTGAACAGACAAACAAGCTCTATCCTAAGATGAAGAACTCTTGAACAGATAGAAGGCAGCAGAGGATGATGTGATGAACTCCACGACTCAAGACGGAACTGACCAGACAATACTTTCAACATACCCTAACAAGACCTAACAGCAACTATATATATAGATATATATAATATATATGTATATATATGTGTGTGTGTGTGTGTCTACATTAATTAAAACAAGGCCTCCAAAGGCCACGTGTCAGCCACCAAAAAAACAACAAACAATCGAAATTCTAAGGAAAAGCCATGCGCAATATCTCACAATAAGAATAAGTTCCAAATTTGAAAATTTGGATCCTTAATCCCCCCCGCTACCCCCGCACAAATAAAAAACGGAAAGCCCGCCGCTTTCCTCCGCACAGGCTCGCCTCCAGCCGGTGTCTGCGCGCCTCCACCGGACTTTCTCCCCGCCAACTCAGAACCCTCCACCAGTGTCGGCATCAAGGCTCCATCACTTCTTTCTCCTTTCATCAGAGCCGACATACCTCCCCTGAGGCCGACGCTCCCCTCACCGGCGCCAACGCCGGCATCAAGGTTCCAAATCCCATCACCGGGGCCGCACCAAAGTTGTCCCGCTGCTTCCGCCTTCGCTCCTCCCCCTCCTCAAGGTTCTCTTCTCAAACTTACTCAAACTTAAAGCATAACAACGTCCTCAAACTTTCATCCTTACCACGATAATTTCCATCTGTAAACGTTTCATCTCTACCACAAAATCTGTCTCCCCACCCAACCTTGGCACACAGGGGATTTCTGAAATTTGTCACATTTTTTAAATTTTGTGTGTAGATTTTGGATTTGATTCAGTTTCATTTTGGATTTGATTTTGTACATATTTCACTGCTCCCATTTCAACAAATTCTCCTGACATACCTCCCCTGAAGCCTTCCCACGCATGAGAGGCCGCCGCTCCCCTCACAGGCGCCGAGATCGAGGTTCCAAATCCCACCCCCTGTCTCCATTGTTTCTTTCTACAACAGTTCAAGGTTTGCACTATGTCATCCCTACCCTATATTTTTCCTCAGGTTGTACATGAATTCATATGATTCATTTGCCGAGTTGTAGTTCCATGCAACATTAACCAACATTAACAAGCAACGAGCAAATTGGACTCTAGGTAATTTTACCTACTTTGGTAAAATAACATAGTTGCCATTTGGAATGTTCCATGAGTACTCTCCCATGAGTAATTTGATTCTAGGTAATTTTTTTGGCTATGTTGTTCCCCTATACAAATGCTTTGTAATTTGATTTGTTTTTGCGGTGCGGAGCTCGGGTGGAGGCGGCCAAAGCGGCCCGAGAACATCGAACACAAACCGACAAACCCTCCTTGGGTGCGAACGGGCGAAGCCCGTGAGCACCCAAGGCAACCGGGAGCATCGAGCACGGCCGTGTGAAGATGCTAGTATATTATAAAACTACCACAATCTCATTATTTGGAACACATCAATGGGGAAAGAGACTTAAGACTTAAAAGGACTCAAAAGACTTCATTTCACATCCATTCTATTACGTTCAAGCACTGCTAGTACATATTATTACCGGGTCTACCGCATAACAGTAATGAATTTAATAACTCACTGCGACGACTTTGCGGCAGCGAAAGCGGGCCGATATGTAAGGCCGGAAGAGCTTGGCTTCCCCCGCATCCGTTGATTTAGTACAGAAGCCCTCTTCATTTGTCCTCTTGTGTTGAAAGGAGACGAGAGATCTCATTTGTTGGTTTCGATGCACAGTTTTTAGTAACCGGGAGAGTGTGGGGGGATTGCGACGAGTAGAAAATGGGGAGACGGGGCCGCCGGCGGAAATACCGAGGTAGGTGAAGGGCCGGAAGAGGCGGGGAAGGCGGAGCAACCCACCGCAGTTTCGGGAAGCGAGAGAAAGGGGAAGTTGCAGCAAAAAGCCCCTCGTTCTCATTTCACTGTTCAAGAGTGGTGCGGAGGAGCAGTTTTTTGAAGGAGAATGTAAAAAATAAGGCGATTGCTACGGTAATTTGCCAGTGAGAGCTCAAAATTTTCTAATTTTTTGTGTCTTTTTGAAATATGTTTTGTGCATGTAATTTCAGAAAAACTGTTCAAGAAAAGTTGTAGATCTCGACATTCCTGTGGAACGCTTTTCCTGAAATTGCATGTACACGGCGCGAAAAGTTATGAGATTTTGAAATGCAAATAGCTAATAACGGGTTGCTGTTAAAAATCGCCAAAAATAAATAGTTTTTAGAATTGGCTTTGGGAATTATTAATTTCTTTTGCAGGCTTTTGGAAGGAATTAGCATAGGAATTGGAATTCACAGAAACCTCAGATTTTTGTTTTAGGTTTTGCGCAATTCTTGATTCAGCCTACTAGGTTTTTTTTAAGTGGGTGCGGTGCGCTCTCAGCACCCTCACGTGACCCAATCACCTCTTGCCGCTCCGATGCTGCGACCGGTGGTAAGATTTGTCTTTCGTCCTCTCCTCCTCAACTCTCGGTTACTTCTTCGTCATGCTTTTTTTCTAGACGGTTACCACGAAGCTCTAGAGTGCGCAGCTTCCTGTAGATTTGGTTATTAATGGTAAGAGTTTTATTTAAAATTCTACTACTTAGAAGCCCTAGATTTGTAGCAAGTCTTCTCCACTCTTATTTTTATATCATCATTTTTTCAACCACCTTCTTTGAAGCCCCAGGTCCTCTTGGTAAGGGTTTTATTTCAGATGGCCTTTTCATTTTTCATATATTTTTCATCTTCATACTTCAAATTAGTTGTTAAACTCAGTTTCTTCATCTATGTTTTTGTGTTAATTATGCATCTATCACCAGCGTCTCCCACATTTGCTGGATGGAGTTTTTTTTATGGATTTGTTAAAGGCAAACCCAATTCGAATATACGCAAACCAAAATCTTAAAATCATGTCTCTTTTTTACTCGGTGGTTTTTTTCTGCGCAAACCAATTTGGATATATGCAAACCAAATTCACCGCCGCTCCCACTGCACCTCCCAGCCTCTCTGTCGTTGCCTCTCCTGTCGCCCCTTCCGCCACCTCTCTCGCCGCAACTCACGCCGCATTTCCCGGCCTCACTATCACTGCCTCTCCCGTCGCCGGTAGGTTGTGAGGCTTCTGATAAGCGGTTTGACGTACAACAGCCATACGATTTTGAAGGTGCGCACGTTGGTTCTTTGTTTTCGTTGCCTCTCCCATCACGGGCAGCTGTTTTTTCGTTGATTTTGAAGGTGCGCTGCCGCTTCTCTTCATTTTTGTTTTGATTATGCATCTGGATTCTTTAATACATATTTTCTTCTTTCATCTTCAGCATATTGATAAGCTAGTTTTTCGTTTTGGATTCTGCTTTTGGATTCTACACGTTGACTTTTTCGTTCTTCGTTTTTGATTTTAATTCCGTGTTGTAATTAGATAATGATGCTGGATGGTTGATTTCTAGCATCTTATGTCATTTTGTAGTTTATGAAGAGTATGAAACATAAGTATATTGTTTGCTGTAATAAATGAAGTTGACTCTTGTTGTTCATACTTTCATTTGTCTTACAAAAACTGATGTCAATTTTCTTATTTTTCAAATTTTCATTTTTTTGTTCCTGATTTTAGATATTAGAATCAAGCTCAGAAACTTCTAAAGATTTTCATTATATACAGACATGTTTCATGGTTGACCTCTGAAATTTATATTAATCGGGTTTATGAATTTTATAGGTGTTGTTTGGTAATAAAGTTTTTAAATTTTTACAGGTTTTCATTGAAGTGGATGTGACTGTTACCATGTATTAAATGTCATAAATTTGATGTTTCTATGTTATAAACATGTTATTTTGTCGAACTGTTGCCTTGGACTTCTCATGAAATGATTTTTTTTGTTTAAAACATTTGATTATGTAATTTGTAGTGTTGGTTTGTCGTTAACAATTTTGGTTTGTCGTTAACAATTTGGTTTGCTCAGAGTATTTTTCAAAATATATGGTTTGTCATTAACAATGGTTTGTGTATATCCAAATTTGGTTTGCCTTTAACAATCCCCTTTTTTATGTATAACGAAGAGTGATGGTGCATAGGGAAAACCCTCGTGTCGCCGCGACAGTATTTGGATCACGACGGTGTCGCGGCTCAACGACGCTTCCTCCACGAACACACCCGGAGCACATTAGAAGATCGATACCACCAGTCGGAGTACTGAACCCTTGGGGTGCGAGTGAAGCTGCCCTGCGACACCACCGTGATTCGGGTACTGTCGCGGCGGCACGATATTCCTCTGTGTAGTATCACTCGTACTATTATAAAATTATATTAATTACAATTTAAGATAGTATATATATATATAAGTGTATTTATATATATATTATAAAGTTGTATTTATTATTTAAAAGTTGTTTAGTTTGGTTGGTTAAGGATATTTTATTAATTTTTATAAAGGTTAGGGGATTCAAATCTCTGTAGAAATTTATTTTTTTAAACTATATCAAATGCAATGAACGACTAAGATTGTTTTGATAGTCCTCCTTGTTACGCATATGTAAAAAGAATTTCTTTGTAAATAGTATTGTTAGGAATGAGATCCATCTTTATAAGGATGGATGTGCACATAACCACACCCCGTATGGTCTTCACCAAAAATAGTGGGATCATGGGTTTGACTGCACGCGCTATCACCGTGCCCGACCCCCCCCCCCCCCCCCCGCGCGTCGATCCCATCACGCGTAACTACAGAACCGCCGCGCGCGTCGCCTCGCCGGCGTTGGAAGGCCGACATCATCCCCAGACGCCAGCTGCCCCCTCCTCTCGCTGTCGTCGGTCGTCCCCTCGGTCGTCGGAGCGCGGCCCAGGGAGCGGTCGTGTCGGCCGTCCCTCCTCAACTGTCAGCGTGCGGCCGAAGGAGCGGTTGTGCCGGCCGACGGTGCGCAGTCGAGGGAGCGGCCGCGGCGCCCGCTCCCCCTTGGTCGTCGACCACGACTGAGCCGGCCACTCCCCCTCGGCCGCTGGCGTGCGGCCGAGGGAGCGACCGTGGCGGCCGCTCCTCCTCAGCCGCTGGATCGCATCCAAGGGAGCGGCCAAATCGGCCACCCCTCCTCGGTCGTCGCTGGCGGTCACCCCTCGCCGGCAAGATTGGCGGCAAGTTCATCGGCTGCCCGTGGGAGCCCGTCCCGTCGTCTGATCGTTTGGGGTTGTTCCTCATCGTCCGATTCACGTAGAACCACTCACTAACGGTCAGGCTAGTGTGAGAATTTAATTTATTAATTTAATTATGGTGCAAATAGCCGGATTAATTATCATAATGTGCACCCTTAAATTATAGCAAAAATATTTATGAGGGTGGTTATGGTGTGTGGATAGCCGTGTAACCATCATAACCACCCCTGGAGGCTATAAAAGGAGCTTCAGGCCTCATCATTTCTGACTTTTTTTCTCTGAGTCTTCTCATTCCTAAGGTCGGAGCTCTGCCAAATTTCTCCTATGAGCGGCGTCCGAGCCGCACCCGAGAGGCACTAGAGCCACGAACGAACCGTGTATGAGCCACGTTCAAGCCACCTGACGAAGCTCAATCTCTCGGTTTCCAAGAGACCTCCGCAGCTGCAAATTCAGGTGCTCGACTCCCACGTTCAGAGCCAGCGGGACGCTCAGAGAAGTTCATCGTCGCAAAGTGCAATTTGTAACAAACGCAATGAGCAACGACTTGTCGTCCGCCGTGTGCTTAGTGTTCTCTCACCTCAAAATTGTAACGAGAGGTGGTATGTCGTTCTCGATTCAACGAACAAGTTCTAACAACCAGGAAATAGTGAAATTTGACTGACACAGATCCGATCACGTGGTTTTTTACCCAGTTGAGGGTTTTTCCACGTTAAAACTCTGTGTGTACGATCAATCTATTTCATTGACTGTGTGCGCGCTCGACCGTTCCGAGAGCTAAGGCGTTCCAGATTATTCCGGTCCGGCCGATAAGTCGAGTTAGACCACAACAAGTATCGATGAATGTTTTATAGCGCCATTTTTGTCAAATTATTGATTAAGGTTTTTTCATTCTTATCTTTTGTGATTTATTTTGATGGTTATTCTTAATAAAATTTGTGTGATGAAAATATTCAATGTCAATATAATATGATTTGGAAGGGTGAAAATTCATTAGCCTAGTAGCATGCACAAAACACATAGTTGTACATCTGAATGTGTATGCCTATTTGAATGTAAGAAAGAAAGATATATACATAGACGTGTCTACTAGAGTCTAGAGGTCTGATTGCAGTGTTTTAAAGTAAGCTGTCTGTTTCTCCACCTGTTGCATCAATTTTGCTCTGTGGTTGTGTTTTTATATTTGCATGCTTTTGTGTTGTAGAAAATTGACTGCAACTTTGATTTTATTTCATGTATTCAGTTTATATTTTATTGTTATATGTTTGATGGATCTAGCTAAGTTGAGAGAAACTAATAAAAAAATAAATTTTGAAATATTGTTGGTATCTCATGGCGCTTGGTGCTACTTGGGTAGTCTTAAATTATATTTCCCTGGAACTCGTATGCACAACCCGTATTCGACGAGAATGAGTCTGCAGAGTTAAATGAAATCCTCACCATCTGTTTCTTGGAAATTTCCACTTATCTCATTTAAACTTGTATCAGCAAAGAAGGAAGAAGAAGAAGCAGCAGACCATGAAGAATATTGAAGTCTCATCGTGTCTCTCGTCTACCTCACAAACTCCGACCCGATATAGAAAATGCAGTCAACATACATGCTAGGTTTGTAAGCAACCCCTCAAGAACTTATTATGGTGCTGCAAAACGGGTGCTACGATACTTGTAGGGAACAAAGACCTTTGGAATCCTGTTCAAAAGAGAAGAAAATACCAGTCTGGTCGACTACACTGATTCGGATTGGGCCGGCTGCCTACATGATCGGAAGAGTACAAGCAGGTACGTCTTTTTCCTGAGTTCAAGCCCGGTCCCTTAGAGCGCAAGGAAGCAGCATCCCGTTGCACTCTCCACAACCGAAGCAAAGTTCATGGCTCATCACTATGCGGCCTGCGAAGCTATTAGGTTGCAGAAATTAAAAGGGGACCTAGACAAGAACAAGGAAAACGAAGAACATAAGAGAGTACGACTACAATGCGACAATATGTCTGCTCTGGCTATAGCAAAAAACCTTGTATACCATGCCAGGAACAAACATATTGATATCCGCTTTCACTTCATTAGAGAAACCGTGTAGAAGAACCAGATTCAGCTGGAACACTGCCCTACTGAATTTCAAACTGTCGACATAATGACAGATCTGTTGCATCGAAATCGGCTCATGACACTAAGAATGATGCTTGGAGTAACAAATGATGCTGATTTAGGGAAGATGTGGAGTTAAATGAAATCAACAACATATGTTCCTTGAAAATTTCTGCTTATCTCATTGAAACTTATATCAGCCATCTTTATTTAAGGCTCCGTTTGGGAGGACTTATTTTCGCCGGTCAAGCGGTCACGACCGTATGAACCGGACCTTAATTAAGGCCTGAGCTTTTGGCTGAGAAAACCAAGGAGAATGTCAACTTTTTCAGGACCGGGTAACAGAGCTCTACCTTCTTTAGGACCCGCTGACATAATAAATGAGCAGCTGCTTCTTATCCTCCTCCCTAACTAGGACGGAACTTATGACCTCGACCCTACTCTAAGGTACAAAGCTATGTCCTCCCCTCCTTGGGTCCCTGGAGGAGTGGGGTCTGGGCTAGCTAAATCTTCAAGGCTTGGAAAGCCTCCTTGCACTCTTTCGACCATTCGAACTTTTGATTCCCCGCAGTACTTTGAAGAAGGGTAAACACTTCTCCCCTTCCCGGGAGAGAAACTTGCTCAACCCGGCGATCTTCTCTATCAATCACTGAACTTCCTTAGTGTTTTACAGCAATTCCAACTCCATTATAGCTTTCACCTTGTCAAGGTTGGGCTTTGCCCCTGCTGGGGTGAGGAGATGACCAGAAACTTCCCCCGCTCCTCCCGAAGACACACTTCAAAGGGTTCAACTGCATCTTGAACTTCTGCAGGGTGGCGACCGTTTCCTCCAAGTCCTGTAGATGGGATCTCACATCCTTTCTCTTTACCATGAGATCATCCATGTACACCTCCAGGTCTCTCCCCCTCTGGTCTCTGAGAACCCATACATCATTCGCTGGTACGTCACTCCTGCATTTTTCAGCCGGAATGACATCATCTTGTAGTTGAAACATGCTTCTCTCGTAATGAAGGAGACGTCCTTGACATCTGTGGGTGCATCCTCATCTGGTGATACCTGAAAAAGCATCCAAAAACTCATCACAGAAAAAACCGACGGCTGAGTGAACCAGCGTGTCAATTCGAGGTAGAAGATAACAATCTTTAGGGCATGATTTATTAAAAAGGAAAAAGTCTGCACACATCCTCCACCGCCCATCACCTTTTTGACCATCAACATACTGGAGACCCAGCCAGGATACTGTATCTCTGATACAAAATCTGCCTTAAGAAGCTTCTCCACCTCCTCCCGGATGGGCTCCTCCAGCATGGCGACATCGGTCCACCTCCTCCCAGACATATCTTCAGGTCGAGGTTTAAGCGGTGACACGCCACTTTTGCGTCGATGTGTAGCATGTCAGCTACGCTCCATGCGAAGATGTCGACGTTCCCCCAGATGCAATCCAGTATCCTCTCTTGATCTCCTGGGCTCAGCCCACCACTGACTCGCACCTTCTCTGTCTTTCCAGCCCTGGTGAGAGCCTCCATCTTTATCACATCCTATGCTGCTTCCAGCCCACACCGCTCCTCCCACACACTTCCCGGTCTCTCACCCTGTGCAAGTACCTCATCCTTTGACTTCCTTTCTACCGAAAAACCAAACAATAGTCCGTCTGAAGCCAATACCCTTCTTTCCTCCACCTTCATTGCCTCGAATGCTCTCTTGAAGATCACATTCACGGAGCTCTCATTGTCAACCAGAATCTTGGAGACCGTGTAATTTTTGATCACCGTCTGGATCACCAGGGCGTCGCAGAATGGCTCCACGTAGTTAGACATATCCTTTGATGAGAAGATAATCTTCTCCTCCATGGGTGAAGTTTTGGGAGGTCGAGGTGACGCCCCTCCTGAACATTATCTGGAAGCTCCCCTTGTGGGTGGCTTTGATTCCCCCCATGGATCACCCTGATCCCTCCACGGGAGCCTACTCCAACCCAATCCTCGCACCTATCCTCCTCTCCTCCCGGCTGAACTTCGTCGATCCGCACCAGTGGATGCTGCTACACTGGACCTCTCGCTCCCTTCAACTCCAAAAACTTCGGGCAAGTGGCCGTCGTGTGACCTTTCTCCTGATGGAAGTCACAATATGACAACGCTACCCTGCCTCCTTCTCTTCCTCCCCTTCCATTTTTTTCTCCTACCCATTCCACGGGCGATCACCATCGCTTGCTGTTGCGGTGGGAGGGGCAGCCTCTGACCCTATCTCCATCCCGGTGGGTTGAACCACCCCTGACCCCGCGGTAATTCTCCTTGTCATGAAATCCTCTCTCTTGCTCCTGAGCAGGTCCCTCCTGGGGTCTCCAGACCAGCCGGTTGTTTGTCTCCCGATACCCCCAACACTGCTGCTGCCCATGGATCCCTTGACCCATGAGCTCTTCCATCCTTCTGGCTTCTTGTTGCCTGCTTGCTCTCTGTTCCTTCATCTCATCCTCTGCCAACTTAGTCAGCTTCTTGGCGAACGCCGAGTTTGCCGTCTCTCCCTCTATCTCTTTTGCCGCCCTCTCCATCAATTCTTAGAAGAATAGGGGTGGCTCCCTCTTCAGCTCCATACAAAGAATCCTTTTCGTAAACCCAACATGAAGGCGAGCATCAGGGTATACCTGTAACCTCTTGGACCAAAAGGATCTGCTCTTAGAACCTATCGACATAACTCCCCAACGTCTTCTCCGGTCTTTGCTTGATCGTGAACAAGAACTCTGTTCCCTTCTTCCTCTTCTTTGATGTCGAGAACCTCAATAGAAACCCACAACGTATGTCCTCAAAGCAGTAGATTGAGCTTGTGGGAAGTTGGTGGAACCAATCACTTGTCTTCTCCTTTAGGGTGATTGCGAAAAATCGGCACTTGACAGCGCCCGACATTTGCCAGATTGAAACGACATTCTCAAACCACTAGACATGCTTCCTCAGATCATCTTTGCCAGTGTAGTAAGACATCTCTGGTTCCTTGAACACCTCTGGAACTGGGGCTGAGATGATCAACTCGCTAAAAGTGCTCCTACCCCTACCGAGCGAGTTGACCCATCTCGCACGACTAGTATATATACTGATCATGTCAGCACTCGCCTAACCGAGGAATAGCTCTCGCTCGGCGAGATCCCTCTCGCCGCTCTCCACTGGCACTTTCTTCTCGGGTCGCTGACCCGGGGGCATTCTCACCTAAAGATGGGGTCGCGACCACCAGGACAGAAGGTGTCGCCCACTCGCTTCTCACGTTGAATGCTAGATGTATGGTCTGCATAACCTCCCTTTTGAATTCTTCCAGCATTCCCACTATGACGCCACTCGCCGAAGGCGGCGAGTTGCCCGAGCTGGCTCCTTCTCCATCTTCAGCCATGAAGCCTAGCTTAAGATTTCTTGTGCCGACTATGCACTCGCCTCCTTCACGGCCACCCCCTTGCACCCCTGATCCTCTTCCGGAAGGTCCCTCTGGACCTGCTTGCCCCCGGACACCAGTGACTTTTTTAGCTGCTTGCCTGACAGTGTGGGGCGAGGAGAGTCAGAGTCGGCGGGGCTTTTCGCTTTCGTGCTGCTGGAGGGAGCGGACGTCATCGGCTCTCTCCTGCACGCCGATGCGGTTGACCTCTCCCAGGAGAGTGGGTCGGCGTCTAAACCGGCATTCGGGAATGGCGGATGCTTCGGATTAATCTCTCCCCTGTAGAGAGTTACTCATCGTTACAAAAAAAATTCATCATAAGCGAGATCGGAGCGAAGCGAGAGGGGAACATACCTTTACCCGGGAGAAATGGAGGGAGAGAGCAGGTCGAAGCCCTTTCTCAGGAAGGCGACCTCAAAGTCTTTGTAGAGGAAGAATTGGTGGAGGCTGGCATCTTCGCCCGACACGGTAGGCCCTAGTAGGTCTCCTCGCTCCGCTGAATGAGCGAGTAGGGAATATCTCTGAGGTCTCCTTAAATTAAGACAAACTTTGTAACCCAATGGTGGTTTTTGTTGGCGGTCTTGCGCACCTTGAACTGCGAGCCGACGAAGAAGGTGACACCATCATTGTGGCCCGATAGATGAAGAGCTTCCGGAATACGGTGAGATTGAACTAAATCTGTTCCTACGGCGGAAGCTCGTGAAGGCCACCGACATGACGATCACATTATGGTTGAGCTACGCGGACACGACCCCGAATAATTACTTCAGGACTTAGCGAACCTCTGCCCAAAGAGGGAGTCGCAACCCTACCTCGAAATCTGAGGTGGGGGAAAACGACTTCGTTTGCAAGGAACGTGTTTATTCTCCTCGCCCCTTTTCTGTCGGCGAGTGAAAAACCTAGGAGTCCACGTAGGCGGCCACGAAGGCGAGGTGATCAACCTCTATCAGGTTACCATCGAAGAAGGGGTACTCGACGAACTACCTCGCACATTTTGACCTTATGTCCGCATCAACTCTCGTCATAACCATCTTTCTGAAGCATAAGGAGCGGGTGCTAAAAGCGAGTGGTTAGAGGTCATGGGCGTTGCATGGATAATAAATGTGATAGGGAAGAGTAGGTGAGGGGTCATATTTATAAAAGAAGTACGTGATGGGTTCAGGGCGATGCAGGTCCTTCACTCATGACCACTAACCAACTCGTTGCCGACCCTCCTAAACCTATCCTACCATTGAACAAACCGAGCAAGAATTTATATCACAAAATATTAACCCGATGATTCAAAGATCCGGCACCCGCACGATTCAAACACGCCAATTATTACATCAATTACTGCATAAATAATTACATAAGCTAGTTTGGGGAATGTTCCCAAGCACATAAAGAAAAGAGAATTAACAGAAGCAAGGGCCGGCCCGTGAGGGACTGAAGGGAGATCACCAGTATGCTCAGAAACGGGTGCCATTTCTACCTTCCCCGGCCTCGCGTCCCTATCCCCGGTGGTCGGCAAAAATTTTTGAACTCGCGGTCTGTCTCGAGGTCTCGGTGCACGGGCGCATGTTCTCCTCAATGCGGTCGATGAGAGGCTTGGGGGAGGTCATCTCGCTCCCGTTCCTTGCCTCAGCTCGTTGGTCAGCGTCGCGTAACCCAATTTGAGCTCGTGCAGTCGACGCTCGCCGACGACCTCCTCCTCCTGAAGTTCTTGCAGCATGAACCCATACTTCCTGAGGACCTTTGCCATCCGCCCCTTCATTTCGGCGGGGTTTCTTGGGTCGCCTAGGAAATCTTCGAGCAAGTTGGGGGAAAGGGGTTGGCGGGAAGAACTCGCTCGGAGGTATCTTCGGCCTCGGAGCTCGCGGGAAGACTCAAGGCTGTTGAAATGTTGGAAGGCAAACCGAACATGGTAGGAGAGCGAGTGTTACAACTTACCATGTGAGGAGGAGGCCCACGAGTGGTGGTGCTGGCAGGATGAGCTTGGTTGCCTTTGGAAGGGTTGGCCGTGAGAGGATGCGAGTGCCTTTCCACGACCGGTCGGAAGAAGCCAGAAGCAGGGAGCATAACAGAGGGTGGAATCAGGACGTCTGAGTTGTCTACCACGGGAGCAGAGTTAAGGGCGAGATCGAGTACATGCTCGCATACTGGTGACCTCAGCGACGGCGAGCCCAGGCCGATAGTTACGCGACCACGGGGAATGCGGCCACACGACCGTGAGGGGAGCGGTCGCGCGTCCGTGAGGGAAGCGGTCACGTAGGGGCGCGGCCCTGCGGGCCGCACGGGCTGGTCGGGCATGGCCGTTCAAGCTGGTCGCCTATGGGCCGCACGCGTAGGCCTCACGGGGTGCGACCGCACACTCCCGTGCGTAGGCCGAGCGCGCCTGCGCGGCCCTGCCGTCCGCGTGCGCGGGCTTGGCTTCTTCTTTGGCGGTTTCTGGGGCTTGCGACTTTGATGCGCGTAATTGGTTCGGTCGGGCTCACGGGTACTCAGTCTGAGTCGTGATCGTTAGACTTAGAAATTTCAGGGGAAATCTCATCAAATGTCCCCAAATTTTCGCAAGCCAAGATCCGCGAAGCGATGAGCGCGAAAATTTCCCGCTTCTTCTGGCACACATCAATTGTTAGGAAATTATATGATATTTGTTGAACATTTTGGCTCCGTTTGGGGGGACTTATTTTCACCGGTCAAGCGGTTACGACCGCATGTACCGGACCTTAATTAAGGTCCGGTATATGCGGTCGTAATCGCTTGACCGGTAAAAATAAGTCCCCCCAAACGGAGCCTTTATTCGCAGTCCGTTTTGATACGTGAAAATTTAGCATTTCACGGATATATGATATTTGTTGAACATTTTCATTTCGGCAATCAAGAATCAAAACTAGTGCGGACAGAAGATATTTAGACGAATTAATCTACTCGTACAAAAAGTTTTCCCGTGGAGAAAAAAATCCACAATTTTATTGAGTAATTATATGGCCAGCCCAAAATAGGCTAATGACAAATCAATCAATCTAAAAACTAGGTATTTTTGTCTCCTCTCATATTCACTACTGACAGCCCTGTTTTTGTCGCCATGGATAAACCTAGCCCGCCGCACCTTCTAGCGATCGGTCCGCCGAACTTCGTCTCCTCCCATTTCTTCCTCCCCCACGGTGCCGTCCATCTCTTCCTGTGATTGGTCTCCGACGCCCAACCCTCCATGACGGAAGCCCCCCACCGCACCATCGTTTTGGTTAGTCGCATTGTGTTTTTTTTTCTCTAATTTCCAGTAACTTTTAGAAATATGTCTTGTACATATATTTTTAGGCAAAGTGTTCAACACGAAAGTTGTAAATCTACAACTTTCGTGTTCAACACTTTTTCAAAAAATGCATGTATAAGTCGTATTTGTAAAAGACGCGAATATGAGTGTATTTCCAAAGTACACCTTGTACATGCATTTTTAGAAAAAGTGTTCAACACGAAAGTTGCAGATATCGTCGAGATTTACAACTTTCGTGTTGAACACTTTTCCTAAAAATGTATGTACAAGATGTATTTCCAAAAAAATACGAAAAATTAAGAAAAACGTAGCGCGACTAGCAAAAACTGTAATGCTAATAACAATCACCTAAAATTTTGATCTCTTTAATATTTTTGATCTGGCGTTATCTTTGAGCTGTCATTAGTTAAATCCGTGGTCATGACCGTGCGGGGTCCTGCCCCAAACAAGGCCTAAAAGCCGGCCCGCTCAAAATCTGTCCGCGTTATTCTCGGTCCAAGATAACGTGAAAAGAAAGGCGGCCACCGCCTTTTGTTTCAAGTGTGATAAACGCGGCTGGAGAAAGCAGAAGATAAACGCGGCTGGAGAAAGCAAAAGTGTGATAAACGCGGCTGGAGAAAGCAAACACATTGTGAAGGAGAAGGGCGAGAGAAGTCGGCGAACTGATCGGAAAATGGCCGGAAGAGAGATCCTGCATAAAATTAAGGTGAGATCTCGTCTCTTTCAAATTTCACTTCGCAGATCTCTCACTTAGTTTACTGTAATTCTAGACCTACAGAACGTATTTTCCCCGGTTGGCAAATTGCTTAGTTCATAAACGTGGTTCCATCACAGAGTTGGAATCGTTGCTCGCCGTTGAGTTTGATGACAACATGAATCAATAATCTTGCCCCATTGGATAAGTTTCACTTGATTTGGCGGATATCTAAGGGAGGTTTATGGGGGGGGGGGGGGGGGGGTTTGCTCGAGTAGGGACCTGTTGATTATAGCTCCTGAACAGCCCCTTAACATTGTACGATGGACTGGCTTGTGCTTACAAAGAAGCCAAAATAACTAATAGGTAACTCAGAGATCTTAAAGAACAAAGAGATTTTAGATGGTCAGGAGATAAGACTTTTCTATATCTACCACAGAAAAGTTTCTACTATATATATTTTCGATTATAAAGCTTATTTCATATGAAGTTAGGACTATCATGCAAAAAAAGAATTTTTTGGTGTCAAATATCTCATACAATGTATTTCTAGAATATTAGCTGAAATTTGAAACTTTTTTGATATGCTGAACTAGTCAAGAGATCAGTAGCAATTGCATTAACAATGAGGATCAAACTCCATTAGATTTCAATAAGATTTTGGTAGGTTCGTATTCATTACTCGGTTGTTGCCGGTAAGTAATCATGTCTGCGGATTCAAGTTTGGTGATCATGATTATTATATAAAGCTATTTGAGAACAATTGTTTTCAAAGTGTAAATTCTGATAATCTAAAGTGGATTAATGATTAGGATTGATAACAATAGTTTGTGGCGGTTGCTATGAAAATGATGAGGATCTAATTCGAGAGATGGAGATAATCTATTGAATGATTAACTATATTATCTTACCTTTTGAAGACTGATTTGCATATTCTTGAGAGCTACTTGGATATACAGGGATGTTGTTCCTTTTTATCTAGTTTAAATCACATTTATTGTTCCATAAAGGCGCGACTAAGATTGGTTCATATTGATTTTGTTGGATCCCGATTTGTTCGTGTAGCATGTAGTACAAAGCATTATTAGAGAAAAAATTAAACACTGTAGTAGATGGTGAGTATAAAATGAATTAAATTAATGAGTAGTCGTATGATCGTTAGGGAAATAACAGTGCATAGAATAGATACCCAAAAAATGGATGAAACAATAATTGATATAAATAAATATTCGATGTTTTGGAGTTATCTTGTTGTTTTACTACAAGAGCTTTCTTACTCGTCTGTAGCTGTTGATGTGTGCTGATTGAATCTCCGATTTATGTTGATTGAAATATGGTGTCACTATTTCATCGACTATTGTTTATCCTGCATGTGTAAAACTCCATATTCGCTGAGTCAGACCAGGAGGACCAACGGTCACAATTAGGCTAGCCAGGAGTAGTTCCCGCCCTAAAGAAGTTCTCGCCCAAGTAGTAGGCGGGAACGCTTGCGCTTGCGCCAAGCTCCTGTCTTGAAGGAGTTCTCGCCTATAAGCAGGAGAGACCGCTTGCGCCGGGCTCGGACAGAAGACTCTCGGCTCAGAGCTCTCGTCGAGTGGGGCTCAGGGCCTTGGGTAAAATGACTAATTGCCCTCAGGTAAAATTACCCCTATGCCCTCAGGATAAAAACAACGAGATTTGACTATTGACAGATCAACCAAGGGTCTTATTCCAGTAATCTCAGGTCAGCAAAGGCTATAAATAGACCATAAGGGCTCCTTAGAAGGCAAGCTTTCATTAATCTTCCAAATTCCAGTGCTTTCTGAGGAGCTCCTAGCCCAGCTTTTTGCTTTGGAGGAAGAAACTCTCAGAGATCTTTCGGGTGTGAGGTGGGACCTCCCTGCTGAGGCTTTGGGTCAGTCCAGGGACCTTTGAATCTAGTCGAGGTTGAGGCTTGAGAGAAGTAGGTGTTGGCTGCGCCCCTGTTTTGAACTCCCGTTGAGGTCATTTTTTGACTTCAACAGTTCTGGTGCGAATGAGCGTGAAAGACAGCCGATACAAAGAAAGTCTTGAGTTTGTCCCATGGCTGGAGGTGAAGGAGAAGAGGATAGGTTCTGGAGGCTCCCCCCACCCGGGGAGAAGAAGCGACGAAGAAGATGTTGGAGGGACTTCAGGCAGAGAAGTCCTGCAGACCATCAGCTTGGCCTTCTCGGCCCGAAGCGAGTGGGCCACCCCTCAGGTTCCGATAGAGGAGGTCTCGCTCTGGGCGAGAACGCCCCTGGACAGCGCCCGGGGAAGGAGGTCCCGGCGGAGGCTGGCGAGAGAGACGTGTGGCCGCGCGGGAGCTCTTCCCAGGCCAGCGCCCCGGGCAGGAGACTTTGACCGATTTGAGCGAGAAGGGAAGCGGCAGTGGCGGGAACTCTTTCCTGGGCACGGTCTCGCAGATCGGGCCAGCCAGCCGACGGGCCGCTGGGACGTGCCCTCTCGCCAGGCAGGAGGCGAGAGCCTTTTCAGCGAGCTCATCCATCTCAGCTCCGGTACCGGAGGGGTTCCGGGAGCCTGACATGTCCTACTACTCGGGGAAGGATGACCCTGTACAGCACGTGCAGTGGTTTGAAGATGTCGTTTCGATAAGGCAGATGACGGATGTCTTCAAGTGTCGGCTATTTTCCATCACGTTGAAGGAGAAGGCTCGGGACTGGTTCCACCAGTTGCCAGCAAGGTCGATCTACTGTTTTGAAGATCTGCGAAGCAGTTTCCTGTTGAGGTTCTCAACATCGAAGAAGCGGAAGAAGGAGGCGGGGTGTCTGTTTGCGGCGAGGCAGAAGCCGGATGAGACACTGAGTCACTGGTCGACCGGTTTCAGGAAGAGATCCTACTGGTCCAGGAGGTCCCAGGGTACGCATTGATGCTCGCCTTTACCCTGGGGCTGAGGCCAGATTCTTCAGCATGGAGTTGAAAAGAGTGCCCCCTTCCTTTGAGGAGCTCATGGAGAGGGCGGCAAAGAGATAGACTTTGAGAGAGCAAACCCCAGCGTTCGCCAGGAAGTTGGCCAGGCTGGCGGAGGATGATGTGAAGGAACCTGCAACAGAAAGGCAGAAGGAGCCGAGGGAGCAGAGGGAGCAGAGAGAAGAAAGGAGGAGGGAAGAGCCCCGAAGGCAGGGGCAGCAGCAGGGATGGGGGGCCCGGGAGCCGAACACCGTTTGGGTTGGAGGCCCCAGGAGGTCGCCCCCAGGGCCAAGGAGGAGGCTACAGAGAAGGATAACCTACGGAAACCTAGGAGGTTCGACCAACCAGCGTGGAGCCAGAGCCAAGGGGTCGTGTCCCCCCTCCGCAAGAGGCCATGGAGGTAGGCAGAGGAAGAGGAGCGAGGAGAGGATTCGAGGAGCAGGGAGAAGAGGAGGAGGAGAAGGAAGAAGGGGTAGGGTGGCGTTGCTCTTTTGTGACTTCCACCAGGAGGAATGTCACGCGACGGCCACCTGCCCCGAGTTCTTGGAGATGAGAGAAGCAAGAGGAGGCATGATCCCCGGTTAGGATCGTGGAAGTACAACAGAGAGAGATGAAGGACAAATGCGAAGATCGGGTAGACGTGGAACCCGGGAGGAATCAGGGTGATCCACGGAGGAGTGAGGATCGAGGCGACCGCAAGGGGAGCCTTCAAACCATGTACCGAAGGGTGGTCGCCTCTACCTCCCAGGCTCCCCACCGGAAGAAAAGATCACCTTCTCGTCAGCAGACATGCCAGATTACGAAGATTCGTTCTGTGACGCCCTGGTGATCCAGACGGCGGTGGAGAATTTCACAGTCTCAAGGATACTAGTAGACAACGGGAGCTCGTAACGTTATCTTCAAGAAGGCTTTCGATGAGATGAGGATTGAAGGGAAGAGGATCTTGGCTTCGGATGGACCACTGTTCGGGTTCTCTAGAGAGAGGAAGGAAGTGGAAGGGGGAGTGGGGCTGCACGTGAAGTTAGGGGGCGTGTCACGGAACTGCAGGTTCGTGATCGTGGACGCCCCAAGCAGCTATAACGCCATCTTCGGGCGCCCCCTCATCAGCGCCTTTCGCTGCGTCCCCTCATCGTTTCATCAGTGCCTCAAGTTCAACAATGGAGGGGTGCAGGTCAGGGTCAGAGGGGACCCGAAGGTGGCAAGACAGTGCTACGTTACGGCAGTAAACACCATATCATGGATGACAGAGGCGGAGGAGTTGGAGAAGGAGATGGCGACACATGAAGAGGTGTCGGAGAGGAGGAGATGAGCCTAGAGGAGGCAAGAAGGAGACTGAAGAGGTTGTCGGAGAGGAGGGATGAGCCTAGAGGAGGCAAGGAAGAAGACTGAAGAGGTTGTCGGGAGGAGGAGATTGAGGAGGAGCAGAGGGGAAGAGATGTGCAGGAGGTCCGGAGAGACGGAGAGCAGGAGAGCCGGGGGGGGGGGGGCGATGGAGGTAGAAGAGCAAGTGGCAGGAGGAGTGGGGAGAGAGGCCCAGAGGGGCGTGGAGGACGAGCAGCAGCAGGAGGGGCCGAAGAGGCGATGAAGATTGAGGAGGAAGGAAGGGAGGAGTTGGAGTTGGAGGAAGAAGCAAGGGTCGGCTGGGAGCAGTCGCGGGTGGAACCGACCGAGGAAGTGGTGGAGATGGAGGTCTTCACCAGCGCAAGCAGGTACAGAGGGTGCAGGTCAGCGGGGGCTTGAGTCCGAGGCCCGAGAGCGAGTGCGGCCCTGCATTCAAAGCAACATCGACATCTTCACTTGGAGCGCGGCAGACATGCTCGGCATCGACGCGGACGTGACCTGTCACCGCCTGAACCGGACCCCCGCACTCGCCCCATACGCCAAAAGATGAGAGTCATCGCCACCAAGCTGGAGGAGCCCATCCGCGAGAAGTCAGGAAGCTCCTGGAGGCTGGCTTCATTTCAGAGATCCAGTATCCAGGCTGGATCTCCAATGTGGTAATGGTTAAGAAGGGGGTGGTAAATGAAGAATGTGTATCGATTTCTCTTTATTAAATAAATCATGCCCTAAGGATTGCTACCCCCTGCCTCGGATCGACGCGCTGGTTGATTCAGCCGTCGGTTTTTCTATTATGAGCTTTTTGGATGTTTTTTCAGGTTATCATCAGATCCGGATGCACCCTCCCGATGTCAAAGATGTTTCCTTCATCACGAGGGGGGATGCTTCAGTTATAAATGATGCCTTTGGATTGAAGAATGTCGGGGCTACATACCAACGCATGATGGATCGGGTCTTCCGAGATCAAAGGGAAGAAACTTGGAGGTCTATCTTGACGACCTGATGATCAAAAGCAAGTGCGTGGATTCGCACCTGAAAGATCTAGAAGAGACGTTCGCCACCCTGCGGAGATACAAGATGAGCCTGAACCCCTTAAGTGTGTCTTTGGGGCCAGCCGCGGGAAGTTCCTTGGGCCCTCTTGACTCCAGCAGGGGTGGAGCCTAACCCGAAAAAGGTGAAGGCTATCTTGGATTTGGAATCACCTCGCGATGCCAAGGAGGTCCAGCGCTTGACATGCAAGCTGGCCGGGCTGAGCAGGTTCCTCTCCAGGTCAGGAGACAAGTATTCTTCGTTCTTCAAGGTGCTGCGAGGGAATCAAAGGTTTGAGTGGACCGCCGAGTGCGAAGAAGCCTTCCAAGGGCTGAAGAGACAGCTCTCTCAGGCTCCTCTGCTTCAGAGCCCAAAAGAAGGGGAGGACCTGACCTTGTACCTTGGAGTAGGAGTGGAGGCGGTAAGCTCCGTCCTGATAAGGGAAGAAGGAAAGAAGCGCAACTGTCCATCTACTACGTCAGCCGGATATTGAAGAAACAGAGCTCGCTACCCATCCTCGAAAGCTAGCTTACGCTTTGGTCATCTTGCAAGGAAACTCCGGCCATACTTTCAAGCACATTCGATTAGGGTGGTGACGACCATCCTCTTCGCAAGATCTTTGAAGGAGTAGAGCACTCGGGAAGATTGCTAAGTGGTCTATTAAGCTGCGAGTTCGACATCTCTTTTGTCCGAGACTCTCCATCAAGGCGCAAGCGGTGGCGGACTTCTAGCAGATTATGTTGTTGAAGTTGAGGAGGGAGAAACAGCAGCCACAGGAAGCGGGGAAGATGATGGTCGATGGTGCCTCGGGAAAACATTCCCTCGGGGGAGGAGTGGTGTTGATCAGCCCCAGGGAGTCGCGATAGAGCAGACAGTGACTTACCATTTTCTAGTGACCAACAACCAAGCGGAGTATGAGGCCGTGATCGCCGACCTTCGCTTGAGCAAAGGAGCTTGAGATTCAGATGTGGAGGCCTTCACGACTCAATGGTAGTTGCGTCACAGATCCGAGGAGAGTTTGAAGCTCGGGAACCTACTCTCATAAAATACCTCTCCAAGGTAAGGGCTATCATCGGTGGGTTCCGGTCAGTTCTCAATTCAGCATGTCCTAGGGAGGAGAGCACGACCGCCGATCGATTGGCAAAGTTTGGGCCTCGGGGAGGAGGGACCCTTACTGAGCTTTTTCGGCCAGCCATTGAGGAAGGAGAGTTGATGGAGGTAGGTCGGCGATCCTCGTGGGTGGACCCGTTGGTAACCTTCCTGACCACAGACAAAGCTGACAGAGGAGGTTAAGATGCGAAAGAGCGTCAGACGCAAGACAGCTCACTACTTGATGATAGAGAGGGGGGTCTGCATCGTAAGATGTTGTCAGGGCTCCTAGCTAGATGTGTGACCGAATAGATGAGATCCAAAGATCTTGGGAGAGGTGCACTCGGGCGAGTGCGACAGCCATTCTGGAGTAGGATGTTGGAGGCAAGGGTGGTCAGGAGGGGTACTTCTGGCCCACCCTAAGGAAGGATACCGCGGAGTTTGCAAGGAGGTGTTAGAAGTGCCAGCTCTGCGCCCCTTCAGCTCTTGGCAGCTCAAAGGCTCCGAAGTATCACGCACCGTGGCCGTTCGCCATCTGGGGAATGGATTAGTTGGGTCTTTTCCTCCGGCTAGCGGACAGGGAGGTCCTCTTGGTCATGGTCGATTGTTTCTCAAAGTGGCTGGAAGTTAAGGTCTTGGCAAAGGTCACCTCGCAAGTCATAAGGAATTCATCTGGGGGAGATCATATGCAGACACGGGCTGCCTAAGCAATAGTGACAGATAACGGTCCCCAGTTTGCCAGTGAAGAGTTCATCAGCTTCTGCGCCCAACTGGGATAGACCTCAGATTTGCCTCTGTCCACCACCCCGGAGCAACGACCAGGTGGAAGCGGCAAACAAAATTATTGTAAACTACTCAAAAGAAGGTGGAGAACTTAAAGGGAAATTGGGTGGAGCAGCTCCCTCGGTCCTATGGGCCTTGCGAACGACCCCGAACACGGCCATCGGTGAGACCCCCTTCAAGCTTTCTCACGGGTGTGAGGCGGGTCCTACTAGTGGAGTTCGAGGTTCGGTCCCCGCGGGTCACAGCCGCGGGCGAAGGAGATGAGACTTGGAGATTGGAAATGAAGAGGGGCTACACCTCTCGCTAGATATGGTGGAAGAACTGCGGGACGTGACAGCTATCAGGCAAGAAGAGATCAAGCGGCGGATGACCAAGTATTTTGATAAGCATGTTAGGGTCAAGTAGTTTACTGAAGGAGATCTGGTGCTGAGAAAAGTTGACGCAACTGGAAGGTGGCTCCGTGGGCAAGCTCAACCCGAACTGGGAAGGACCGTACATAGTTGAAGTGAAGCCCTTGGAACAGGTTTACTACTCCAGGACGTGGAGGGGAGGGCCTTAAGCACACCTGGAGCGGCGATGACCTGAAACGCTTCTACCCATGAAATGAGAAGGATGTAATTATGTATCCAGAATTAAACTTATATATATTGCATCAGTTGTCTTGATTTTTCTTGCCTTTTGTGAAATTTTTATAGTAAGACGTAATTATGTGTCTGTAATACCCCGAGCTCGGCTCGACCCAGGTTACCCTGCGCAGGCTCTCATCTAGTTGGCAGGTCCGAAGGCTCGCCTGTGGGGGATATGATTGGTTTGAGAACTTCATCGGCACCCCCGAGCTCGGCTCGGCCCCAGGTAGACCGCTCTGCGCAGGCTCTCATCTAGCTGGTAGGTCTGAAGACTCGCCTGTGAGGGATATGTTTGGTTTTGAGAACTTCATCGGCACCCCGAACTCGGCTCGGCCCCAGGTAGACCGGCTGCGCAGGCTCTCATCTAGCTGGCAGGTCCGAAGGCTCGCCTGTGAGGAGATATGTTTGGTTTGAGAACTTCATCGGCACCCCGAGCTCGGCTCGGCCCCAGGTAGACCCGCTGCGCAGGCTCTCATCTAGCTGACAGGTCCGAAGGCTCGCCTGTGGGGGATAGGTTTGGTTTGAGAACTCATCGACACCCCGAGCTCGGCTCGGCCCTAGGTAGACTCGCTGCGCAGGCTCTTATCTAGCTGGCAGGTCCGAAGCTCGCTTGTGGGGGATAGGTTTGGTTTGAGAACTTCATCGACACCCCGAGCTCGGCTCGGCCCTAGTTAGACTCGCTGCGCAGGCTCTTATCTAGCTTGACAGGTCCGAAGGCTCGCCTTTGGGGGATAGGTTGGTTTGAGAACTTCATCGGCACCCCGAGCTCGGCTCGGCCCTAGGTAGACCCGCTGCGCAGGCTCTCATCTAGCTGGCAGGTCCGAAGCCTCGTCTGTGGGGATAGGTTTGTTTTGAGAACTTCATCGGCACCCCGAGCTCGGCTCGGCCCCAGGTAGACCCGCTGCGCAGGCTCTCATCTAGCTGGCAGGTCCGAAGCCTCGCCTGTGGGGATAGGTTTGGTTTGAGAACTTCATCGGCACCCCGAGCTCGGCTCGGCCCCAGGTAGACCCGCTGCGTAGGCTCTCATCTAACTGACAGGTCCGAAGGCTCGCCTGTGGGGGATAAGATCGGTTGCGAACTTCATCGGCACCCCGAGCTCGGCTCGGCCCCAGGTAGACCCGCTGCGCAGACTCTCATCTAGCTGACAGCTCCGAAGGCTCGCTGTGGGGGATAGATTGGTTTGAGAACTTCATCGGCACCCCGAGCTCGGCTCTGCCCCAGGTAGACCCGCTGCGCAGGCTCTCATCTAGTGACAGGTCCGAAGGCTCGCCTGTGGGTATAGGATTGGTTGAGAACTTCATCGGCAACCCGAGCTCGGCTCGGCCCAGGTAGACCGCTACGCAGGCTCTCATCTAGCTGGTAGTTCGAAAACGAAGGCCTGTGGGGGGATAAGATTGGTTTGAGAACTTCATCGGCACCCCGAGTTCGGCTCGGCCCCAGGTAGAACCGCTGCGCAGGCTCTTATCTAGCTGGCAGGTCCGAGGCTCGCATGTGTGGGGATAGGTTTGGTTGAGAGCTTCATCAGCACCTGGGGGAGGGAAGTCTGATCCAAGGAGACGCTCCGACTCGAATGCTCTAAGCAAGGCAAGAAACGCACCCGGAATGCGAAATGAAAGAGGTAAGACCCCTTCAGGCAGGAGAGGTCTCGGCTAGAGAAGATCTCGGCAGGGAAGTCCCCGTCAAGGAGATCTCGCCGAAGGAAGCTCTCGGCGAGAAGGTTCCTGACAGTATCCTTGGACGTGGGAAGCGTTAGGCGAAAAGCGTTAGGCGAAAGGCTTTCGAGCAGTTCGCGCAAGTTAAAGGGAGACGACCTCGCTTAAAGGCCTACGAGCCATGTTCCCGGCAGAACGCGGAAACGAAGCGTCTAAGCCCGGGGCTCTTTCGACAGGTTCCCGCCTATCCATCACTAAGGGAGACTACCCTAGGGGGCCAAGGGCCTCGACGAAAGCACGCTTGAGAAAACACTCGGCCACAGCAATTGTATCAACGCATTTGCATTAAAAAGAAAATGACATGAAACACAAAATATTTACAATGTATTTTATATATAGTTACAAGTCTCGAGCGTTCTCGCTCAGTACAACCAAAGAAAAAGAAAAAGAAGAGGGGGCCCCTCAGGGAGACGCGCTGTATCCCTCAGAGCTCTCGCTTGACCTCGCCGGAGCTCTCGCCGGAGCTCCCGCCTGAGCTCTCCCCGGATGTTTCGCCACCCGCGACAGGGGGATTTCGGGACATCCGAGGGCGGGGGAATCAGGGCGCCTGGGGGCTTCGGGACAGGCTCAAAGAGCCAGGGGACGAGCTGTTGAGCGGTAATGGTCTTGCCCTCCCTCCAAGCAACGATATCCCCAGCGTCTTCAGGGTCAGCTTGACCGTAGCTTGCGCGTTGGCCTGAAGGAGCTTGTCGAGGTCGTAGACGGAATAGTATTGGCTTTTCAACCTTTCATCCAGTGGAGGGGGCGCATTTGCCTCCAGGCGCAGGATCTGGTCCCTCAGCAGGACGTTCTCGTATCGAGCCTGGGCCAGCTCCGCGAGAGGTTTAGCATGCAAAAGAAGTTGAAGTCTGCAGTGGCGAGAGCGAGTGTCGCGAAAGGTCTCGCTTACCTCTTCCGCCCGGCGCGAGGACAACAGTTGCGTGGCGTCTGCCAGCTCCTTCTTCAAGGCAGCCACCTGAGCCACCACCTCCTCCCTGGTCTTGAACATATCCTGGAAGTTGCGGTTGATGGTGATGCTCCGGCGAGCACACATATGCGCTCCATCCCGCGCATCAGAGCTCGGGTGGAGTCATAGGCCAGAAGCCTGGTCGTCATCTTGTCATAGATGCCGACGTTCTCCCGGCTGTAGAGGTCGTAGCCCAAGGAGAAGGCCTCGCTGGTGACCTCGTCTCGCTCCGCCCAGCTGGGTAGCAGAGACGAGATTGAGACCCTGTTGGTGTCAGGGTCCACTGAAGCAGCGGCTTGTTCTCCGCATCCAAGCACTTCGTGCCGAGACCAAAATTGCGGTGACCCCGCGGCACCTCTCCGGCGGAGTTGAGCGGAGGTCTCGACGGCATCTCCCTCGCCATCTACTCCACCGGGGTCGGGGGGTTCTCGGCAGGTGCCTCGGCGCCACCCCTGGTCACCGCGATCTTGCTGGCGGCCTGCAAAGCTCCTCGAAGGAGCGGCCTGCAGCGAGAGGTTGGGAGGGCGGCACCGCAGCGGCTTTACCCTTTCGGCAGCAGTTATCTTAGGCCTCTTGAGCGGTGGGGGCAGAGGGGAGCCGAGCTTTCGCTTCCCGGCGCCAGTCGAAGGAAGCGGAGCGGCTCATCCCGGCAAGCTTGCGCCGCGGCCTTTGCGAGAGCCAGCGGATCTCTCACAGATCAGCTCTCGGCAGCATGAGCCTCGTCGAAAGGTTGGTGCAGGGGGATCTCGCGCTCTCCTACGGAAGCGACAACACACTCAGTTCTAATCTTAAAAGAAGGGGAAGAATAGCAAGACAAGGCGAGACCGTATCTTCGCCCGGAGGTACGGGGAGGAAAAATCGACGTCCCGCCGAAGGAATTGGACGTCGAAATCCTTGGTTCCGAAGAACTCAAGGAGGGGCGCTCTCGCGCGAGCCCAAGGAGGGCGCTTGTAAGCAGCATCCTCGTATTGAATGGGCGCGAGAGGCACGTTCCCGAAATCACCGGAAACAAAGATGAACCTCTCGCCCAGTGGTGATGCTTGTTGGCGAGACCGGTGGTCTTGAGCAGCTGCCCTGAAAAGAAGACCACCCCTCCCTTGGCGTGGAAGGTGAACAGCTTTCGGAAGATTGGGAGGCTGAACTCAATCCTCTCGGATCACATATAACAGATGAAGGCCACCAGAATCGTGACCGAGTTTGGATTCAGTTGCGCGGGAACCACTCCATAGTACCGGAGGGCCTGACGCATCTCGGGCCAGAGGGGGAGGCGGAAGCCCACCTCAATGTGCTCAAGGGGGACGACGAGCTCTCCTCCCCCGCACTGTTTACCTTGTCATGGTTGCCGGGATTTCGCGCGGTGAAGCCGGCGTGAACGTAACGAGTCTGGGTCAGTTGGAACTCCTCCAGGGTCAGGCTGCAGGAGGGGAACAGATGCTTCTGGAAGGCTTCCACGTAATTTGAACGTCCCTCACTTCCGCCCGGCATCGTGTTTGAGAGGTTGTAGGCGAGGTCTTCAGAAGAGAGCGAGAACAGCGAGAACAGCGAGAATGAGAGGAGGAAGCGAAAGCGAGCGGGAGCTTTCGGCAAACCGCGAGAGCGACAAGAGAAAGACAGGATTCAGATCGGAGAAATAAATATGGTAGGTGAACTTCTCTATTTATAGAAGACCATGATCATCATGACTGTTTCCAAAAAGGTGGTGGGGGTACAGCTGTCACGCCCTAAGTCGCCGGCTCCTCGATTTCCTGCCCAAAATTGACAGTGACTGACTGACAGATGTGATTAGCGCAAGCATTACGAGATAACACGCGAGAGCTGAATAAAAAGTAATAATAGCAAGTAAAACAAGCGGAGACAGGATCACTCTCGCCCGCGAGAGCTGAATAGAAAATAATAATAGCAATGTTATCACTCTCGCCAAGCGAGAGCTGAATAAAAGGTAACAACAATAATAACAGAGTTATGAGGTACAGACTGATGAAAATAAATGGGTACATTGGAAAGGGGAAGGCCGGGGGGAAGGAAGGGCGAGATCTCGCGAATCAGTAAGGTTCCCACCGCTATCGTCCTCGCTCCCGCTGCCTGGTACTCGGTGGCGCCTGCGGGTTGAAGTAGGACCACAAGACGGTGCATCCTAGGTTGATCCGCGAGACAGTCTCGGATCCGCGCGATGCACCTTTCGGGAGAGGACACTGCGGTAGGCCCACATGACCGATCCGTCTCGCCGATGAAGTAGTCTCGCTCCAGAGCCTCCAGCCTCTTCTCCACCGACTGGCGGAACTCTCTCGCCGCGGAGTCATGGGCCCGCTCCCGCCATATAAGCTTCGACAAAACGGCGGCAACTTTCTTCCCCGCCTTCTAGCGCTCCCAGCACTGGTTAAGATTTCCTCCATCTCGTCAGATGAAGGGAAGGGGGAGCTCTCGCCGTCCTCCCCCTCTCTTTCTTTGTCTTCTTCATCTTCTTCATCCTCTGCGTCGGCTCCCCGCCGCGAGCCCAGATCCCATGACAAAATAATTCCACGGTCATGGCGAGAGCTAAGCGACATTGTGATAAACATACCGCATACCTGCAGTATGGCGAGAACCACCGGCCGACGGCAGGCGAGAAGGTCCAGCCCCCCCCTCAGTTCCAAAGAGTAGGTGGATCGGCTTCCCTTTTCCCGGGGGGAAGATTTTGCGAGTGGTGATCCCGGCTTGGCCGAAGCGGGGGGGGGGGAGGTATCCTCTCCCGCGGGATGACTGGCATCCTGTGGAGCTGCTGAAGATTCGGCAGTCATTCTCCCGCCGGTAGGGAGGAATCACCGCGGGGGCAGGCCGATTAGCGACCCTTACTTCGTTCTCCCGGGTAGCGAGACCCGGCTGTGGCGGGAGCTGATGCTGCGGAAGATAATTCAGCATTCTGAGATTTGAGTTAAGAGCGAGAGTGAAAAAGATACCTGTAGTTCTCAAGGAGTCAGGCAGAGGAGCGACCTCCGAGACCCGCGGTTGGTCCTCAGGAGGACGAGATGATGAGTCCAAGGGTTCTCGCGGGGACCTGATGTCGTCGGGGACCGTTTCCTGCGAGAAGTATCGCGTCAGCTACAAGTCCTCCCGCATAAGCAACTGGTGGTTTCAATGATCTGCGAGTCGGACATACCTTCTGCGGAGAGGGATCATCCGCGCGGCTTGGGGTCGGGGTATGCGGGCTCCTGTTCTCGTGAGGCAGGTCTCACTGGACCACCTTCGCTTTCTTCTTTTTCTTCTTTGGTTGAGAAGGCTCAGCGGCTGACGACTTTCTCACCAGCCAGGGAGCAACCAAGGCGCAGTTAGCCTTGGCTCGCGCCTGTGCCGCATCGATGCGGTCTTGAAGATCCTGCGGAAGCGGTTTGTCGGCGGCGCTAGAGATGCATGCGAGAGGAGGCGAGACTTAGGCGAAGAATGACGATTCGAGGGCAGAATTATGGCCGTCTATCAGCACATATATATAGCCACGGTACGGTCCACCAAAAGATTCCCTGACGTTGAAACCCGTGCTCAGCGAATATTTGCCGGTTGGATGTGTCTTTTCGAACGCAGAGCTAGCTCAAAAAGAGCGGGGATTGTGTACAACCCCATATTCGCTGAGTTAGAGCAGGAGGCACCAACAGTCACAATTAGGCTAGCTAGAGGAGTTCCCGCCCTAAAGAAGTTCTCGCCCAAGTAGGCGGAACGCTTGCGCTTGCGCCAAGCTCCTGTCTTGAAGGAGTTCTCGCCTATAAGCAGGCGAGACCGCTTGCGCCGGCTCCAGACAGAAGGCTCTCGGCTCAGAGCTCTCGCCGAGTGGGGCCCAGGGCCTTGGGTAAAATGACCTAATTGCCCTCAGGTAAATTTACCCCTATGCCCTCAGGATAAACAGCGGATTTGGCTATTGACAGATCAACCAAGGGTATTTCATTAATCTCAGGTCAGCAAAGGCTATAAATAGACCCATAAGGGCTCCTTAGAAGCAAGCTTTCATAATCTTCCAACTTCCAGTGCTTTCTGAGGAGCTCCTAGATCAGCTTTTGGCTTTGGAGGGGAAGCTCTCAGAGATCTTCCGGGTGTGAGGTGGGACCTCCCTGCTGAGGCTTTGGGTCAGTCCAGGGACCTTTGAATCTAGTCGAGGGTTGAGCTTGAGAGAAGTAGGTGTTGGTTGCGCCTGTTTTGAACTCCCGTTGAGGTCATTTTTGGCTTCAACAGCATGAATGATCATCAAATGAATATAATAAGATATGCAGGCGGCTCTGATGTAGCCGCTGTGTCACCCGGACCAAGTAAATTTATATTAGTTATCATTGAGGTTGGGTTGTTGTAGGTTATACTGCGGCCTATTGCCTATATACTCCACATCAGTCTGGGTACAATTAGCATAGATTGCCTTGTAGAACATCCAACACTGTATTTATCCCGTAAAGGTGCAATGTGCATTAATGTATATGTAATGGCGTGAGGCATATTGTATCGAGTTCGGGTTGCTCAGAGGATACTTTGAAGCCATCCACGATCGTTCATATTTAAATTAGGCTCGAGCTTACAACATCGATAAATTTAATCTAAAAGAGAGGGGAACCATCAATTGTCACCACAATAATTATTAAGAATAGAGGAAGAGAAGAAGTCATATCTTTTAATTGCCCTGAAGTTCCTATCTCATCATATATTAAGCATGAGAAATAAACAACCATAGTGGAATGGAAACAAAGAAAGTTAAATGGCTCATTGATCCAAGATGAGTAATATCACCCATTGATCTCATTATCCACTATGATGCAAAAATCAAGGTTTAGAAGAACAAACAACTAATCGAATTAATAGCGGGATGGACTAAGCAAATCATAACTACTCTCTTTGTGAAGTGAAACAAGCACCATCTCATCCATCAATGATTCTTCTCAAACCAAACCAATCGAGAAATTTCTCTTTCAAGAATATCTTAAGACAATAAGGCCAGACAACAAGAGTAGAAAACCGTTATATTTATATTGAATAAAAAATCAGGTATGAAGACTAGAGAATATCTTACTTAGAACGAGTAAAACCTATTAGAACTTACCAGAGAAGGCCTAGAGAGGGAGCTTAGGGTTACTAAAATGGGGAAGCAAAAACTTGACGAAATGTAAAATATCTTGATGAACCCCAAACTCTTCTTCTTCTTCATCCCAGAGAGTTTAAAAGATTGAGACAACGAACTACTTGAAAGGACCCTAGATCTCCCCATTCTATACCCATTAGAGAAGACGATAAGGAGATGTGAGAGAGACTCAGGCCTTGACAGAGGGGAAATGACTCGATCGCCAATTGAAGATCGAGGCAATGCTTACCCCAAATCGATCCAATGAGAAGGAGAAGAAGGGAGAAGAAGAATGAGCCTCTCAAATGCCAACCTGAGAATTATTTTATCTCGGTTGACCGTGTATCCGAGAAGGGAAAGAAGGCAATGAGGAGAAGAAAGGAACGGAGTATCCGCAGAGGAGGTCGAGATCTTCAAATTACAAGATCTGAATCCAGTATTCACATCATGTTTTCCATTTTGACATATATAAAATAATAATAATAATAATAATTGAAATTAGTTGTTAGAATCTATGAGATTCTGGATCTCAGGGGAAGTAATGAAGTCACGTGGTCTCGACTAAGCACAACATATAAAGTGTTAAGTTTAGCATGATAATCTCCTCCAAACGAACACAAATTAGTGTAATAAATGAGCGGGGCCATTTTGGGGTATACACGGTCCTCACAAAACTAAAAATCAATCCATATATGTTCAGTTTCAACTTTCCGAAACTGGAATCGACCCATGTACCTGATGTCTAAAATCAAACATGAACTTGATAGGTGGAGTTGGTAGCAAAGGAGTTGCGTTATTGTTGATATGGATGTTATGATGCGGGATAGCAGGTGTGAAGTCTTCACGAGTAGAAAGGTTGACCTTGAGGAAGGTGACATAAACGGATGTGATCGTTTCCGATCAATGGGAGAGTAACACACATATCCATTTGTGTGCGAGAGTACAACTAAACATATATTTGGTAGTGCATGAGGCCGATTTGTCTATCGCAGGGCCAAGATTTTGGACAAAGCAAAAACTTTTGAAGATATGAGGAGTAAAGGAAAGAGGAGTGTTAAAGGAAAACGGATGGAGAATGGCGTTGCAAAGTTAAGATTGGGTGAGGACATGCGATTACTTAAATAACATACGGTGGAGACTGCAAAATGTCATAGATTTTGGGGACCTGTTTTTGAAACATAAGGGAGCGTGGAACCTTGAGGATGTCACAGTTCTTCCGTTTGACCACACCATTTTGTTGTGGTGTATATGCACATGATCTTTGGTAGATAATGCCCACCGCATTATAAGTTTCCTAGAATGCATGACTAGTATATTCACGGACATTATTGGTTCAAAGTATTTTAATTGAGCTCAAAAATTGAGTACGAGTCTCAATGATGAAGGTTCGAAAGTCATATAGTAATTCAGAGCGGCTGCGCGACAGATACAATCATTTAATACGAGAATGATCATCAATAAATGTAAAAAAGTAACGATATTCTGATAAAACTAACAATTTTATAAGGACCCCAAATATCTGAATGAATTAAATCAAATGAAGCAGAGCTCCTAGTACAATGAGGAGAGAATGTATATCGATGTTGTTTCTTGTAGATACATGTTCACATGTTAATTTATAAATAAAAACCAGGAAGAGCTTTTTGCAGGGTAGTAAGAGGATCATGGCCAAGACGCAGGTGCCAATCAACAAAGTGACAGAGGAGAGTTGTGATGGAAAGGTCCAGAGTGTAGAGCCCATTTGACAGTTATCCTCAATTAATGATATTTCACCTCTATCGATCCTGTATCGCAAAGGAAGAAAAGGAAAAAGTGATGAAGTAGTCATGATTGTGAGTAAGACGACTAACAAGAGGAGATTAAATTGTGAGCGGAACATGAAGTGCAAATCAGAGAGAAAGATAGATGAAGTGAGAGACACATCTCCATATCCGCAGACCGGGGTAATTTCTCTATTGGTCACTTTGATAAACTTAGGACAAGCAGGGGTACATGTACTGAGAAGGTTTTTGCAGAGTAATGTGATTTGTAGCTCCAGAGTCCACTATCTAAGAGAGACTATGAGAAAAACATGATATAACTTCGTTGGAGATAAAAGTGAAGAAGCCAGAAGTTCGAGTAGACTGTCCTTGGAAGTGTTGGAGTTTCCTCTTGCAAGGTATCAATGTCAGAGCGGGATATAGGAAGAAAGTCCACCACAGGAGAAGCATAGTGCTGAGAGTTGGAAGCCTGCAGCGGGAACTCATGTTTCTTGTAACAAGCGACATTAATATAATTTGTCCGGTCACAATGAGTACACATACGAGTGCTTTCCGCTTGAAGGGATTGCAACCATCGCGTCCGCCGCCCCAAGATCCATGACGACCTCCCAGGTGCCCAGTAGGTGGAGGTGAGCGTCAATAGAGTGTTTAAGGGTAGGGGAGGGAGTCACAAGACATCAGTGGGTGAAGTCAACTTCAAAATCATGGAGCACACATATGAGAGAGAGGGAATAATGGGGGACGATAAGATGTTCACACAGACACTTTGAAGATGTGGTGATAGTCCTGCTATCATTAGCGTTATGCCGACAACTTCCTTATGAGTTCAATGAGTAGAAATCCATGGTTGGAGGGTAGTGTTAAATCCAAGCCTTGATGAAGACCTTGTACTTTTCCATGAATGATATCACATCACCATCTGAACCAAGTTCGATGACTTGAAGATCTTTAAAGAGATCGAACAAATGTTGAAGGTTGTCTTTTCAGGAATTTAGAGACTTTTCATCCCGTATAGCATTTGCGGTCTCGCGGTGCATAGCCATATGACTCACTTTCTATGTCATTTAAGATCCAGGACCGGGCTTGCCTCATCCAACATCCATTGCTGGATAGGCTCAACAGGTGGGTTGCAAATCAAATCGTGGAGAAAACCATTAGTCTAGAGGACAACAACGCACAATGGACCCACCCTGCTAATTTTTTTTCCTAGTAAGGAGATAGTGGTAATTTTGAGTTCATCACAAACTTTATAGATTGGAAGCGGGGAGAGCGTGACTGGAATGGTGAACGTGGTGGAAGCAAGATCTGGAGGAAGGGGTTGGCATGCTCTGGGTAAGGGCAAGCTCAAACCTCGAAACAAGGAGTCGATGACTTCACATAGGTTGCTGGAAGAAGAGTTCAAGCCGTTGAGCGCTGAACTAATGATCGAAGAGCTCTATATGCTGGCGTCAGCGAGTCTGATCGATGCAGGTGAGAACAACAGGCGAGCACAACTGTAGTAAAGCTACGAGAAAAAAGTCGTAGAGGAAACGAGCGCTGGAAGAAGAGTAGACGTGCTCTAATCGTGTGTGAGCTCAAGCCTTCGAGCACTGGAACTAATGATCGGCGAGCACTGGAACTAATGATCGGCGAGCACTGGATGATGGCTTCGGCGAGTCTAATCAATGCAAGTGAGAAACAATAGGTGAGCACAGTTGTAGTAGAGTTGCGGGAAAGAAGTTGTTGGAGTGACGAGTTAAAAAACGACGGAGATGAGGCGAATTCAGAAACAAGTTCAAAAATGACGAAGATGAGACAAATTCAGACACAAGTTCAAAAACGACGACGAGCTCCTGCGAGTTCACGAGACAAAATCGATCCCAACGAGATAGGAGGCGGCGTGTTCTAATCACTATGCAAGTGTTGGAGAGTCTTGGCAAACATGCAGTGATTGCTATAGAAGTTTGAGGGCCTATAAAAGGCCGAGACAGAGGGGTATCAGTCCAACATCAGATGAGGACAGAAATTGGCGAGCTCCACAGAGGGGGCGGCTGCGAACACCGAAGAAGAAAAGTGGTGCAGCTGAAAAAAGGAACTCAATCGGCAGGGGAAGAAACTCAATCATCGGGAGTTTTGACGTTAGGAATCAAGTTACTCCGGTACCATGTAGAAAAATATAATACAAAGCCGAATAATTTTTTATTACTTCATATATTCAATCATACTACAAGTATTCCTACACATATTTATAGGATGGAGAAGTGAAATCTTAATGCAAACCATGATGTCAAACTAATCTATACATGAGAAAAAGGGTCTTTACACGAGCTTTTACATGGGCTATTCAGTTCTTGTACACTATAAATTTTTAGTTTTTGAGAATAATAATTAATTTGTATTCAAATTTTCACAAACAAAATATCATGACAAACTCTATTCTCTGTTTCTGCAATTCTTCTATTGTGGCGATTAAATTTATTTATTATATCTTATTGTATCTGTGTTGATTGTTAACTGCTATATGGTAATATGGGTATATATCATCACACCTGCTTTACCCTGCACAGTACTATATTTCTTAGCTGGCTGCCACATTATTATTTGAGCCAGTGGAATAAAAAATTCATCTGATTTGAACTTCACAACTTCTTTGTTAACTTAATTTTGTATCCTCAAGCTTTCATCAACCTTCATCATATCAGCTTCATGGGAATAATGGCCCTCTCAACCTCATGCTACGCGTATTTATATTTAACCTCCATTTTATCATTCTCGAAAGCTCTTTTTAAATGTCAACCTTGGAGTGTTTTATCATCGTAGTTTAAATGCTCCGGCTGTTTGTTTTACTCCTCCCAATCATACAATAGATTTCTCCTCCTCGCTTATTTCTAATGATTAATTTTGTTGTGAAATCTTCAATAAAATCAATTGAAAATCAGCTGGCAAGAAAGAGCTTTAACTGTTTGCAAAGTTTCCAAAACTGAATTGTTATTAGTAGAGCTATTCCCACCATTTGTTGACAATATGAAGTTTTTTTATGTAGCCTTGCACCATTCTTCGATATTAAGCCTACATTACGGAACCTTAAAATCGACCTGCAAAAACTGACTTCAAACCACACCAAAACCTAATGCATCAGGTGTGGTATTGTTTTGGGCCAAACCAAGATCCATATCAAAACCAGAAAGTTTGGTTCCTATTCGGTGGATTTGAGGTCGGTTTTTGCTGGTCGATTTTGTGGCTTTTGTATTCTAGGCTTGATGTTCAAAACATTGTAAGGCTATAGAAAAACCTTCCAATGGTGTGAATAGTTCCGATGGTACCATTCGATTTTGGGAACATTGCAAACAATTGAACTCTCTATGCTCAGCTGGTTGCAGTTGGTTTTCTTACAGATTTTCCAACCAAATTAATCATAATAATTGAGGAGTGGTGGGAAATCTATTTCACGGTTGTTGCTAGAGGGTGAGGAAAACGAACAATGAATGCAGTAGAATTCAACAGATGCTGCTCCAAGATTGACATTTCAAAATTGCCTTTGAGAAAGATGAAATGGGTTTTAATATAAATGTACAAAGTGTTGAAATTTGTGAAGTGGAAGTGGTCGACGGGACAGGCCGGGCGGCCTGGGCGGACAGCTTTGGCGGACTGGGCGGACTGTTGTGTGCGGCCTGGTGGAAAGTCTAGTGGAAGGCAGCTGTTCTTCTGAGCGGGTTGCACGGGTGAAGTCTGCGGACTGTGCGGCCTGGTATCTGCGGATAGAGAGGCTTGCGGACTGCTGCATTGCTCAGTGCCCTGGTGCAAGCTTGTGCTGTTAGGCGGTTTGGCTCATGTCCGCGGGGAGCTTGCGGACTGGTGTGTCCGCGGTATGGGCTGTTGCGGACTGAGCTTAGAGCTTGGCTGAGGCCTTGTCGAGCTCTGGTGATACAGCAGGTGCTTTGCTGTGGAGGTCGTTGGCGGACTGTTTTGGAGTCCGGGAGATGGTTGCTGCTGCGCTGGGCAGGAGTGCGAGGAGCTTGCAGACTGCTGGCGGTCTGTGCTACGGTGTTTGGCGGACGGGAGTTTGTGTCCGCCCTGCTCGCACTGACCTTTGATGGTTTTGGACTTGGTCACACTCTGTGCCAAGACCATGGTGTCCACCGTATCCGTCAAGTCCGCTGTTGGCCGGGCGGACTTGCTTTCTGTCTTTGGTCGTGGTCTTGTGGCGGATTGAGGCTTGAGTCTTGCGGACTGCCTCGGGGTTGTGCGGACAACCATTGAAGGGTTTGCTGTCCTGCAGTGGTCAGAGGCTTTGCGGGCTGATGCCTTGTCCGCATAGCTTAGGCGGACTGATGAGGGTTCGCCAACGTTGTCTTGCTCCTGGCGGTTTTCCTTGGTATCCGGCCAAGTCCTTGCGGACTCGGCGGACGGTGTTTTGCTATCGCGCGGGCTGGGGCGGTGTCTCTATCTCTAGGGCGGTGACCACACCACTCACCTCGCCTATAAATAGGACCCCCCTGGCAGGTCTACAGAACCTGAAAAAAACTTGAGTGAACAGTAAGTTGGGTTGGGCAAGGAGCTGCGGTCTCAGTTTGTCTGTCCGCGCGGATTGATTCAGTGCTGACGTTTGCTGTGTGCAGGTCGCGCGGTAGTTTCAAGGAGTCAGGAGTTTGACTTTGACTTCGGTCTAGTACTTGAAGTTGTGCGGTCTCTGCGGATTCAGCAGGAGGTCGCTCTGCGGCTTGTCAACTCTGTTTCAACTTTGCCAGCTTCAATAACCTGTCCGCCGGCTTTAGGCGGGTAGGGTGTTCCTCAGTTCAGCTTCAGCAGGAGACGAATAACGGTGTGTCCGCGCGGCCTCGCGGCTTCGGCGGACTCCGTGGCTGTTCGGCGAATTGCAGCTAAGTTCGGGCGATCTCAGCGGACTCGGCGACCTCGGCGACCTCGGCGGTCTCGGCGGACTCCGGTGCTGTCCGCCCGGCTTGGGTTTTGGTGCTTTCTGTTTACAGCTGTTATACTAGCGAAATCATGTCTCGCTATGTATGCCTCGTGTTTAAAGAAGTGAATGAATAAAAGATCTGCTTGTGCTTCCATTGTTTGTTGGAATTAACCTTTGTTCTTGGTTTTCCGCTGGTTCAACGTGAGAACTGGGTAGTTTCGAAGATATTCATTTGGCGTTTGGGCTACCTTGCTGATCACGTTGAGAAATTTAACATGGTATCAAAGCGAGGTTCAGTTGCGTGAGCGGAAGTCACCAGTGTTGTTGCTCAGGGTTTGAGTGGTGATCAACCTGTGTTGTTGCTCGGAGCTTCTGAAAGGTTGCCAACAGGTGTTGCAATGGAAGGGAGTTTAGCAAGGGGTCTTGGCATTGAACTCTTAACGCCGACTAACTTCAAGAAGTGGAAGTCGTGCATGAAGAGTTATCTTCTTGGCGAGGAGCTGTGGGAAGTCGTCGGTGGTGACGACAGACAGGAAGTTACTGCTGCGTTCGGTACTGCTGAGCAGGTTAGGCTCTGGAGAAGAACAAATGCTAAGGCGAAGTTCATTCTGAAGAGAGCTGTGTCTCCGGAACTGTTTGATCACATCGTTGGATGTGAGTCGGCTGCTGATATTTGGACAACCATTGATGAGTTGTTCAATAGGAAGAATGTGGCGCGGCTTCAGTTCCTGGAGAATGAGTTGGCCAGGGCAACTCAGGGAGACCTTTCCATCTCAAGGTACTTCTTAAAGATGAAGAGCTTGTGTGCTGAGCTGTCGGCACTGGATCCTGATGAGCCTATCTCTGAGGCTAAGATGAAAAGGCACATTATCCGCGGCTTGCGGAAGGAGTATGTGGCCTTTGTGACATCTGTTCAAGGGTGGGCTACTTAGCCGTCTTTGCTGGAACTGGAGAATCTGCTTGCATCGCAGTAGAGCTTGGCAAGACAGATGGCTGGAGTTAATCTGAATCAGGAAGACAGCGAAGCTCTCTTCTCAGGCAAGAAGAAAGGATGGGAAGGGAAGAAGAGAAGAAGGTGCAGGTCGCTGGTGAGGAGACTTCAACTTCATATCAGCCGGAGAGGAGCAATGCTCCTAAGGACTGGAAGAAGAACTGAAGTGCTACCGTGTCATCAGCGAGGGCACTTCAAACGGGACTGCAAGGTCAAACTGCAGACTGGACATGCTGCGGGAAAGGAGGAAGCTTGCTCGAGAAGTGAAGAAGCAGGATAGGGCGGAGCTTTTATGACGGGCACTTGTGTCCGGGCCTTGTCTGCTGAGGACTTCAACAGCGAGTGGATCGTGGACTCCGGTGTGGTCATCACCTCACCGAGACAAGTCGAAGTTCACCTCCATGCAAGCATACTCAGGTAATGAAGCTATTATCACTGCTGATAATACTGTTTATGCAGTAGAGAAGGAGGGGGTCGTGTCTTTGGGTAGTGATCAGGGGCCACTCACGTTAAGGAGTGTGTATCACGTGCCGGGCATGAAGAAGAACCTCTTCTCGGTGACCAATGCGGTGGACGCTGGTTATCACGTTCTGTTTGGGCCAACAGACGTGAGGTTCCTTCGCAACGTATCAGCGGTTAAGGCTGATGTTGCTCATGTTGGAGGAGGGTGAAGAACTTGTTTGTTCTTTCCACCAGTGCTTATGTTGATAGAATGAGGGCCAATGATAGTGCTGCTATCTGGCATGAGAGGCTGGGGCATGTTGGCATGGACAAGCTGAAGGCGATGGTTAGTAGAAGTTTGGTGAGGGGGTTGCCTAAGTTGTCCTCCTTTGTGACGGACATGTTTGCGCGGGTTGTCAATACGGTAAGGCACATCGCCTTCCTTTGATAAATCACAAACAAGTAGCAAGAAACCATTGGAGTGTATTCATGGCGACCTGATGGGACCGACGGTTACTGCCAGCCTTGGTGGAAGCAGATACATGCTTGTCTTGGTTGATGACTACTCAAGGTATACTTGAGTGTACTTCTTAAAGGAGAAGTCGGAAGCCTTCCGTTTGTTTGTGGAGTTCAAGGAGTTGGTAGAAGGCCGGCTTGGCTTGCGGATTAAGAAGCTTAGAACTGATAACGGGGGTGAGTTTGTCTCCTCCGAGTTTTCTAAACTTCTGCAGGAAGCACGGGATCCAACGGGAGCTTACTTGTGCTCACACTCCACAACAAAATGTGGTAGCGGAGCGGAAGATCCGTCATCTGACGGAGACCTGCAAATGCTGGCTTCATGCAAAAGATATCCCAAGGTCCTTTGGGCGGAGGGGATGTCTTGTGCTGCGTATGTTATCAACCGGATGCCACTCAGCCCTATCAACATGAAGACTCCTGTTGAGCTGTTGCTGAAGGAGAAGCCGAGTGTGGGACACCTTAGGGTGTTCTGTTCAACTTGCTACGTGCATGTCCCGGATGCTTCACAGACAAAGCTGGATGCGAAGGCAAGGAAACTTGTCTTTGTTGGCTACGATGAGCGGAAGAAGGGATGGAAATGCATGGACCCTGTGACGAAGAGTTCGTGGTGTCAAGAGACGTTGTCTTTGACGAGCTGACGTCATATGGAGGTGGCTCGGTTGAGCTAACCGGAAGTAGCAAGGTTGATGAAGCACCGGTGGTGGCTGCTGAAGGCTTGAAAGAGGAGCTTACTGTTTCACCAACAGCTCCTGTTGCTTCTAACTCCGAGGCTGAGCCTTCTGGCTCAGGAAGCAGGGGGAGCACTGCTCAATGCTTGCCCCAGGTAGGAGTGGAGCCCGAAGAAGCAACGGAAGCAGTGAGCAAGGAGCCGACCCTTCGGAGATCGAAGAGGGTGGTTAAGCCACCGGCTCGGTACTGTGATGTGAATGCAGTGAGCTTTGTCTCCTGCTTCTTTGCAGGTCCTCTGGATAAGCGAGAGCCTGCAAACTTCAACGAGGCCACTGGAGTGAAGGAGTGGGAGGTGCCATGAAAGAAGAGATTAATGCTCAGAAGAAGAATGAAACCTGGGACCTCTTGTCCAAGGTTGAGGACATTACTCCAGTTACTTGTAAGTGGGTGTATAAGTTGAAGAAGAAGGCTGATGAGAGCATTGATCGGTTCAAACCTCGCCTGGTCGCTAGAGGATTCTCACAGCAGTATGAAGAAGACTATGAGGAGACATTCAGTCCAGTTGCGAAGATGACTTCAGTAAGAGTGGTGATCGCCTTGGCTGCTAGCAAGGGATGGAGGTTGTGACAACTCGATGTGAAAAATGCCTTTCTTTACGGAGAGATTGACAAAGACATTTTCATGGATCAGCCGCTTGTTTTGTCTCGGAAAGCATCCGGACTATGTCTGTAAACTCAGGAAGGCTCTCTATGGGTTGAAGCAAGCTCCTAGAGCGTGGTATGAGAATTGCAGAGTACTTGCAATTCTGTGGATACCTTGCTTCTAACTCGGATTCACTTGTTCGTCAAGAAGAAGGGGAGCTACATGTCTTGGTCCTGCTGTATGTGGATGACATGATCATCACAGGGAACTCGGAGGGGGAAGTAGCGAGGCTCAGGGCAGAGCTTGCTATACGCTTCGAGATGAAAGACTTGGGAGAGTTGCATCACTTTCTCGGTCTTGAAGTGGAGAGGATGGAGTGCGGGGTTCTCATTTGCCAGAAAGGGTATGCAGATCGCTTGTGAAGCGGTTCGGCATGGACGAAGGGAAGAAGTGCTCTACTCCACTGGAACCTGGGCTAAAGCTTCGACGAGATGAGGGAAGGGTTCTTCATGATCCTTAGTGTTCAGGGCTCTTGTTGGGAGTTTGATTTACCTGACGATTACAAGGCCGGACATTGCTTATGCTGTTGCCGAGTAAGTCGGTATATGACTGAACCAAGACAATCTCATCTAGTGGCGGCAAAGAGTATTCTGAAGTATGTCAAGGCTTCTTCTGACATGGGACTCCTCTATAGAAGGGACTCGGAGTTTGCGTTGCTCGGGTACACGGATGCTGACTATGGCGGTGATTCGGATGATCGGAGGTCCACTTCAGGTTATGTGTTCACTTGCGGTTCAGCTAGCATCTCGTGGTGTAGCAAGAAGCAGGACTCGGTGTTGGTTTCAACCACGGAGGCGGAGTATAAGGCTTCGGCCTTGGCTGCTCGAGAAGCCGTTTGGTTGAGGAGGCTTATAGAGGATGTTCATGAAGAAGTGCAAGGCCTACTTTACTCCGGGGTGACAATGAGAGTGCTCTCAAACTGGTTAACAATCCAGTGTGTCACGCCAGGACCAAGCATATAGAGATTGATCACCATTTCATCAGGGAGAAGGTGTTGGAAGGATCTCTGCTGGTCGGGCATGTTCGGAGTGAAGATAATCTTGCTGACATCTTCACGAAGCCACTGTCGAAGGGGCCCTTGAGCGCTTGCGCAACTTGCTGGGCTTGGTCACCACTTCCCACTTCAAGGGGGAGTGTTGAAATTTGTGAAGTGGAAGTGGTCGACGGGACAGGCCGGGCGGCCTGGGCGGACAGCTTTGGCGGACTGGGCGGACTGGGCGGACTGTTGTGTGCGGCCTGGTGGAAAGTCTAGTGGAAGCCAGCTGTTCTTCTGAGCGGGTTGCACGGTGAAGTCTGTGGACTGTGCGGCCTGGTATCTGCGGATAGAGAGGCTTGCGGACTGCTGCATTGCTCAGTGGCCGTGGTGCAAGCTTGTGCTGTTAGGCGGTTTGGCTCATGTCCGCGGGGAGCTTGCGAACTGGTGTGTCCGCGTATGGGCTGTTGCGGACTGAGCTTAGAGCTTGACTGAGGCCTTGTCGAGCTCTGGTGATACAGCAGGTGCTTTGCTGTGGAGGTCGTTGGCGGACTGGTTTTGGTGTCCGGAGGATGGTTGCTGCGCTGGGTAGGAGTGCGAGGAGCTTGCGGACTGCTGACAGTCTGTGCTACGGTGTTTGGCGGACGGGAGTTTGTGTCCGCCATGCTCGCACTGGCCTTTGATGGTTTTGGACTTGTCACACTCTGTGCCAAGACTATGGTGTCCGCCGTATCCGCCAAGTCCGCTGTTGACCGGGCGACTTGCTTTCTGCCTTTGGTCGTGGTCTTGTGGCGGATTGAGGCTTGAGTCTTGCGGACTGCCTCGGGGTTGTGCGGACACCATTGAAGGGTTTGCTGTCCTGCAGTGTCGGAGGCTTTGCGGGCTGATGCCTTGTCCGCATAGCTTAGGCGGACTGATGTGGGTTCGCCAACATTGTCTTGCTCCTGGCGGTTTTCCTTGGTATCCGGCCAAGTCCTTGCGGACTCGGCGGACGGTGTTTTGCTATCGCGCGGGCTGGGGCGGTGTCTCTATCTCTAGGGCGGTGACCACACTCCTCACCTCGCCTATAAATAGGACCCCCTGGCAGGTCTACAGAACCTGAAAAAAACTTGAGTGAACAGTAGTTGGGTTGGGCAAGGAGCTGCGGTCTCAGTTTGTCTGTCCGCGCGGATTGATTCAGTGCTGACGTTTGCTGTGTGCAGGTCGCGCGGGTAGCTTCAAGGAGCAGGAGTTTGGCTTTGACTTCGTCTAATACTTGGAAGTTGTGCGGTCTCTGCGGATTCAGCAGGAGGTCGCTCTGCGGCTTGTCAACTCTGTTTCAACTTTGCCAGCTTCAATAACCTGTCCGCCGGCTTCAGGCGGGTAGGGGGTGTTCCTCAGTTCAGCTTCAGCAGGAGTCGAATAACGGTGTGTCCGCGCGTCCTCGCGGCTTCGGCGGACTCCGTGGCTATTCGGCGAATTGCAGCTAAGTTCGGGCGATCTCAGCGGACTCGGCGACCTCGGCGACCTCGGCGGTCTCGGCGGACTCCGGTGCTGTCCGCCCGGCTTGGGGTTTTGGTGCTTTCTGTTTAAGCTGTTTATACTAGAGAAATCATGTCTCGCTATGTATGTCTCGTGTTGTAAAGAAGTGAATGAATAAAAGATCTGCTTGTGCTTCCTTGTTTGTTGAGATTAACCTTTGTTCCTTGGTTTTCCGCTGGTTCAACGTGAGAACTGGGTAGTTCCGAAGATATTAATTTGACGTTTGGGCTACCTTGCTGACCACATTGAGAAAATTTAACACAAAGTAGGATTTTGAGACTTGAGAGGACTATGTAAAATTTCAAGGAAGCTGAGAAAGAGGTCTTATGACCACTCAAGCACAACTAAAGGCAAGTAGAATTCAACACAACAAAGCACAAAAGTCTTAATTTGAAATTCACAAATCTGATTTACAGAGCGAGACATACCTTGCGAGACATGATTTCGCAAAGTACTTGATGGAAACAGAAAAGTACAAGCAAGAGTAACTGCGCGGTCTGCAAACTCTAACCTCCCAGGCCCCACAACTGCTAACCACAAGCCCTGTCCGCCAAACTGTCCTAGTCGCCAAACTGCCACTAGCCGCGCAGATTGCTTGTTTTGAATGCCGATGAACTTGAACAGACCCCGCTGATAGACCGGGTGAATTGCTCGACTTACCGCAACACCGTGGAAGAGACTTCAGGCAGTTGAGACCGCGACCTGCTGTATACCGCCGATTGTTAACCGCGAACTGTTCCACACCAAACTTCCACTAGTTGTCTAGCCGCCTGATGCTAGCCGCACAGTCTGCACAAAGTCAACTTAACTTAGTCATGCCGGTTAGAAAATCATAACCGCAAGATTAAAGTGCGAGGTAAGTTCTCACTGTTCTTGTTGTTTATGGCGAACCAGAGACTCTTATTTATAGGCGCGAGGAGAGTGCCGTCACCACCCATAACGATAGGATAACCGCCCATCAATCCGCGACTAGCATCACCTATCCGCACAAAATGCAGGTACTAGCATCAGTCCTCCACAAAGAACCATCTATCTGCATAGGCAGAAAGGACTAGTCCGCCAAGCCGAGCGGACAACAATACTAGTCCACATGGACTTGATCAATCCAGCCACGTGTCCTGAACCACCAATGTGTCAATGCCGAACTGTCGGTATCCGCAACCAGACCACACAGTTCAACGAACACTGATCCAGACCGCTCATCACAACAACTCAGCCACGCGAACTGATCCAATCATGCCAGCGACGGACTGCCGGACTCAGCCACCAGACCGCATTGAGCAGCGGTCTCCGCATCCAGTTCGCGCAAACTTCAGCCAACGACTAGAACAAAATCCGTGCCTAGTCGACCTGCCAAACTCGGGGAACTCCAGAAGCAAACCACTCAACACAGACGATCTCAGCGACTAGGCAACAACCCGGACTTGTCACAAACCAGAATTGATCTAACAAACAAACAAAATCTTAGATTGAGAATATTTCATAATATATGCGAATATTTCATTCTCCATCGTCAATCACAAAATAATAATTCTTAGATTGAATTTATCTAACAAACAAACAACAAAATTGATCAATTTTACAATATTCTTCAATTCGGTTTGTTGGACGAACGTTATAATTGAAATTAGAGAAATTCCAATTCCTAGGAGAATCCAAAAAGAAGTGAAATTAATCTCAACTCCATATCCAATTTCAATTTCATCCAAACGAACAGACCTTTAGAGTTTTTTGTTTTTGGATGAATTGCGAATGAGAAGAAGGATTGATGTCAAAATTGCTAAGAAACGTTAATTATCCTTTCACGTGAAAAGAGAGGATAAAAAAAAAACCCAAATTTAGGGTTTTAGGCCATAAGCAATCCAAACGAAATCTTCACATAAGAACAAAGAGTTGAGAGGGAGGGATTTCCTTGTGATTGAGGGGAAAAACTTGTGATTTGGCAGTTTTGGATTGTCGAGGGCGTCGACCGTAGGAACGGGAGAAGTCGGGAGCGGAAACTAAGGAACAATTGTTTCGGTTCCTTCTTATCGTAACCAGCACTCACGAGGCCATGTCCCGTGGCATTACTCGCGTTAGTTGATAGACCAGCTGTCCCCTTCTAAACCAATCGAGCCCTCCTATTAGCCAGTCCCACTTTTCCAGCCAACCCCTCTATTTGACCCACTTAATAACACTTATTCACTTAATTACAGATAAAATTTTAATTAACCCAATCACCTTTACTTAATTATGTAACCTTTAAACAGTCACATATGTAATTTTAATTACGTACTACATATTACGCACGTAAGATTTACATCGATTTTACGGTTCTCCATATTAACATCGATTTTCCGTTGTCACAATAATAACATCGATTTCGTTGTCACAATAATAACATCGATTTTCCGTTGTCACAATAATAACATCGATTTTACGTTGTCACAATATTATATCAATTTACGTCGTAATTTTGACGTGTACATTAATTAGCATAAAACAAATTATTTCTCTATAATACCTTGCATGCGCTAGTTGCACACAAGACAATAAATTGTCTGTGACTTGTTCACCATGAACCAATCAGTTAGGCATTTCAATGGCTTATGTGCATCAAATTCAACAAATTGGTTGTGATGTATTCATTATGACTGAACATTTTTTGCAATTTTTTTGCATTATTCTAGAGTCCACCAGATCTCACCCTTGCAAAAATGCAGGGTAAGGTTTGCCTATATTTCACCCTTGTGGTGGACCCTTCCGTGACCTCTCTACGCGGGGATTCTTGTGCACCGAGCTGCCTTTTTTTGCCCTTATTCCAGACTCCGCCTGACCTCTAATTAATCTTTTCTTGACAAAATTAAGCATAAGCTTGACATTTATTAATCACTTAGAGATGCGTTCTTTGTGCCAAAACTGGTCACGATAACAATGGTAAAGGAAGTGGATTGAAGAGTAAGGGTCTGTTGACACGCAGTTGGGGTTCCGGCGAGAAGAGCAACCTCACTGCAGTTTTGTGACCGGAGGGAAGGGTGGGTCGGAGTCTTAGACAGAGCGTTCTCTCCATTTGTAGGGGGGGGGGGGGGGGGGGGGGCGGCTGGAAACAGTGGGGAAGGCGGAAAAAAAATGGAAGGGATAACAGCGGCGGCGTTCGCTCCGATCGCACCGGGGCCTCGCGCCTCCCCAAACGAACCCTAAGAAATTGCCTTATGTTAAGCAAGCTTAACACTTGAACAAGGAGATTGCCTTTAGTGCCTCACTGAACAAGGCATTTTAAGTTGCACGCCTGATGAATGATCAAAATAGAAGATGCATCATGAAAACGAAAATAAAATTTGTCTTCATGATGATATGTCCAACATGACTCAGAATTGTTATTTTTTTATACATAAATAACACATTTTAACTCATGAATGAAGAAAGAGAGTTTATAAAAGTAACAAGTTGCAAAAAAAAAGCTTCACCAAATTATAATCAACACCTCATGTAGCTAGCAAGCACTAGTCCACAACAAATGGAGAAGAAGAGTTTATAAAGTCTCAGGCTCTCTGATGGGAATCCATCGAATCATGCACCTGGAGGGGTTTGCCACAAGGCGTGACCACGTTCATTTATTCGCGCAAGAAGACTTGATCGGATCGCCGATCGGACTCCGTGGTTGCGTCCGGGATGTCGCCGCGAGTCAAAAAAACTATATTAGTTTATTTCTTTTCAGTTTATTATTGATGTTTTTAAGGGCCGAACCTACGGCCAATCATAGCTGTTGATGGGGAAACCCTAGCTTTTCTTTTCTTATATATACGAGTCTAGAGGGCTGAAATGGGCATTGCAAATTTGAAGAACATTCATTTCCGGATTCCAGCGATCCCTCCCGGTGCCGACGCCGTGGAACCCTAGGTGACGACTCCTAGGCCTCTGAACTCCTCCCCAATGTAACCCTACCCCACCATCATTTTCCACCCCTCAAATCACATTTCCAGCCACCGGAAAATCAGCCTAAACCCCGCTCTCCCGCTGCCGACCTGCTGTATTCCAACAGCCGACCGCCGCCACTAAACCTCCCCTCCCTTGTGCCGCCGCCCAGCCCTCCTCCCCCTCTTCCCCAGGTTCCGCCGCCCCATCCCTCTTTAGCCCAGGCCGCCGGTCCCTGTCCAAAACCCCAGCCACCCCCGGCTCCCTTACCAAAACCGACCACCACCAAGGGTCCATTTGCACTAGCCGACCACCCCTCACTTCCCCTTCGCGGAACCACCTCCAAACAACCCTAATTCTCTAGATCCATTCAGATCTGAGAATTTCGCTCCTGATCCGTTATTTACACTGCTCATACTTTCCATTTTTGCCCTGATCCGACCTAAATAGCAGATCTACTCCTCTCCGGCCCGGATCTACTTATACGTGGCCGGATCCACCGTTTTTTTGCCCTTTTCACCATTTACCGTCGAGGACAGCCACCTTCATCGTCGCCTCGCCACTGGTTCCATCTCCGATCGCCGATCTACACGTCCGGACCTCAAATTCTTCAGTGCATCGGTTCAGCCCTCTACTCTGTGAGCGTTTGTAGTATTGTAATATTTGATTCAACATTTGCATTTGGTGATTTAATATTTCTTCCTGCGATTCATGTTCGTAGAACTTTGTTTTGGTGCCCTAATAACTTGCAGGAGGAGACATTTGCCACGCGCTTCGCCTTGACCTCCGAGCGGAGGAAAGCCATTATAATATTGCCAAAATAAATATTTGTTTTTCTATTTTAATATCCGTGTGGTGCTGAATTTTTTCATTGCTTAAATTTGTTCGTCAAAATATCGTTCATTGCATTGCACGTAGGTTTGGATTAGTGTGTCATCCTTGCACTCACCCTAGCGTTGTAGGTTTTGTGCACCTGTAGCCTACCCCTACATCACTCTCTCTTTTTTAGTAGAAGGTATATTAATGACATGATTTTTACAGATAGCATTTGTTTTCTCTATACAACCTCTTTCCTATTTTGTAGACTCCATACTTCATCTCTACTCTTATTTACTATGGAATTATTCTTGCGTTCTCAACTTCAATACGAAAAGATAAAGATTCATGCATAATTTTTGTAGGTTAAAGCTGGATTGTCATCTTCGACATCAGATAATACTGGAAAAGGCAAGACAAAGATGTCGGGAAAGCATATCAGGCATGGATATCACTTGGTGAAGGGGCAGTCGAGTCATCCTATGGAGGATTATATAGTAGCTGAGTTTAAGCATGCGGTGACTCAGAGCTGGGTTTGTTTGCCATCTTTGATGGCCACATGGGCCATGATGTTCCAGTCTACTTGAAAGAGCATCTGTTTGACAATATCCTGCAGCAGGTGATTTGCGTTTTGATCTTTTCTTTTAACGTTTAAGCTTCGTTTGTTATGACTTGTGCATTTTAGCATTTGCTATCGCATCTTTATATAGGTTGCCTTTTGGTATATAGTTTTTTTCCCGCTTTCCAAAAAAGCTGTTTTTATGACAAAATGTTGAATTATGTTAAAGGGAAG